>WBMY01000931.1:17557-91683 GCA_013397315.1 Donacobius atricapilla
TCATGGGCAAATCTTCAGGTCTTACAGACCTAATGAATAGATATGCAAGGTCTAAATTTTGGTATAAGTACTAACATACCAGTGCAAGTTAAAAATGTATAAATATACAAAAACTGGTGAACTTGAGTTACTCAGCTAATTAAAAAAAAAGAATTAAGGGGTTTTAATTCAATTTCTGAAGTAGATTAATTCTTAGAACAGGCCCCTAAATCCACCTTTGAGAAGAATCTGGGAAACAATTGCAGGAAAGCTTTCAAATACAATAGCAGCAAAACCCTGAAAAGTAAGAGAAGCTTTTGCAAACTGAAGGAAGGGGCTCAGAGTTCTTCACAAGATTCCCTTATGAAAAGTGACCTATTCTTAATCCACTGAACAGCCTAAGGGGAACTGTCATGAGTAAAAAGCCATAGATTTTGCAAGACTCTTTGAACCCACAAGGAAAAAGGCTCAGTTTTATAACTGTTTAATTTTAAATATAAGTGGGACATTTTAAAGAACTTCATGCACCCTTGTCACTATTTACAAGCTAAGTTAATATAAGTTTATATTACAAGTTGGATTTATATTCTCTTTGGACTAGGTGATAATCCATTTATATTCTAAACTGAACAAAGTGAGCCATTTTATAGAATTTACTCTTTTACATACAAAAATTACAGTCTATATTTTTGTTGGATATTGTCATAGTCTGCAACTATTAAGTTCAGAACTAAAGTTTACTCTTGCTGCTCAGAAGGCTCTAGAAACACAATCTGAGCAAATTCTAAACTTTCCAACAGACAGTGACAACTGGTTGAAACTTAGTGAGTTTAGAAAAAATAAAGAATTCATGCCTCAGCGTGTGGGAAAATCCTCTACTTTGTCTAAAATATTTTGTTCAACTCTTTCCAGTGGCACCATCTCTTGCACTTTGAAATCTAATATTGGATAAAATATGATGAAACGTATTTCCTCTATTAGCCATACCACTCTGCTGAAAGTAGTTAGCTATTGTCTACTATGTTGGCTTTCTAGGTAAAGAAATTTGTCTAGCTGTAGAAGGTGTAGGTCCACCTTTTTCTGTGAAACATGTTTAATTATTTAGCTGTGTCTATAGCAGTTTTATTGGATTCTACTCTTCTAACTTGATTCTTAAAAAGTGTTGTGATCCTTCTTCCTGGAAAAAAATGTGGTTAGGTCTACAAAAGATCCCAAGAATTTGCGCATTGTCATAAATGTATGAAAAAGTTGAAAGGCTCAATGTCATGGGAAGGATGATATTCCAAAACTCAATACCCATCTAGGGTTTGTATGTCATTACAAAAATATTTATTCCTTAAAAAAATACACAAATGTAAAATACTACATTTTCTATTATATCCCCACTTACTTTCCAAGTATGCCATTTCAATGTTTGCTTAAATTAAAGAACATCTTTTATTTCTCTAGCAACTCTCTATGCTATCTTTCTGCTCAGATTAATCTGTGGTATCTTAATAATTTTAGGTGTGAAGAATCAGTAGTGAACTTGGGTACAATGGCAGGGGACTAATATATTAGCCATCAGGGAAGTCTCTCAGAATGTTTGCTCACGGATGATAGCAATGCTGACTCAGGACCTGATCCTATCAGATGATAAGCACCATTTTGTTTTTTATTTTTCTCAGTAGAAGTACAATGCTTAGAGTTAGCCTCTCATTTTACACCACCTTGGGCAAACTCAGCAGTGCATAAAATCTGTATAGGTACATAAGGAACATCCAAACTATTGTGGTGAACATTCATGCCCTGATCTTGCAGATGCCTACAATGTTCTTCCTGTGAGCAGTCCTGTTGACTGAAACAGGTTTACACACAGCAGAATTAGGCATACACATTTTTGTTTGTATAGGACTGAAGTCTCGTACTGCACTGGTGGAGGTACACTTCTCTGAGAAGGGCTTATGCACGCTTTTCTTGCTGGGGATTGAAAGATAATGTTGTGTTTATACAGCTTTGGAATACAGCCTACGCTTTTTGGAAAAAAAAATAAGGAAATAAAAGATACAAAAAAAGAAGAAGGAAACCCAAGAGTGCTAAGGCAAACTGTCAAATGGCACATCATACCTACTTTGTCATTCATTTAGATAATATCACAAAGGCAGACCAGAGGAGTTCTGTAAACATATACCATACAGTACATCAGCCACAAGAAATTAAAAAAAAGAAACAACCCTGTAATTCTTTTCTTTCTGTATTGATATTCTAGTAATTGAAAGAGATTGCCTAGCCACTAATCATAATGCTGTGGTTTTTGATTTGTATTTTTTTTCTGTTAAATGTAAAAAAAAAAAAAAGAAGACGAATGGAAGTTAAATGCAGTGGTTTGTAAAATAAATAGTCCCTGAATGTAAACAAGGGAAAACATGGAGCGTGGGTTTATAGAAACTTAGAAAATACAAAATATAAAAAAGTTTCCTAGGTTACTTTTTTCCCAGTCTAGGAAAAAGTACACTGAAAAGAGGTTTTTCTTTGTTTTTCTTACAAAAGTTAAGGCGAGTAGTTTGTTGTGGCAACATGCTATTACTGAACCAGTTTCTGACTCTACTTTTTTGTATCCCCTCATGCTGAAACTGAAAATGTACATGTGATGGCATAAGTTAAACAGACAGGGATTTTGCTTGAAACAATATAAAAAAACCCATTCCATAATGATCCTTACAAAAATCTCTCTCTGCTTGACTACAGAGCAGGCTGCTTCCATTGCACATGATTCCATGGATTTTCACAGGCAGCCTCCTACCCAAGGGTAAAAGGAAAACCAATCCTTTCAAAGCCCAAACCATCCCCTAAGGAAAACCATCAGTTATATTCATCAGCCTGGGCTAATGTATCTGAACTCCCCTGTAACATGGCTGCAGGCTAATGGCTAGAATGGACAAGGCAATGTCCAGGCACAGCTGCTGCCCTTGTGGAGGAGGATGATTGGAGTAAGTGTGTTTCAGCTAAGGCCCTGTGATTTCAGACCCATTAGCTCCTATTTCATATTTTTCCTGACGTCAGATGGGGAACTGCTTTTGACCTGTAAAGACCAGCCCTATGCAGGTGAACCTTTCGCTTTCCTGGACCTACCAGGGCCTGTGAACCATGGAGTTAATGTGAACACTTAAAAACGAATGGCCTTCCCAGACACTCAATGTTAGCTACAAGTACTGAGCAGTAGATACTTGAGAGGTTTAAGGTTTAAGGCTTGTGCTCTACTTCTAACCACTAAAGGGGCACTGCTGGACTGTGGTGTGCCACCATCTCTTCTCCATGCTGTGCTTCAGATGGTGCAGGGGTCTCAGACACGTTCTGGTCCCAGCGTCAGCAAGCATCTCCCAAAGCTGGCTGCTAAGGGAGTCATCCCCAAAATGCTGAGTTGGTGCTGAACCAGAGGGTCATCTGACAGGGGAGCCCATGGCTCAAGAGATGCAGGGACAGAATAGGCTAGGTTATTATGATGTCCCAAATTTTCCAAGCAAGAGGTTTTGAAGAGAAATGTCCATATGGGGACAGGAGTGGCAGGGGGAAAAAGATGAGGCTGTGAAGACACCACGAGGTCAGGGCGGCTGTGGAAGTGGCATCACACCCAGAGAGGAAAAGGTGGTGAGCAACAAGATGACTGGCCAGGCCAGGAGGAGTTGGCTGGAAGATTTATTACTCGTGAGGTGAGCAGGCCCCAAAGTGACAAAACTATTGCAAAGTTCACTGGGCTCCCATATCATTCACAGGTATACGCAAGACAGAAAGGGCCTCACCCTTTGTGTTGCAGGGCTCCTAAACACACCTGAGGACAACCTCACCTGCCATACTGGGCTTGAAACTTAGGGTCTTGTTTTAAGAAATGTTTAGAAATGCTAAATGCTTAGTATCTCTAGGAAAAGAGAGAAGGGGAAAAAATAAACCACTTAACCACCATCACTACCACCAACCAAAAAAAAAAACCACCCCAAAACCTACAAAAGTCAACCAAAAACACACACAGGCTGCTAGTTTCTAACAGCCACCAGACCTTTTGTTGCAATATGAGGCTCTGTGGCCCTTCCCCTCTGTGATAAAACTTAACCACCTAAGCCTGAGTCAAAGAATGATGTGCAGAGCTTCTCTGGGTGAGTTTGGTCCTTCTCCCAACCAAAAGCCTCCAGGGAAGGCAAAGGGAGCTTGTGAAAGTCTATTCATTTCTGCCACTGCAGCCGCAATGGAGGTCAGCAAAATTTCTCCAGATGTCAAAGAGGTGAGACTGTCTTATACTACTCTTGCTTTTTTTACTACTTGTTTGGGGTTTTTTTGTCTGACAGTCATCTGGGCAGTGGTGAGAAATTTCATTGACCAGTTCCGTGGTGACAGCTGAGTGATCTAACATGGGAATTACCTTTTGCTCTTTTGTACGCATAGGTTTTAATTGTGCCTCATATTACCACCACAGAACAAGTGTCTTTTTTTACTGGCACAGAAAGAAAAGAGTACAGAGCAAGAATTGTGTTTGATCAGATGCTCTGGACTAACAATTAATGCAGCAAAAGCACCATCCAAGAAAGAACAGAAATATCATAGGAACCATCTCACACTGAAAAGAGGCTTTTGTTGTTTTCTTTTTTTCTTTTTTTTTTTTTTATTTTCTCTTTTTTTCAGTTGCTGTTATAAGTCTGATAGTTTCAAAGACACTTCAAAATAATCCTCAGTACTTCTTTGCAGTATCCGAAAATATAAAACCTGATTTTTACTCTCACTCATGTAGATACAATTCCAGAGTAACTCCACTACAGTGAGTGAAGTTAAACTTAAGCCAAACCAGTGTCATACAAGAATCAGGTTCATAATAACTCACCATGAAAAAGCTATCTGCTTTCTCATTTAGAAGAACCAAGGAACAAGAAAAAAAGAAAGACCTATTGATTTTGGATGCCTTCACATTTTTACATTTTCATCTTTAGTTTTTTAAGAGGCCTGATTTTCAGAGGTCAGGTGAAGAAAAATGCACTGGAAATCAGGCATCTTTTGGTGCCTCACATTAGAAAATGAAGCATCCAAAACCACCAGCAATTTTTGAAAATATTAGTCTTGTGGCTAGAGGATCTCCCAAAACAGCTGCTCTGACAAAACTCCAGTGGGCTTCCACAGGAGTTTTACCTGCACAAGCAGGGCAGCATCAGACCCAATTGCCTGTCATTACATAGGTGCACTGAAGGTACACTCTGTGAGAAATTACACTTCCGTAAGAGCTACAGAAGAAAACTCTGGCCCTGCCCCCATTCCCAGCACTGAGAATGTTGCCACTGAATCCAGTAGGGACAGGGTCAGGCTGTCAGAAAAGTTCATTTATATTCTAGGGAAATAGCAGGATCCCTCTTCTACTGGAGTTCAGCAGGACAACTTAATGTATAAACACTGGCAGAGTTACTGAAAGTAACTCTGAGGAGTGACTCTATTTGTGTTGGTGTGACAGCTTCATCTTTTTCATGTCAATTTCAACTGTAATTTGGGGAGATGAAGTGCATATACAATACTGTAATCTGGAAGATTTATATAAGGCAAAATGATCATTCATACATTTTCTAGAAAGAATAATTAAGGTCCACTTCTGGTATTACCAATAAGCGGAAATGGCTAATGGGTTTTTCTGACACCGCAAACTAAACTGGAAAATTACTAAAAACTAAATTTATGCAATTCTTTGGGAGAAGCATGTCTGAGTTTTAGCAAATCAAAACAATAAAGTGATCTGAGCCTTCTCCCAAGAAATAAAAAATATGATCTATAAAATAATGCCTAATGTGATTTTTCTTAAAAAGGAGAAGTGAGATTTTTTAAGGCTGTCGTATCTGGTGGCTGTGAAACTCAGACTCCCACAAAATCCTAGGAATCTGATCAAGCCTGCCAGATACTTAAAGAAAAAACATAAAAAGTGGTTTTACTATATATATAAAAATATTTTTAAAAATCAAATAAATATGAAAACATATGTTCCATTTCTGTTTATCTCTCATTCTGTAGTGTTAAGGAAAAAAAACCCAAACAAAACACCATCACCAACAACACAAAGAGAAAAAGAAGCCCAAAACCCCCACCCCTCCCCAACACCAAATAGTATGCCTGATGGGAAAATAACCATGCATTCCTTTTCCTGAAGAACTAGAAAGAAAAGCAACCCAACTGCAAGGCAATGGAGGCATTCACTTCCAGTTCACAGTATTGCAGTTAGAAGTACAGTGAGGTCTAGGTAAGTGATGGAGCAGGAGCTCCCTGGAGCAGGGAAGGAGGAGGTGTTCACATGACAATACAGCATTGACAGCGCTTTTTCTTTTGTGTACCTGGGGCAGCTTCCAAGGGCAGGCTCTCTTCCTTCCCCTCAGGAGAGGAGGGCTCTGTTGTGTCCGACAGGGGCCTGCCAGAGACCAGCTCAGCAGCGTTCCCATCCATGGTGGAAACATCAGTCACTGTCTTCTCCCGCAGTGACTTCTCGTCATCTTCGTCGATCAGCACAAGCTCTGCCTTGATGGTCTCATCATAGCCCAGCACTTTCTTTGTCTCCTCTTCGTCATCGATGTTCTGGTAGCCCATAAATATCATTGTCACCGGCTGATCTGCACTGGCCTTTGGGGTTTCGCCACCACAGGGCTTATCTTGTGGCTGAGGGTTCACAGCACGTCCTTTGCTGGATTTGTGTACCATTTCCAGCTTTGCCTCCTTGAAGAGCATTTGCTCCTTCGTATGGCTAAGGTTTCCATCGGCTACTACATTTTTGTTTGACACAGTCATTGTTTCATACCCTCCTTTTACACTTGATTGTCCAGCTTTTTGCATAAGTTCATCTACGTCCTTTGAGCTTAATTTATGTATTCCATTTTCTACCACTGTGCCACCAGAGTGAACCTCATAGACTACCTTGGAACCATCATCATAGACTTTGAATCCTCTTTGATGGGCCTCATCTGGGCCAACAGGTGAAGCAGAGACAATCTTGGTCTCTCCTGTCTGTTTGTCCACATTAATTTCCATGGTGCACAAAGCTTGAATGAAAACAAGAGAGGAAGTGCATGTTACAACAAAAAAAGCCAGTGAATGGTTAATTGCCAAACAGACAAAACTATGGTGCCCCTTTTTCCTATCTCCTGCTTCTAAAGAGCTAAGCATTCTACCTTAGAGGTGGGATGCAATGCTGTGGACACTATTACTCTATGGCTTTTTATGCAGGTGAAGGCTGGATGTATCTGCAGCAAAGAGGACCTACTCTTCCAACTCATGCCACATGGAGCTGTCTCTGGTCAACTAGGAGCACCAAGAGGTTAGGTGTAACTTAGACAAGGGGAGGTGATAGCATGCAGGTTGCCCTCCAACTTTCCATTATGAACTTGCCTCAAAATTCAGAGAGAACCCCTCTATTCTCTTTTCTGCCGTCAAACTGCCAGTTAGCTGGTAACAAGTTTTGTTTGCTGCAACACCCAGACCATTTAACTATCAGTGCTTGTCCATGCTTAACTCTTCTATCCATAGCACTCAAAACACTTAAGAGGGGTAAAGAAATATTGTTTATCTCTGTTCTACACATGGGAAAACACATGGGAAGAGGATAAGTTCTCCCACAGGTGTGTGGCAGGGCAGCTCTCTCAGCTTTCACACCAAGACACAAACGATGAACTCTGCTTCCAGGTTAAGAGAATGTAAAAAACAGCCAAGAAGCAATCCCTTGTTTATGTGAATTAAGCATGAAGCACCACCGTGAAAGTCGAAGAAAAAAGTAATAATGAACTGATTTTCAAAGAGTCATGAAACAATAGGTAAAAATGTGTGAGGGCTGTTGCTCTAGAATAACAAAGGTTTTCTAGCAGTTAAGGATGTAGTAATGAGATGAAAAGTGTAGACCACACAGCACAACTAGACAAGCAGTCTACTCTGCTCCAACACCCATTCTGAAATATGAGGACATATCACTAGACAGCTCTTCAAAGAAAGAAAGTGCAAAGGTATCTCAGACTTTCCAAAGTGTTAATTTGTTTAAGCATTCTTTGTATGCATATGAAGACATTTTGGCTCCTGGGCAGACATGCACAGACACTTAATTACAAATTACCACAGGCAGTGACAAGTGTTTGTGGAACTTACAGTGATCACTTTCATCAATGAACCTCAATGGCATAATCATGATTTATCTTACCTGGGGATACCACAAACTGGAATGTTTGCTTTTTTTCCTGATTTACTTTCAAGTCAATACAGAATATCCTTGCCCCAAGAATCAACATAGCTTGGTATGTTTGTATTAAAAAAAAATTTTAAAAAATTTACTGTTACTTAAAGATATTTCCTCAGTCTTTTTTATTCACACACAGTAGAACTACTTTTCCTGTAACCTTAAAACAAAATATTTCTTCATCAATGGGAAATTTGTAATGGCATGCATCATAACACTACCTATAGTGCTAGATAGAAAATTAATGTGCTGGTGAGCAGGTGCATGCTGTTCTCCATGAAGTGGTCTCCTTTGTCCCCTAAGAGCACAGTCTGGTGGACAAAATGGTTGGGTCTGGCTGTCTAGGTGCTGTGTATATCTGCTCAGACCTCAGCCAGCCCCAGCAGGACTGGTTAGGTCAAGAACAGCACCACACAAACACCTGCATGGAGCCAGTGGACAGAAATGATGGTGGGTGAAGGAGCCTTGCTGCCTCTGAGAATGGTGCATTGCTGAAGGCTAAAGTCGGCTGCAGAAGTACCATTCTCACCTTGACCATTGCAACCTAGTGGACTACCCCTAAGGACTGTGTTTTACCACTGCTTCAGGAGGTTTGTGGACTAGTTGTGTCCATAGCTGTCACGACCTCAGGTACAGGATGCCCATTTTCACAATAAAGCAGATTTTTCTGTTTTTTTTGTTTTTTTATTCTCCCTTCTGCACTGGTGTTTTTGTGCCTGGCCATCCCACAGCAGCCTGGGTAGCCAGAAAGGAGCTGAGAGTTGAGCTCTGCTCTGAGGTGTGCAGCTGGAGACTGCAGGGCTGCTGGCATGGTTGGAAATGGGAAATTAAGTCTGGTAATAAAGAAAGAACTGTTGCCCCAGGGCTGGTAGCAATTAAGCTACAGCAATTGCTCAGAGAAACTGTAGCAGACAGCACCATATTGCAGGTCAGACAGCAGCTAGCATGATTCACTTGCTCAGGACTGTCCCCATCCAGGAACTGGTGCGCAAGTGCCCCTTATGTCTTATCCAAGTGTCTCTGCTCTGAAGCTTTTAATCCAATTTATAGTCATAATGGAACAATGAGATGCAGGTACCAACACTAACACTCTAGAACTTTCTAGGTGCAGTTTCTTGTTGGGGAAGAAGAAAGGAAGAATTTTCTTCATTGGCTTGGTGCCTAGGGCTTGGGTGAGTGGGCTCTGAACATTGCTTGACCTCACCAGGGCTGCTCAGGCAGATATTATTCAATAACTTTCAACATTACAAAGGTAAAAATAGTGGCTGGCTTGCCTATGGTGAAGATCGTAACTCTGGCAGATTTCAGAGTGGCCAGCTGAACTGAAGCTAAGCTGAACCATGGGGCAGCAACAGCACATTCAGAAGATCGTCTCTGATGGGCAGAAGTTCCTGATTTGTCCCGAGCACCCCAACACAAAAGAGAAGGCACCCATCAACTGGCTGCCTGGTACGTTCTTGCAGAGAAGTAACACCTTGAGCTCCCCTGGAGATCCTGTGCTTCTTTTTTTCTTTGAAAATTAAAAAATATTATTTGGTGCATGGCTTTTCATTACAGACTGGTGATTTTCATGAGAAATAGTTGAGTGCCATGTATTTGTAGAGCAGAAGAGGATGCAATCTGCCAGACCCTCCCTGTTTCGATGCCTAAATTCAGGTCAGAATTGTGCATTAAAAGAAGAGGCTGGTATAGTGGGAATGAATTCAGAAGCAGCTAGCAAAAATCTGATAGTTAAATCATGTGGACCAGGCCATATTTGAGATGGTGGCCTTGAGGAGCACAATCCTGGCAAAGAGCAAAGACAAACTCCTGAACTTTACAAGAGTGAACTTTCAGCTGTTTAAGGAGTTGGTGAATGAGATCCTCTGGGAAACTGTCCTTAAGGAGCTTACAAGGCTTTGAGACCATTTTTCTTAGCATGCAAGAGCTCTATCCCAGTGTGTAGGGAATAAATATGGTAGGTCAGAAACAGGCATGGCTGAACTGAAGTCACCTTCTCAAACCAAGGAGTAAGAAAGCAACATCTACCAGTGGAAGCGGAGACAGTGACCTGGGGAGAGTACAGGAATATGGTTTAACGTCAAGGGTAAGGAAAGCCAAGGCAAAGCTGGAATAGGACTTGCCAAGGGACGTGAAGAGTAACAAGAAAGAATTCTGTAAGTACACAGGTTAGGAAAAAAGACCAAGAGGAATCTACCTCCCTGTATCTCCCCGCAAACAAGAAGAGTGAGCTGGTGATGACTAATACAGAGGAGGCTGAGGTACTCAATGAGTTCTTTTGCCTTGGTCTTCAGCGGAGTCAGGCTTCTCAGTTTCTGAAGTACCTGATCCTCTGGGTGAGGGAAGTGAAGACCCTTCCACTGCAAGTGAAGAACATGTTTGGGATCACTTGATGAAGCCGAATAACCACAAGTCTGTGTCTGACATGCATCCCAGGGTCCTGAGGGAACTGGCTGATATTCAAGGCCAGGATGGATGCAGCTCTGAGCAACCCAGTCCAGTAGAAGGTATCCCTGCCCCTGGCAGACGGGTTGAGGGAACAAGATGATCTTTAAGTTCCCTTCCAACACAAACTAGTCAATGATTCTTTAATTTTTTGTTGTCGTCAAGCTACCCTCCATCATATTTGAAAAGTCATGGCAGTCAAATAAAGTCCACACTGACTGGAAAAAGGGAAATGCTGCCCATATTTTTTTCAAAGGGGAGAAAGGAAGAACTGGGAAACTACAGACCAGTGAGCTTCACCTTTGTTCCTAGGAAGATCATGGAGCAGATTGTTCTAGACAATATGCTAAGGCACATAAAAGATAAGGAGGTTATCTGAGGTGGCTTTACTAATGGAAAATCATGCTTGACTAATCTGGGGGTCTTCTGTGATGGAATAATAGCAATGGTCACCAGGGGAAGACCAACAGATGTCATCCACCCGGATTTCTGTAAGGTCTTTGATATGGTCCCCAGATTGAAGAGACACAGAATTGATGAATGGACTGTTCAGTAGATAAGGAATTAGCTGGCTGTCTGGAGACCGACAGTTGTGGTCAATGGCTCTGGGTCCAGGTGAAGGCCAGTGATGAGTGGTTTTCCTCAGGGTTCTCTCTTGGGAAGGGTGCTCTTCAGTATCTTTATAAATGATATGGACAGTGAGATCCAGGGCACCCTCAGCAGATCTGCAGATGGCACGAAGCTGAGCGGTGCAGCTGGCTGACACAAAAGAAGGAAGGGATGCCATTCAGCAGGACCTGGAAAAACCTGAGAAGCAGGCCCATGAGACTGTAATGGAGTTCAGCAAGTGCAGGCGCAAGGAGCTGCAACTGGATCGGGGAAATTCCAAACATGAGGACAGACTGGGAGAAGAAGCCATTGCGAGCAGCCCTGAGGAAAAGGACTTGGGGATTCTCATGGTTGAAAAGCTCGACATGAGGAAACAGTGTGCACTTGCAGCCCAGAGAGCCAATTGTATCCTGGACTACATCAAAAGAACTGTGTCCAGCAGATTTAGGGAGGTGATTATCCGCCTCTACTCTACTCTATCCTTACTCTGTCCACCTGGAGCATTGCATCCAGGTCTGGGATCCTCAGCACAAAAAAGACATGAACATTTTTGCAGCAGATTCAGTGGAGAGCCATGAAGGTGATCAGAGGGATGGACCACCTCTCTCATGAAGACAGATGAAGAGGGCTGGGATTGTCCAACCTGGAGAACAGAAGACTTTGTGGAGACCTAACTGCAGCCTTCCAGTATCATTAGGAGGCTTACAAAAGAGAGGAAGAGGGGCTTTATAAGGGTGGATAGAGACAGGACAAAGGGCAATGGTTTTAAACTGAAAGAGGGCAGATTTAAATACTCAGGAGGTGGTGAGACATGGAACAGGTTGCCCAGAGAAGCTGTGGATGCCCCATCTCTACAGGTTTTCAAGGCCAGGCTGGATGGTGCCCTAAGCAACTTGATCTAGTGAATGGCATTCCTGCCATGGCGGGGCAGTTGGAACTAGATAATATTTAATGTCCCTTCCAACCCTAACCTAAAATTCTATGGTCCTACATTTAAGAAGACTTGCAAGATACATCTTTTTATCTACAGTATGAAGTACTGTCATGTAACAATGTCTTATCTACTAGGGAGACTTTAGGCAACAAGTTCTAGCACTTCTTGGAGGATACAGTCCTAGAAATTTAACAGGGGTATTCCATTTGTATTTCAACTCTGGCTAATTTGCTTAAGCTTTTGACTCTGTCAACATTTTAATGTCATGTCTTCTACTGTGATTTTACTGCAGTGATTTTAGATATTGGCAAAACATGCTTCATGACCAATCCAGGGACCACATTAAAGCTACTTGGCTAAGTAAATGCATAAACATATGAGATTTTCTTAGAAAATCACAGATGCACTGCCATGAGAGAAGTGAATAACAGAACCTCATCTGCCTGTGTGCATAGTGTTTGTTCTCTGTGAGGAAACCTAGCAGCCCAGCTTGTCAAAGTAGTTGCAAAATGAACTAATGTTGGTGCTAAAATGTCTTTATTTAACCTATTTTTAACATATTTACTGCAAAATGTGATCTACTAATAGAATACAAAACTACCTGACAATAGATTTGGAACTGAAAGCAGTACTTGAAGATGACAGCCAGTATTCACAAGTACAAGTTTTCTGCACCAGTTTTAATCACAGTGAAATATGATGCAGCACTTCAGGACAAGATCCCAATGTGCCAACAGAAGGATCTAGATTCTTTGTGGATTCAGAGGCTTTTCTTTAAAATCTACTTACACTTTGAGCCTGTTTTAAGATGGATGGTTACAGCCCACCTTTAAGAATACCTATCACACACATATGATACATTTATTAAGGACTACATTTACAAGGTTTCTGAGTCATCCAAAAAACAATGTAAGAAATTATTACTTTCTTGTCATTGACAAAATGGCACAAAACACACAGAAAAGCTTGCTGTAAACACATATCAGGGTAAGCACTGGTGGAAGAAAAGATTTTGGAATGGCTTGCAACAGAACTTATGGAAAAAATTACACATTTCGTAGCTGTGTGCTATGCTTTAGCTGCAGATGTTGTTTTACTATGCTGGTTAATCCATTTCTCACATAAGCCACCTTTTATCTCTTTCCTTGGGACGCCTCTTAGGTAGCCACCAGCAATTTGGTCTTGAGATAGGGAGTACATTATTTAGAAAACAAGGATTTTGAAAACAATGAAAATGTACAACTTCTAACAGTCTTGTTGTTACATTTAAGACACACACACAATCTGAAAAATAAGAGTCAGAAAATTCTCTGTATGACTCCAAGCACAAAACAAGCCCACCTTTTCCCAAGAAGAAAGAATGGCATACAAAGCAGTATAAATGACATAAATATTTGAGGAACATATATGGTCTTGGGAGTGCCTGTCTGGAGCTGTCTGTCTGGGTACAAGAGAGGACACAAAACCCTGGCCTAAATATATTTGTACCAGCAGAGCTGGAAAGAACTGAATGTTTCCATGTTTGGTTTTTTTTTTTTTTTTTTTTTTTAAGGAAATTACCTATGGTACTTGTATGTAGTTCAGCTACCTTGTTTTGAGAGTACTCACTGCAGTTCAAAAACCCCTGACTTATTTACAAAAATACACATCAAGTAGTATTTCCTGACATTTAAATGATATCAGGACACCAGACTCATTAAAGTAATACAACAAAAAGAGTTCATGGCTACTGGACTGGTATTATAATTCTTTGTTCCTTGAGACTTACCAGCTACTCTGCTTGATCCGTCCCACCCAGGAACTGGCTCTGCTGTTCGTGAATAGAGGGTTGGGAGTTCAGGGATCTGGGAGTAAATGTAATTTACTGCATCTGGTGTCAGAGAACAGGAAACAGTTAGATTCATGCTATGAGCCTCAGTGGCTTCATTGCTTAGACAGCAGAGTGTTGTCAACCCTGACAATAGTCACTGGAGCTTTGTACTAGATAATTGGATCAAAGCAAACAAAGTGCAGAGTCACTGTCCTGTGATTGGTGTTCAATAGACTAGCTGAGGTAGGAGGGAATGGGTCCAGATGACTCAAACCTTATGTCAGATGAACACATAAAATTATTTGTCAGGAGGTTCTGGATTTATCAAGTGTGTGAGCTTTAAAATAGGGAGTGGGGTGGGAAAGGTAAGGAACTAACCCAATGTGGTACCCAGAATACATGACATTTCAAACAGAGATATAAAGGCCTAAAAATGCTAGTGTTGACTGAATAGGATAAGAAACCAGCTCTTTTGCACCAGTTGTTTCCAATATTATTGAATCTGAATTCGGCTCTTTGTTGTTAAAGCTGAAATTTAGCTAATAATGAAATCTCACATAGATACCAATAGAGTACCTGTTTTGGTCCTCATTAAGTATGATGATCCTGCCAGGGATGCAATGCCATCTTTCATTAATAAATCCTGAATTAGTAGAAAGCTATATTGAATGATTGACTTGTTTTACTTTTGAGATTATGGCTGCTTATCATAAGCTAAATGTGTACTTTAGAAGAGATATTAATAAATTTAGAAGTATTTCCTTGGAAATATTTTGTGGCTGTGTTAATTATAACTAGCATTTATTGTTCTGCTTGAATTCAGTGGCTGAGCTAAGAGCAGAGCTCAGAGGAGAGATGTGCAAATAACTGACTTAAGGTTCAGGCATCAGATCAAAACAAAACAAAAAACAAAACAACAAAAAGTCACATTCCTATCAGCTGGAAATGTTTTCAGCTCTGTATGGAGATGGTTACATTTATGTTCAAATATAAAATCCTATTTGGTGTGAAAAAGACCGTTCTTCTTCTCCAAGGGTATTTTGCCAGTGCAATCAAGTCCGTAGTACTGCCTAGTCCATGTGTCAGGGTAGGAGGCAAAATCTCCCTTCCCTGAAGCCTCTTGTTGGTATAAGCAGGTAAGAGAGGTTGACCAGTGCAGATCATAAAAGGGAACTGATGAAATGAGACACAAAATGAAATGTTCTGTTGAACAGACCTGATTGTCTGCATCTGGTTAAGGGAGATACTTTCCTCACATTTTCTGTGGGCTAACACTCATCCCAGACAAAATACCTACATCTTGTAGTGTCCTCAGGAAGGATATAATGTGCCACCTCTAATCCCAAAGCTTTTTTGGCAGGAAAATTGGACCTGAAATGAATGAACTGGTTTTACTTTTGTAGCAGTCAGTGGTGGCCACCAGTGTTACTGGATGCAGAAAAATTAGACCCCAGGATGGAACTCCATCTGTCTGTGGACTGCTGTAGCTCAGTCAGGTAAGGAGTCCTCTTTCCTCCCTTCTGATGTCAGAAAAATAAGGCACAGAGGCACAGTGCAAATTCATTTAAAACTCCCACAAATTTAGTACATAAATGAGTTCAGTTTGTAGCAGATGGATTGGAAAAAAATCCCGAGCCTGTCCAGGGAAATGTTGTTTTATTTCATATTTCAGGGGGAAAATGGCAGACTTGGCAAATAGACTTTTATAATTTCAATGCATACTGTATCCTCAAAGTTTTGTATTTTTAGCAGTAGAGCCTAGGAAAAATAATTAAGACACACAGCTGACTGAGCAATGGCTAGAAACAGCTGCTTTCTTTTGCAGGGTTACTTGCTTCTAATGAGAAACAGGTACAATGCTTGGTGCTCTTGCTCTGTGAAATATCACGAGCAAATGAGTAGGCAATTATTGAAAACTGAAGTAATTTCTCAGAACAAAGAAGTGGGGACTGTGTTTCTGGTCCAGGGAAAGAAGGCACTTTGTGTTCTGGAAATAGCACAAACTTAGTAATTATCCATCCCACAGAGTGTCCTTTTGGAACAGTAGTTTCAGTACACACTCATCCAGTGACTGAGTGACAGATGTGTCACGTGTTACATGTCCTAATCAATGCAGACTTGAACTGCTTAAGTAATCATCCTTGCTTCTTTTGCAGTTCATGAGGATCAATAGGCATGGCTAGGGTACAGTTTGCACGTGAGGACACTGCAGGAGGCAAAATTCTTCGCAAATATTTATTTTTCCCCCAGTGCCTATAGGGGGAACTGAGCATTGCTGACATCTAGCAGTAGGGGAAATCAGCTGTACAGCTTGATGTGAAACTCACTTTGATGCAGTAGATGTCTGTGGACCTCAGTGAATTGTTGTTGTTTTTTTTTTTTTTTCCCTGTTGCCTCCTGCTTTAGGAGACAGTATTTGGCTAGGCATTAGATGTTGTTAGTATTGAATTAGTTTAGAAACTTCTCTGTATGTTAACTATAATAAACTATTTTAAAAACTAGCTTCAGGGCTCCAATCTTACATTGTCATGGGAAGGGAATGCAGGGAGGGCATTGCAATTCTCTGGTAGTTCCTTCTGAAGCTAGTGGTTGTGCCACATGTCAGAAATACGGTATTTCACTACAAGCTGGGGTTGGTTGATTCTGCCAGTTCGGGCTTGTGTTGCTGCCTCCCACACTAAACCTCCAAAGAAAGCAAACATGCTCATTTCCCTTTCTCTCACTGTCAACAAGGTCTCTTTTATTTAGCACCTTTAAAAGGATATAAGAGGCTAATTTTACAAGGAATGGAGAGATACAAATTAGCATTTTGTTCACCTTAGAAGACAGAACATAAATAACATTTGAACAGACAGCGCTCAATATCTTCATTTCAATCTTTGATAAGTTATTGTCTAAGGAAGCCATAAAACAAGTCCTGTGTCTTTTTGTACTACTTGCAACAAAATGAATTTTAGGAGTATGGCACTCTTCCAGGTTAACAAATAGACAAGTGCTTGGCAATACATATGGGGCAAGGTAGTCCTTCAATGCTAAGCCTTTGGAACTACTCCAAATAGCTCCCACGCAGGGGCCTGTGGTCAAATGTCAGATGGATTAATTTTCCAAGGGATAGATGCTCTTTAAAAAGTCCAATACCACTACAATTACTGGTGAGTCTTCTGCAAATACTGACACCCAGGGCCAGGCTGTTCCACCTACAAAGCTCTCTGGGGCTGCATGGGACTGCCTCAGGAAGAACAGTGATTTTTGTCCCCCCCGCCATATTTCTAAGAACATCAATGGAGGCTTTTGCTGGAAGCTGAATAGTCTAGTTCTGACTTGCTGAATGCTCTAAACAAACTTGGGGGTTAGGGTCCACAGCTGACACTTGTATATCCATAAGGAACATGGTGAATGAGTGCATCTACCAGAGCAGTAAGAAATGCTCCCCAGCCCTTTCTGAAGGCAAGAAGCCTGAGGTCCGCCATCTGAGGTGCATGTATACCAATGTACGTAATATGAGCAACAAGCTGGAGCAACTAGCACCTTGTGTCCAGTGTGAGGAATGCCAGAAGAATCACAGAAACTTGGTGGGAGAACTCCCATGATGCGGAGACCACAATGGATGGCTACAAATATTTTCAGAAAGATAAGAAAGGAGAAGAGGTGGAGTTGCACTTTATGTGACAGAGGTATTTCCACGTATAGAGGAGAGCAGTGGAGACCATGCCAGTTCTATTTAACAGATGCCTTAGGATCGTGATTAGAGGGGTCATCACTAAGGAGGGTGTTGTGCTCCCTGTCAGGATGCTCCCTGTCAGGATGATGAAGCCAACAAAACCTTACTGTGAAGTCAGTGAGGTCTTGGGCCAACAAAGCCTAGTCTTCATGGGTGGCTTCAATTACCCACATATTTGTTGGAAAAAAAAATAAAAACTGTGCACATGCCATCCTGGAACGTCTTAAGGACTCCTTGTTCCTACAGATGCTGGACATGCTGACTAGAAGCAGCACATTGCTAGATGTACTGCTTGCAAACCAAGAAGATCTATTTGACTTACACTGCTAGCCTAACTACCAACAAGACCTTGCACACAGTGAGCAAACATTATGGAGTTTAAAGTCCTGCTTAGAACGCTGACGACCAGTAGTAGGATGAAGACCACGAATTTTAGAGGAGACAACTTTAATATGCCAACAGCATAGCTGTGAAAGATTCCATTGGAAGCATCCATGAAAGCCAGAGGAGTTTGTGAGTGCAGGAAGTTATTTGAAAGTGCCTGCTGAAAGCCCAACAATGGTCTATTCTTTATAAATGCAAAGGAAGAAATCTAAACAAAAGACTTCCCTGGCTTAACAATGAACTGTTAGGTATAATCAAAAGCAGAAAAAGCAACATACTGGTTGTGGAAATGCAGTCAGTTAGCCACTAAGCACCTTGCTAGGGGGATGCAGAGATGCAGTCAGGAAGGCTAAGGATCAGCTAGGACTGAAGTTGGCAAAAAAAGAAGAAAAGGGTTCTTCAGTATTTGTGAGCAGTAAGTGGAAGGGAAGACACAAGGCCACTGCCTAAGGAGTGCAGGGAAGCTAGTCACTAACAGTGGTGACAAGACAGATTTCTCAATATCTTTTTTGTCTATAAGTACATAAATCCACATCCTGGTGTGTTAAGATAATGCCTGGCACTTTTGTAAGGAGGCTGTCTATAATATTTGAAAGACACAGAGATCAGGGGATGTCCCCAATGACTAGAAGAGGTAAAAATGTCATACCATGGGAATGGACCAAAAGGAGATTCAGGAAACTGGAGGCACAATGGTCTTACTTTGTCCCCATGGCATGTGACAGAATGAGTCCTCCTAAGAAACCATTACAAACCAAATGAAGCAGATGACTGGGAAAAGTCATAATGGATTTACCAAGCACAAATCTTGACAGACTAAACTAATCATCACCTACAACATAATAATATCCTCTATTGATGTGGCGAGAGCAGTGGATGATGTTTATTTAGATTTCAGCAAAGCTTTTGACATTGTTTCCCACAGTATTCTCCTGGCCAAGACTGATTGAGTGGTGTGTGAGATGCATAGGAAATTGTCACACTCCAAGGGTGGAGATAAATGGTGTTCACTCAGGTAGCCAGAGGTGCTCTAATTGTGGCAGCTGTAGACAGAGACTGAATTTAAAAGTTATCAAAAAAGTTATCAAAAGTCTACAACTGAAAGTCAACTGCTGATGAATTTTTACAGGATGTATGGAAAGAACCCTTCAAAGAGCTGTACTTGACTCCTTTGAGGGCATGCTGGTCTGTTTTGCTCTTGGGCTGCACAGCTGGTCAAGATCATAGGACAGAAAACCAGAAGAGTCTCTAAACAATGTTCTGGGTAGTAAATAATACAGGTCAAGTTTCCTAGACAACTTTTTGGCTGAGCATATGCTAATACATACAAAATTCAAACAGAGGTTTGTGCAAACTGTTCAGTTACTGTAATTGTGGTTTCTGTATGTTGGTTGAAGTAGTAGCATATAGTTTGCATACAAATGGCCAAATATTGCAGAGGATGCATTTACCTCTGAGGCAAATTCAGCAGAAAAGGGATTTACATCAGATCTTCATGTGCCTTTTATTTTATATATACATTGAGACATAAGCATACACACATGGGAGTAAGAGCTCTCACCTTTTCATTTGTTCATGATGTGCATGCAGCATAGCACTGCAGCATGCCTGGTTTTGACTGCAGACCTGAGCACCAACAAATGGTGCAATGCCTAGCATCATCTCAGACCTTGTTTAGTGGAGAGCTTGTCAGCTGCAAGCCATCACAGAGTCATCAGTCACAACTGAAGGTGACAGGTCCACAGCTCCCAGCCTCAGCATTTCTGCCCTACTTTCTCTTACATAGTGATTTATGAAGGCAGCATGTTTGTACCATGGAAAATGTGGAATTTGTGTTAATTGAGCCTGGATGATTTCAAGCTCAGAAATTCTCACTGCCAAACACAGCTTTTTTTCTATGAAGGCTGTGACACAACCTTACAAGGACACAGAGCATCACTTGATCAGTCACTGGTGCTCACCACCACTTCTCCCCTTCCCTTATGCTTGGACCTCTCTGGGCTCTGAACATCCTCTAGTTGTGCTTCCTGCACACTCAAAATGTCTGTCACCACCATATGGATGGTACAGAATTATACAAGGAACACAATGGTGAGACAATAAATTTCTGTATCGTCACAGCATTTACAATAAAGGGACACAGAACAAACAAGCATGAGATATATGGACTTGGGAGTCTTTCATGATGTGGCAGCAACTGAAGAAATTGCCCAAACAGATCATTGTTGCTTTGTGTCTGTGTTTTACACTATTTACTTCTGGGTAGTCCACTGGCTCCTACCTTTTTCCTCTGCAGCTTGTGTTGTCAGACAGATGGCTGATGTGCAGCAACAAAGCAAGCTCTGTGCAGTTTTGAAGGAGGGGAAAAATTTATGGCACTGAAGTGCTCACAGCTATGTACATGTTTTCTTCCTGCTCTGATGAGCTACCCTCTCAGATCACTGCCAGAGAGAATACAGAGGACTGGCTAAGCTTGTACTCTGTGAAGATGCAAAGCTGGATTGTGCCTGCACTGGGAGGGCTAAAAGGACAATCTGCAGCCTCAGTCATCTGTAGATGACCAGAAGCCAGGACTACCTAGGGGACGACCTAGTCCACCTCAGCCCACAAGGACCAGCTGCCAAGAGGAAGAGACAACATATATAAGGCCAGTGGTATAGAAGAGGGACCAGTTCTCTGAGATGTAACCTCCTGCTCTACTTTCTTGCACAAGTTGCTCTCTTATCTTTGTCTTATTTTTGCAGTTCTTTGTTACCTATCAGAAATTACAAGCTGTCCTTAATTCTGGCTCAGTCTGTCAGGAAGGGATCCATTGAAAGCAGGCAAAATCTGGAGAGCATGAGGGCTCCTTTTGAACCTAATGAAACACTACATTGCTACATGCCTCCAGGGAAACTACCACTTCATAATTGTTAGCTGGGGCTTCCTTTGGTTTCTTTGCTATTACAAGACACATGAAGAGGCAGAATGCACCTTGCAGGAGTCAGAGAAGCTCCTGAGCACTTTGGTTGCTAATTCCTGCAGGCACTGTTCCTATTTCGGAAACTTACTATTGACCTGGTGTAACTCTGCATAGGTACAAAACATTTACAGATACCACTTTGTGATAGCCAAATTCAAATCCTTCAGAGGGAAGAAAGACTAAGTTCTTACCATGGAACATACTATCTGGGATTTTTTTTTTTTTTTGACAACAGCATTTTACAAAAAACTTGGGTTATATTGCTAGCAGGAGTGAAAATTTCTGAACTAGATCTTTGACTTAAAAAAACCCTCCTTAGTAAGTAATATTAATCACCTTGAAAAGACAGGTCCAAGTCAACTCAAATACTACATAGTAACTTCCACTGTGTCCTAGTGTTTTAATGTTGGGATCATCCTACATATTCCTCATCTACATTCACAGTACAGTTGACAGCGGCTGGAGGAGGAGTCTTAAACTCATTAGTTTGTCAGTTCAAAGACATGTACTGAGAATGAGTATCTGGTGCACATATTTATCTGCAGATGCCTTAGCATGACATCCTTCCAGAGTCCTAAGGATCCTGGGGGGGAACTACAAGGGTCTCTCTAGCTTCCTGGGAGCCATGCATATTATTTGTTCACTCAGACACATAAATTTATAGCTCACACTTTGTAGAGACCACACTTCGTATGACACTGGGATGTGAATAAGCTAGGGATTACTACATCTTCGCCCAACCAAGTGAGGTTCTCCTTCTGCAAGAATCATGATGTGGGGAATATTGTATCAGTGAAATAATCTGTTTTTAATAGTTGTTCCTCTGTATTAGGAATAGTCCTCATAGAATTCAGCTGTTTAGGAACAGAGCATGAGACCATACAATGGAGAAGACTGACCACACCGAGGTGAGAAGGAGTCTGCAGTGCAGAGCTATCACATGGTGAAAGGGGTCGATAACACAGAATTCTGCTTTAAGTTATTCATGCTGTTCTTTTCCTTTGTGTGAGCATGAGAAGAAGTGGAACTCTGCCAAAGCAAAACTATTTTACCACAATAGCGACGTTTATGCTTGCATTATAGAAATACCAAAGAAAAAGGTAATGGCTCTAGCAATAAATCAGAAACACACAATGAAGGAAAGAAATCCACTCTTTAAACCTTTGCAAAAAAGGTATAGTAACAACTCCTGTTAAACCCAAAGCTATACAGTAATAAAAAGGCACTTACCACCATCCTGGTGGGAGAAACTCTGTGAAGGGAAAAAATAGGATGTTTGGTTAAACCTTTAATATTTTGAGTTTAATTTGCTTTACATCTTGATTTTTACACTAGGCTTGCTTTTATGGTTCTTTGGAATTTTTAAATGGGTAATTGTGATTGTTGCTCCTTGGATTCAGGTGTCATCATAGACTAGGTGAGGGGCACGTGGTGCAACTAGATGAAGAGCTCTGCTTTTTGTTGCAGGCTGTAATGTTTTAAAGTGGCAAATGCTCCTATCTCCGGACACCACAAGAGCAGGGAAGTTTGAAATACTCTCAGGATCCAGCTGACATCTTTAAGAGGGGCTGAGAGCTCATGTGGTTTCCCTGCAGATAGGGAGATGGCCTCTGAAATCCCTCATCAAAAAAAGCTGGAATGGTAGGGAAAACCCAAATAACTCAATCAGAATAGACCCAATGCCACTGTGTCTTTTCTAGTCTTGCTCATACTGGTTTAAGCTGTGTGCTTTGTAACTGCTCTCAATCTTTCCTTAAGAGCATGAATTATAACTGCTGCTTCCAAATGATGCTAAGAGTACACATTGGTTTCAATCTGTGCTCAAGTGTCTTTTTTTTTTTTTTTTCTTAAATACCTTTTGCAAGTTGTCAAAGGATTTCTCAGTCTCCTTTAGTTTCTCCAAAATTATTTGTTCTTTGGCAGATATTTGTGATTCTTCACTTTCTAATTTCTGTATTTCTTGTTCCAGTCTGTGGAAGACATACAGACATGCACAAAAACAGAAAAAATAAAATGTAAAAATTAGTTCAGTGGGAGAGAGCTTCTCAGATAGTAAGTAGCATTTCAAATGTCATCAGAAACAACTATGTCTCTTATTATTCACAACTGATTTCCTAGCGCATGAAGGGCATGTGAATTATTTGTAAAACAGTCAGATCTATTTACAGGAAAAACGGTAAATATTTTATCCACTTCATTCCAATTCCCATAACATCTCTGATTTTTACTTTCATTTTAGAAATCACAGTACGGGATAAAATGCAGTAGTATTTAGAGGAATGAGTTTCTTCTAATGTTTCTGTACTCCAGACAATGAAACAAAATAGTTGTTGGAAACTGGCAGTCCACCAGTTGTGGTAGGAGTTTCTCTTGAACCCATACTTTGCCCACTCCCCTTTGGGATATCCATCTGTGCTTTCTACCATTGCTGCATGACTCTGGGTCCACAGAGACTTTGGGTAATAAAATACATAAGGAGTTTAGAAAATAAACTTATTCTGCTAGGTAGTAAACACTCAGCATTCTCATTTTTCTTATCAAGAACTAGCAGCTGAGACCTCAGACCTTAAGATGAGTTGATTATTAGTTGGGAAACACTTTTATAGAGTTTAGATTCTCCATTACTTTAACTCAAACCTCCTTTTATTGACATGATTTATGCTGATGCAGGAATATTCCCTCTTTCCCCCCACTCTCCACCTTTTATATGTGCAAATGTCTTTGTTTTCTCACTTGAAAAGAAAGAAAGAAAATATATAAAATAAGCCCAGATGAACACATTTGCACAGGGATAGTTATCTAAAACTTCATTTGTCTACCAAAAGATCTGTAGCTGTTTATAGCTTGTCAAACCATATTTCCATGAATGGGACATACCAGCATCACCCAGTACTTTCCTTACCCATGGCTGCTTGGTCTTGCCTTTCTGTCACCACTTTTCAAATGAAGGATCAGGACACTGATTCATGCTGATTGTTTTTGCTCTTTTCCAGCCTTGGTCAGGTCAAGAATCCACTAATGCTTGTTCAATCACAAGGCAGAGACCATGGAGAAGATGATGTTGGAAAGAGAGAAGGAGGAATTGCTTCTTTGACAGACCTGACAGGTTGAGTTTCTTATGAAATTCTTATGTATAAATATAGATGCAGGGGTCTAACTTCACGCACCCACCTGGGAAATATTTCCTCACTATTTAATTGTATGATGATGAAAGATTTGTGGCACTTACTGATAATGCTTTTCATTAGAGGGAGGGGAAAGTATTAGAAGCTCGATTGTTGCAGATAGAAAAAGGCAGAGTTTGCTTTCCTGAAGTATGTGAATACTTGAGAGTCTTAGATTCATGGTGATTTGTTGAACTGCCGTTAAGGGTAACACCCTCAATTACTAAGCTGAAATGGCTTAATTGCAATAATTCTAAATAATTCTAAAATTAACTGCTGGAAAGTACTGCTTCAAAGCATTTAATCTTTTCTCCAAAATAATACAAAACATAAAAGATCAAAAAAATTTGTAACTAAGTATTTTGTTCTGCTGCAAATGGAACATTTTGATACAGGATGTGTATTCCCCCTCATGTTGTGATTCAGAGAGAAATTTTTCAAAATATCCTTTTCTATGTTGACTTTCTTATCTTGATTTTTAAAAATACCTTGTGAAGTGATGTCCTAGGTTACAATGTAAGATATGCCCAAGGTATATATTCTATGACCATCTTCATGAACTGTTGAAACCAGGTGGGGCAGTGTTCCCCTTGTCCCCACCCTCCGGACTATGTTCTGTTAATGGGCCCATTCATGCTCTGCTGTATGACTCATGGGTAACTCCCATCTGGGAGTTATCTCTGTTTAATGGGCAATCAAGGACCCATTGCATGAGTCATAAAATTACATCATTCCATTGTGGGATGCTCCACCCATGGGGAGGAGCCCAGCATTCCCACCTGGATATAACCTGGGATAGCACAGGGTCCTTAACCCACTGGATTCCCAGAGGACAGGAGGTACTGGACTTTTTTCTACGGGATCACTGCTTCAATGAGACCACTTCATCTGGACTGCTACCACTGCCCTAACTAACAGGTTGTATTATTTAACTTATTTTATTTTACCTTTTTTGCCCTCCCATTAAATTGTATTTCTGACTTGGAGTCTCTCCCTGGTTTTGCTTTTCAAACCAGTACAAGTGAGAAATTCATTTATCACTCGGGTCAGGCATTTGCCACACTTGCTAAATAAAAGTATTTAGAAGTCCACAGCTAGGTGCCTTCTTTTTCTTCTCTATTCCTTGGAATGATTTGTAGATTCACATACATTTGTACCTTGCTGATAAAGACATTTGAAATATTCTGCATGCTGCCTGGTGAAAATAAATTGTGGAGCTGGGTAAATCAGGGTTTACTGGTATATTTCACTTCTTCCCCAGTGAGTCACTAGGCAGCAATTTCAGGATGCATATTCTGTAAACTAGTACACTTTGCTTGCTATATGATACAGGAAGACACCAAAAACTAGGAGTGTGTAGAAGTCAGCAACAATAAAATACAGGGACAGGAAAGAAACCCTTTTTCTTTCAAATGAACTGGACATTAGTTAGTAGTTCATGACAATGAAAACTCTGAGTATATGAGGCAAATCATTGGATGCATGGTTATAAGCAAGCAAACTCCTTGTAATTTCTGGTCATCATGAGTGACCATTCTTTTGAACACCAGCTCAAATTGGAGAAAGTTTGTTATTGTTCGGTCTTGCAGAGAAAGTTTGCTTTTAGCACATGCACATGTGCACTTGCACATGCACGTATAGCAACAGATTCAATTTATATTTTCTTACTTTCTTCCTGCTTACTTCTTTGGTTTTACCCTTCCATTTGGTTCACTTCCTCAGTTTCTGCTTCCTTTGTGCCAGCCTACCCTCACCATTAAAATGAGTTGGACAGAGGAGGCTTTACATTACTCTATTTTGATAAGACATCTAGTTGTTCTGATTCTTGTTCTTGTTTTTGGTTTGGTTGGTTTGTTTGTTTTTCCCTGAATCCCTTCTTTGCTTTCTTTTAGAAGCGATACTGACAACAACTTACCAAAGAGGAAAAGGATAGAGACAGAGCTACTAGGACTTAGAAACATGGATGAAGCTGTTTGGAACAGAGATCTTCTGTGTGACCCTGAAGAATGCATAAAAAATCATCCTATTGGATGGCAAATTGCATTTTCCTCACTGAAATCAGTACAGGTAGACTGAGAGTCTCCCAGGCTCCATGTAGAATGCAGAAAAATTGCAAGAAAAATTGAAAGCATTCATCAGAATGTACTTGTTACACATCAGAGGGGTTATATACCACACATTGGTATCTACAGAAGGTTGCTTTTTACATTGTTACTAATTTTATATCACTCTAATTTGTGGTCTCTAGGCCTAAGGGTTGAGGTACCTCTGCTGAGGTGACAGAAATACTCTAGGTAGGAGTTTTTATGTGAGCTGTTTTATATATTCTTCAGTAAACAACTTGGGTACCAACAGACCTGGCTGGAAAATTTGGACCTAGAGAATGCACCGCTTATTTGGGCTGTCTTTTTACATATGGTCCAGCAATGCAAAAATTTAAATCATGCAAACTGAAGGTTCGTTTGCATGGTTTATTTTTTAAGTGAGTTTCATATAATCAGAATTGCTCGATGATAAGAAGTGCCTGCTTTTTTGATACCAACACACAAAAGAGTCATATAAATTTAGTCTGAAAAATAAATGCACTGGTATCACATCTGTTTTGAGCAACATGTATAATGGCTTAAACAGTAATAAAGCCATTCAGAGAGCACATGTACATATACATATATATACAAAGACCTTACATTCTTCCTGTGTGAACCTGTTAAATATCAAATAATGCCCTTTTCTTCTAGGCCAGTTTATAAAGGATATGCCTTAATTGTCATTTGGCACCTGGTGAGGACACCCTGAAATTCCCTTGTTCCTTAGCAGACTTCTTGGCAGATTTCAGGTTGGCCACAACAATAAAGCCAGTTGCATAAACAGCCACAATATCTGAAATATTGTAGGGAAGAAAATTAAGAAAGAAAATGCAGATTACAATGAGGAAGAAGATAAAAGACTCTTAGTCTGCTTCATTGGTCTAATCAGCTACCTGATGACTGAGATTTGCTAACTGTTCCTATAAGAAGAAAATTGGGTCAGAGGGTCTGGGGTTGCTGTGGCATGGCCAAGGGTTTTGTTTCAGTGATTGTATTAGAGTCCTATTTTCCCAAATACCACAGAAACAAATGGGAAATTCTGTCATTTAGATTTTGTCACTCAAATTTTGTCCTTGTCTGTCCTGCAGCTTTCTCTAATGGATGGCTGCCATAAGCATTCAAGAGTGAAAGAGGACTTTTGGAGGGCTGTTCGTATAAGCTAGGAAGCCAAGTTGCTTTACTTCTCATGTTAAGAGTGCTGACTTGCTATGAAGAGGAAGGAACCACAAACAGTTGAAGGGATGCTGTCTTTTGGACAGCATTCTGCTGTCATTTGGGGGACCCTGATTCCTTGGTTAGCAAGACTACAGACTTTGAGGATGATAAAGGCTGGAAATGACTTTGGGAAGTCTCTAGCCCAGCCTCCTGCTCAGAACAGGGTCAGCTATGAATAAGCCCCAATAATCACCGCTTCTTCCAGTTGGGTCCTGAAATACCTGAATGATGGGGTCAGAGGGGAATATATTTTAAGGTCTACTTACAGACCTTCTTTTTGAGACTCTGTAGCTATCAAGTCCAACAAAATTCAGGCCAGGACCTTACAGTACTGCAGGGGAAGGAGGTGTACCAGACTGATAAAGGAAGCCTGGTCTGTGTGTTTGATGGTATTTTGACCTAACTACATAAGTTTGGACAAGGCAGCCAGTGCATCTTTGAGAAGACCAGAGGCAGAAACAGCACATGAATTCTCCTGAAAAGATGCAGGAATGTGGACCACAACAGCTGTCAGTAGGACAGAATACTGTAATTTAGGTGAAAAAAAAGGGGAGTTATGCAGGGAGATCTAAGAGGTGAAGAGGCAGAAGGCAAGGTTTGGAACTGTGGTATGTGTACATTTGCATTACATTTAGAACTCAGTAACCAGCAAACTTTGTGCTTGGATACAAGACCCTGTGCTCCAGTCTGAAGATGCTGAATGCACTTTCTGAGGTGAGGGATTTCCTCTGTTTCTTCTGTTTCTCACATTAAGATGTTGAAACCCACAAACCTGGCCTGTCATTTTCCTCTTTGCTTAAAAGCAGAGGCTGTTCTGGCCCAAGATGCCTTTCCTTGACCCCAGGAGAGATCCTGAGCTGGTCCTGCAGGGCATTCACAGAGTGAATGCAGATGCTGATGCTGAGTCACACCAGTTTGAAACAGGAACACACAAATCCTAAGTCAGCAGAACTATGCCTGAAGAAAACAGCCTTCTCTATCCAGCTAATTAACTTTAGCAGACACAGACTTCTAGAGATATCTACATTTGGCTCAGCGGTGTTTTGTTTTTCAGGGTAGGAGGGTAACAGCATTATAAAAAGGGAGATCAGCTGCAGGTTTATGGACCAGTTTCTTTAGTCTATGCTAACTGTGCATTCTGGGTTGTACCTGAGAAATACTCATGCAATTTCTGCAGTGAAAACAGAAATGCAACAAAAATTATGTCTGCAGCATATACACTGGCATGTCAGTGGGAAAAAAAGAGCATTCATCAAGACTAATATGGAAAGTATACAAGTATTCAGAACTTAAGAGAAAAACAGGAAAGACCTAATCACAGTAAACACTTGAAGGGAAAAGGTGACGGATGCATACATAGAGTGGGGGATGGTTCAACTTTAACTGCTCTTGCTATTGCTTGACTGATATTATAAATCAAACTGGTACAAAAGCCACAAATAAGACAGTAATCAGGTCTCTCAGAGCTGAACATCCTGAGGTGTTACAGCTGGTATTAAAATGGCAGTCGCAAGCAGAACACTCCAACAAACCCCTGATATTTACTGAACAGAGAATTAAAGCACCAAGTTTAGAGATAACTGTGCTTTGCCTGAAGGGATGAAACTGATCTCTGTACAAACTCAGTGCCTGTCTGAAGGCTTTTGCCCTCAGGTAGCTTTTAACCTCTCAGTAAAACCAGAAACTGAAACTTTACATATAAAGTTTACCCTCCTGGAAGTACAGTGCATTCTGCAAACGTGCACAGGCAAAATTACTCCACTCTATGGGCCTCTCATTCCCATTTCTTTTTGGTGCAGAAGGGTACCTGTTAGCACACCTAGGTTCAGAATGACCTTGGAAAATGAACTTGCAAGGGCAAATTGTGCCCCTGCAAGACACATGAATCTCTTAAACCAGCATAACTGGATCCCAGTCCAGCACTTCAGCCCTTGACAAACTTCCTACTACCTGCATCAACTGCCAAGCACCAGCAACCTGTGCAACGTGCCTTTGAAACTGGAGCTGAAATCTACATGCCACAGCTGTGAACCGTACCCTTTGTCTGCTGTAGGGGAGGGGGAAATCACACAGTAATCTTTGGTTTAGTTTCAACATTGGCATAGTTTTCTTAGCCAACAGCAGCAGCTGTTGCTGAAGCCAGTGGGACCATTTGTGAATGTCATTCTCTATCAACACACAGCCAGTGATGATGGCGAAAAACCTGCTTGATTTCAGGTCTGTTGCAGGCTGAAATGGGATTTCAGAGTTGAGTAATTCAATGCCTCTTAGTTTAGTCTTTTTCCAGGGCTCATCCTTCTTTGAACAGCTCACTTTCAATGAGGAAAGCTGTCAGGGGCACATCTTATGATTTCAAACAGGCTGCTGTTTACAGAGTGCAGTTGAAATTCAAGAGCAGCAAACTTAATTAACATCTTTGAAAAGGCAAAACCTTCATGACTTGAAAAACTGTGAATCCCTCATCGCCATATCCAGTGCTTGGATATGAGATTCAGGCATGATGCTGAATGAGTTGCTCTGGTAGTCCATATCAATATGGCTGAGCACATGAGAAGGGAAACAATTCCCTCCACCTGGAAAAAGTTGCATTGCAGTACCAGCTGAGGAACTTGAGAAGAGAAGTAAAACTTCACAATTCACTTTGCTGTCTGAAATAAGTGTGTATACATACATACACAGAGCAGTATAATGATATTATGCATCTGCCTGGTGTAGGATGAGGTTAATGCATGCTGGACAAACCAAGGTGACCAAGTCAAGCACTGGCCACAGGACTTCTTGAGCTAAGCATGATGAGGTAGAAAACACAACAACAATTACTTCGATTTAACTACTACAATGTTGCCTACTCTGGATGTAGAAGACTTAAAGTAATGCAAATTCTTTGACCTGGAATTGAAGAAATTATACAATTGAGTCCCTTTCCTTGCCAAATCAACGATGTTTGTGTATTAACTTTTGCCTATCAGGCTTGCCTGATACAGCATTAAATCTCCAAATATGGGAGCCTTCAGCACTCTGGTGTGACTCTTCCTCAAACTGAAACCACTTTTTCATGAGCTGCTTTTTCTCTTCCTAAGATGTTATGTCAGCCTAGTATGATTTCCTCATGTCACTGTCACACAAAACTTTTTGCCCTCAAGACCCTTATAGCCCACGCATGTTTTTGGACTTTTACCAGTTGTAAACCTTTCTAAGCCCAGTTCTTCCAGAATTCTTCAAATGGGAGATGTCTCCAGCCCGGGTGAGATTGCAAGCTTAAAAACTTCCCACTGACTCAGGAGATGGCAGATCACTGACTGGAAATCAGTGAACCACTATGCCTTGGATGCTTGCCCTTAGAGCAGAGGAGTACATGGCTTGACCCTCCTTTGGGAACGGAGGGGAAAAGAACTTTAAAAAAAGACCTGTTCTGAACCCAGTTCTGTGGCCAGTGATCCAGGGGGTGAAAGAGCAGAGTCTACTTATTTTCTCTGTGTGATTATAATAGAGTGTTTGGATCAGAAAGTTTCTGTTTGTGTTTCTGACCAGGCTGTGTTTAAAAGAAATGGCATGTATGTTCTGGTTTCTTGGCCCAGCCAAGTAAGATAAAAATGGTTATTTGAGCACTTCCTGGTGAAGCTGTGTTTTCTCTCTTCTCTTCACCATTACTCTCATTTTCTTCTTCCCTCCCAGATCCAGGCCTCCTGCCTCAGGAGCTTCACTGGCCGATGTCTAAAATATTGAGGCAAATGAAGTAAGAGCCAGAACTGATATAAAATTCTGCCTGCACAGAACCAGACATGCAGACCTTCATGTCTGGACAGACAGGTAGTCACATCGGGAAACAGGCAGGACTTACACTGCAAGTACAGAGGTGCATCATCTGTGGTTCATTGTTTGGTACTCACTGGGATGGCAGGAGAAAGGCAAGGGAGATAAAATAGCCATTTGAGAGAGGATACGGGCTGTACTTTGCAATTGGAAAGTGAAGGTACAACGACTCAGGAAAGACAATGAATCCTGCAGAAACTTGCTTGCTTTTCCATGGCTTCAAGTGAAATTGGCAGGGTGAGCACCAGGACAGATGTTCTGGGATGTCTGAGGACACATAAGTGTGCAAGGGACAAACATAGTAGTGTGGCTTTTGGCCATAAAATCCTCTCGTGTTGCAAGACATGGTCCGAGTGAAGGAGGGTTGCAAGCACAATTTTCTCCAGCACGAAGTCCCTATACACAGCGGCACACACCCAGTGACTTGAAAAGCAGCGCAGGTGTGGCCAGCCCTGTGAAAAACAGCTTGTTGGCTTATCACAGTTATGCATATGAAATTCATTTAGGTTTAGCAACAGATGCCAGCAGGTCAGTTGTACAGTGGATTGTGTTATTTATATCTTGGGAGAGATCCAAGAAATAGAGGGAAAGCAATTGGGGGATGACGGCTGAGTGCTCATTCTTCCACTGTGCAGCAGTGCTGGATGCTGCAGTTACCCAAGGTTAGCACAGATGTGCAACCAAAATGAATGCATGACCTTATGCAGTACCCACACTGCAAGCTGCCAAGGGAGATGTTTTCTGCAATTCCTGTACATACTGATACACTGGAGATGTACATTAAGTTACCTAGAAGCCTTTACAGGAAAGGTAAGAGGCCTGGAAAATCTCCATCACCTTTTAAGTGAAGGGAAATTAAACAAAAAAACAAGCCTAAAAGTATTTTCTCTGAAGAGATTTCAGCCTCCCATGTACAAACTGGGAATATGCATTTTGTCTCTGATTTACAGTGTCAGATGAGAAATGAGCTGCTAAGGCCCATGCGGTGCTCAGGACAGAACATGAGCAAGGCAAAGATGCCCTGTAGAAAAAGAATGGGAGTTCTGGTCAACAGCCATCTGAACGTGAGCCAATACTGGGCCCAGTTAGCCAAGATTGTTAATGGCATCCTGGCCTGTATCAAGAATAGCACCATCAGCAGGCCCAGGGCAGTGACTGTCCCCCTGTCCTTGGCACTGGTGAGGTCACACCTTGAGTCCAGCGTTGAGTTTTGAGCCGCTCACTCCAAGAAAGGTACCGAGTTGCTGGAGCATGTCCAGAGAAGGGCAACAAAGCTGGGGAAGAGTCTAGAAGGAGGCTTAGGGGAGATACCACTGCTCTACACAACTACCGGAAAGCATACTGTAGTGGAGATCAGTCTCTTCTCCCAAGTAACAAGCGACAAGGCAAGAGGAAATGTTCTCATATTGTGCCAGAGGATGTTTAGATTGGATATTAGGGAAAAAATTCTTCACTAAAAGGGCTGCCAAGCATCGGAACAGGCCAGCCACAGAAGCGGTGCAAGCATTGTCCCTAGAGGAGTTCAAAAGATGTAAATATGATACTTAGGGACATTCTTCTGAAGGGGCTAGAAGTGCCATAAAATTCTGCAAGGTCAGAGTGCAGGCAGTGCTGCACTGAATGGCAAAACACATGGGAGACTAGGTTTAAAGGTAACATTGTTAGCTAGGGCAGAGAGGGTATGTTGTCTTTGGTCTGGACCTCAGGATTCTGCAGCTTTTTCTTCAACCATCTATTTTGTCTGCCTGTGAGACCTGGAGAGGCGCTCTCTGTGCTCCCATCTGCTCTTTGCAGGGAGCTGATGAGGGTCATGCAGGGCAATTCTCGCAGAGAGATGTACTTCTCAGCCACCCACAGGCTGCTGCAATGAAGGACAGGGGCAAAAGGGACAAGAGGTGTGCCTGACAGAACTCGAGAGCACATCTGGAGTGAAAGACAAACTTTCCTGGTACAGGCTCTTTACCTTTCTGCCTCCCTTTCCCTTTCTCCCCTTTCCCCACTTTCTTTTCTTCCTTAAATTCCTGCAGAGGTTATTTCCACTCAGACTTCTGCTGAGTCTTTTTTTTCCTCTTTGGACAGAGCACTGGCTCCATCCAAAGTCAGTGGCAGCATGTTCTCTATCGCTGGGAACCAGGACTTCACTCCTAGCAGAATTCCCATTTGGGCTATTTGGAATCCCTCCCTGCCCCCACCATGTTTAACATTTAGCAGTATAGAAACACATGCAAGTGAGTCTTTCATGTGGCAATGAAAAAATGTTGCAGTTAGTAACTAGAGAAGCAGTGTTGACAAAAACAGCAATCATGGGCCACAGCTATCTATTCTTATCCTTGCTGTAGCCTCCAGCGAATAATTTTGCCTCTATCCCCCCATCTTGATCCAATACATTTTGCCAATCCTATAGACTCCAGTTGTTCATCAGTCCATGCTTCTCCCTACTAGATGACTTAGATGGCATTATTAATTATATTCACTGTACATGTGAGATTTCCATTATTTTAGTTTGACTTGAGCTCATATTTACTGCTAAGAACTGCATAGACTTTGTGATAGACTTCTGGTGCAAATAAGGGATTATCTATTTGCTTCCTGTTGTGGTGGCTTGAAAGGGCTGTTTCAAGGAAAATAGTGCTTACAAACTTACTTGTTAGTGCAAAAGGCATTGCCCAGTATCCAGCATTCTGATCTGAGGTACACCATGTGATTGACTGAATTTAGTCTGAGAATAGTACTAGAAATGAAAATGAACCCCAGAAAAACCAGGCTGAAAACATGAAAACCCAATCAAAATTTTATAATGGTGGGTTTATTCTGCTGTCCTGTGGCTATTAAAGCAGAACTACCATAAAAAGCTGCAACTGACAGGGATCCCATCTGCCTCCCTTTGATGTTTTTGAAAATGCTTTTCCTTGCCTTTTGTGTTGCGCTTTAGTCATGACTGCCTGAACCTGTAAATGCTCTAAGTAGTCTGTGACAAAGGAGCTAGATGGTATGTACAGCTGAGAGTCAGTATGCATCAGGCACTGAACTTTATTAGGTCCCTTTAAAAATTCCCCATATTACACGACCCTCAAAAATACACAGATCCGTTCCCCTGCACTGCTTGCCAATAGGGACAGAAAAAGAGCAGCGGGGCAGGAAGGGGAACACCCAGCAGGAGCTGTAACTTGTTTTGTTTGTTTCTTGATACAAATAGTTTCTTGGATGTGGGCTCTGCAAATCTGTCCTCTGCTGTCATACACTTACAGGAACTCACAGTTCATTTTTCCAGGGTGAAGGCTGATGTGAGGCAAAGAACATGACCCATGGGAATGGGTAGACTTTACACTGGGAGCAGTGAGAAATGCACCAAGCTGCTGCCATCCCCGAGCATGATGACTGCAGCGTCCTGATCTTGCTTCATCCATTTGATATACCTGAACGATTTTATGTTGTGCTTGTTTATTAATTTGTGCTGGGCAGCAAACATTCCCATGTTCCCAATGGCACTGGAATGTGGTTTCACTGGGGAGAGGTTTTTGCCCTGGTGGAGTAGCTCCAAGGTTATCCAAAGTGCTCCTGCTGAGGCAAATCAAGCCAATCAGGAAGCTCCCAGAATCTTGGGCTGTGTTTGGTTTGTTGTTTCCACCCTTAGATATTTCCTGCTATTGTTCTTGTCATTTTCTTTTGAGTGTTCACTGGCCTGGTGGGTGGTGCTGCTACTACTGGTAAGAGAGGCCTCCAGTCCTCTTGGGCACATGGGGAGCTCTGTGTCATTCCTTTCACAGACTCCCAGCACTAATTTCTGGCATACAAGTTCAGGGAAGATGGATCTGTGGTGCTAACTGCACCTCAGTGTGCAAAGCACAGTTCCTTTTTCCATTGGCTGTTCTCAGCTGGATGCGAATGAAATCATACCATAAAATGATGAATGAATTCCAGCTCAAGATATCACTTACCACTCCTGGACAATGAGAAGGTGGGTGAGTAGGTGGAAGCAGCAAGTCCACAGCATCCTGGGATCTATACAGAGAGCTGTGGAAATACTGACTGTATGCTATACATTAATGGCTCTAGTTTTTTCTCTGCCACTCAGAATCTGGCTATCAGTTTCCAAAGGTACAGGATTTCATCTCCAATGATCTAACCCCACTACACCACTAGAGGACCAGAGGAGCTATAACTATCTAGGCCTTCTAGATGCAGTGTCTGTATCTCATTTCTTAACTCTCTGAATTTCATGATTAGTTGTTTTTTTATTTCATCAGATGCCTCTCACAAGTATCTACCTGCAGCATGAAGGACTAAAGACCTGGATGCTGCACTCCTTTGGGTGCTGTTTCAGTCTTAACTGGAAATCATAACATACCAGTTCCTAGATCCCTGCAACTGCTCAGGTAATCATGAGCACATCTTTGGATTTCATGTACAGTGTAAGACAACTTTCTGTGCTGTGAAGAAATTATACGATTGAGTTTGTCCTTGGACAGCATTTATAATTCTGCAGAGAGATTCCTGGAAGTGTGATGTTATTGCTGAACTGTAGTGATGAATAGAGCCAGCTACAGAGTGTGTGAATGAAGAAATCCGTGGGAAAAATTGCTTTGATATTACTTGAGGCTCCCTTTCCAGCCCTTTGTTCCACATTACCTAACATCAGCCAGATCTGAGTCATTGCTATCTGAATCTTCACAGTGCTGGAGCTCAAATTTAAAAAAAAACAAAAACCAAAAACCAGACCAAACCAACAAAAAACCAAAAACAAACAAACACCAAACAAAAAAAGACCAAACAAAAAAAAAGGAGAGCATGTGACAATGCCTTTCTAGACCCCCTTACTGACTCATGAAAACTTGGAATTCCACTTTTAACAGTGGAATGCTGGAAAGTTTGCCTTGACTTTGTGCTGCATGTTTGTGGTACGAGACAGCTGACGACTTCCTGCCTGCATGGGTCTCAGAGGGGTGAAATTCTTGACCCTGGACTTCCCAAGAGCTGCAGAGGTTCAGAATCAGGATAACACAGACATCTGGGTGATTTGGTTCAGTGGCACAAAAAGCAGCCAGTAGAGTATCTGTAGAATGGGATTGGTTTTAAAAGGGTTATAAATCCTTCTTTTAAAGAGAAATTCTAAAACGGTACCAGGGTCCTTGTTTTGATGGCTGACCTCAAGCTGATCATAGCAGAGAGGTGGCCTTTCTAAGGGTAAATATCAAAGAGGAGAACCTCAAAGCACCTAGCAGTGTGGTAACCCCTTATTTTCTAATAAATTACTTTGCAGTCAGTTCATTATCCATTCTGCAGCAAGCTGAAGAAAGCCAAGTGTAGCCTGATGAGCTCCTGGCTGTGGTCCCAGGGCTAGCTGGCCAGGAGAAGCTAGTTCAGCTCCTGCGGTTTCAGGACTATGACAAACCTCCCTCACACAGGTCTCCTTGACTGTGCAAACCATCTCTATCTGGAATGGTGGTATTGAGGGATGGCATAGCAAGAGGAGATGGTCCATGTCATATCTCTGGAAATTTCTGCTATGTAGCTTGAGAAAAGAGGCAAAAGTTTTGCAGGGATTTCCTAGAGTCCAAGTGGTTAATTTTGTCTGACTTTGGGTCTTGCAGTTTCCCCTATGCTCAGGGATCCTGGACTGCAGAAAACCTCTGCTGAGTGTTGGCAAAACCTTGATCATTCTTGGTCTTCCCTGTACAATTGACACCCTTGTCTCTTTTCTGTGCCTACTATGTTCTTATGTTGGTATTTGAACAAGGCACTCAAATAAAGTAAGTTCTTGTAAGACTGGGTCATAATAAAAGTGCAAAAATCTGCTGGAGCAGCATTGACAGATCATTTTAATTTGCTTTGTGTAAAACATGATATCAAGGGCAAAGACTTCGCAGGCGTCCATAGTATTGGGAAAGCTGGGGCCCATTTCCCAGTTTACTTCATGTAGACAAGTACCACCCTCAGGACATGGGAAGTTGAGAAATTACTGGCCCGTTGCAGGTTGCAGAAGATTTCTGTAGGTGCCATATGGAATGTACAAAAACAGCTTAAAAGTGGTAAAAGTACTCTTGAAAATGGGATGCAGGTACTTTTGAAAACTTATTTCCGGTGATATCCATGCCAGTCGGTGTATAGTTATGAACAGTTTTCCAGCTTTATTGTTTGAAGGGTCTTGATCTATGAAACTTTATAGTTGGAGTGATCAGGCAGTAGATGAAAGAGCAGTACTCAAAGCCTTGAATTTAAACAAGAGAGATAAACAGGTATCAAACTGTAGATGTGTATGTAGTTCCAGTGCTTAGAATAGATAAATACTCAGATGCAAGCACATGCTGAAGTGTATCTCTAACTCAAAACTTGAAGGGTAATCACATTAATGTGACAGCTCAAAATTAGTAAAATTGTCCCAATGCTTTGGAATGGACAGACTGAAAATAAAACCAAAATAAAGGCCTTATTTGAAATATGGCAAAAGAACTGAGAACAACAATCATATTCTGTGTGCTGAAATGCCACTGACTGCATTATGACTACCACTAGACAGGGGCAGTTGGAAGTGCAGGCTGTCAAGATGAGTAGCCAAAGGGCTGGCTGGTTAGTCATTAAGTGCCAGATGGACACCATTTAGACCAGCTGTCTAAATGATTTCTCCCTTATTTATAATTGGCCTCAGTTGAGCTCCCTGGCTCTGCCTGCAGTTCTCAGGTCTGCTGTTGGCAGCCACCTTGGTATACACCCTGCAGACAGCATGCAAGCTCCTGTCAGCATGATAGTCCCTGAAGGACCTGTGGGTTTTCTGGTCATGCCCTTCTCTAGAAAATTTTGCCTCATTCATGGTGTGGAACATCCATGTCATCATTTCATTCCACCCTCCTTTACTTTTATTTTCATCCACTTCTCCTTTTCATGCCAGTTGTTGTGAGTAGTAACAAAGAGATATTTTCTGATTTTGGTACAAGACTGCTGATATTCTCTGCCTTATGCTATTTTAAGACGGGTAAATAGGAACATGTAAAGATGCTACTTCGTGCCCAAAACAACAGTGCCTTTAAGCATCTCTGGCTTCTCCCTGGGATCCAAATCCACACTGAGTGGTCTTGTGGCCTTCTGGCAACAGAACAGTTCTGGTCTCTGCTCATCATCCCACTGTGTGCCTTCTGCTATGTGTTTGGGACTTACAGCGACAAGATCAAGAAATCCTCTCATAGAAAGTCCTGCATTTGCATACTTCTGCCTTCTTCACCGACATGTTGTCTTTGGGAAGTACCCAAAGTCTTGAGGCCGAGAAGTCCACAAAAACCTGCTGGGAAACAAGCTAATGACTTTATGCTGAGTTCAAAAAAATCTGCACAGATTGTTTTGTAGAAGACACAAACCCCAGTTTAGAAGGTGAAACTAGAGCTGCCTGATTCAGGGTATTTTTGGATGGCTTGATATTTGAACCTAAGAGTGACAGGAGAATGTACTTGCCCTCAGGTAGGTGGTTGCTCCAAAGAGCTCAGTGGTGTTGCAGAGGATGGCTTCTGCCTGGCCCTGGAGCACATGCACAGCTCTCACCATAATTCTGTGCATGGCTGTCTCAGGTGGGTATCACTGAGACAAAAAGTAGAAACTGTTTTCAAAGGTACCAGGCAGACTGCCTCGCTGCTGTTTTATTGGTGTTACAGTCTGCTGGGAAAGGAAGCAGAGGAGTCCTACTGTTTTTGAACAGGTTAATACAATTGCAAACATCAAAATTTCCAACATTAAGTAGAAAAAAGATGCAGGACAAAGGATGAGAATGGTTTTTGCCAACAGCACACCAGCAAAATGTGGGAAGAGCTACGTTCAGTTTATCACGTCCATGCACATGATATAGGTAATCATGGATAGGTAATTTCCAGCCAACCTCTTAGCCAAGAACCAGCAGATGAATATGGTCACTAAATATCCCAGTGAAAGTGGCTGAAGCTGTGCTTTACCACACATTTGAAGAGGGCTGCTGGGGGGCTGTAGTCCATTTTCATGGCTCATCTAAAACATGGTCAGGTGATGCACTCTGCTAATTTGACTGAGTTTGAGCCCTTCGTTTCTCTCTGTTTCCATCTCCCACCCCTGAAATCACCCCTTTAGTAAATACTTTCTTGATAAGTAGTGCTCTCAAAAGCTGTGTCCAGGGAGATCAAGAGAATACTGCAAACAAATGCAACAATTTCTTACAGGTTTCTAAATATCCAGTGCCTTTTGCACAGCTATTTATCGTTTTTCATTTCCCCTTAGACCTCCCTCATGCTCTTCCCACAACAAGATTTTATGGAGTCACACATCACAGTGTAGGAAATGCTTGTTTAGCAGAACTTTTTTCCCTGGCATGTACAATATTATTATACATATTATGGAAACATATACTCAACAAACCTTGAGACAGACATGCTAAATATACATCCATGAACCCAGGGAGCACTGCAGAAAGGCACAAAATGCTAAACTTAATTTTTGTGCTCTTGCACCACCTTGTACTATTATGGAATATTATTATTATTATTATGAAAGTCACATACTAGATTTCTTTTCTGACTCCCATTCCTGCTGCAGGCTTGCTTTGATAATTGGAAATTGCTCCACAAACTGACTGCCATGGCCCAGGAGACAGGAAAAGGTCTACCACAGCAGCAAAGAATCAAGAAGAGGGAACCAGGTCCAGACAGCAAAAGAAAAAGTGAAAATAATAATTAAAAAGTCACTACTACTGCATGCATAAACAGAACGTACAAGGGGGGACTGCTGTAGGAAAAGCTTCTCTGCAGTGTATGAGGCCATCTAGTGAGCTCAGGCATTGAAACAGCTCAGTTTTTTCCATGTCATTTTGTCCTGCATGTCCCCAAACAGGACATTTCACATGCCAGCCACCAGACAGGAATGCATACAGATATTTCTACAGTATTCTTCACAGTAAGGTGAAAGGAGAAAAATCTCTGCAGGAGAAGAAAGAATGACAACAGAAAGGACATGGTGTATGTCAGGGAGCTTGGCATGCTAGGTTTTTATGGGAAGTCAGAAATCCAGTTACACTGGAAGTGGAAGGTCAGTGTGATGTGCAACTTTTCATTGAAACCTGTCCTCAGCTGCACAGTTGGGGGTGACAAGGGGAACCGCTCAGCCCGAGAGCACTGCAGCAACTGGGGTGGTGAGAAAACCTTGTCAGGAGCCATAGATATAGGCTGCTCAGTATTATGAGGTGTCTTCCCTGACAATAAAAACTGCTGAGAGACAAGGTAATGGGAATGTGATGTGCCAAAATAATTCCAAGTTTTCAGACAACTGATGCTTATGTTTTATATGACACAGTCATATAAACTGACAGTCCTGGAAAAGAAGCTGCTGCAATGCAAAGCATTATACCTACCAAGTCCTCTCCTGGTGCTTTGCCTCCAAGCAGACCAGACTGATTGTCTGGGGATGAACACATGATCAGCTGCACTGCCCATCCACTCCTCTGCATCGCACATGAGGCTGCCAGGTTATGAGGGCAGCAATAGATACCTGGCATTTTTGATAGCTTTTTGTGGCTGCTCAGAGAGCCTTTGAACATATCTGAAACTACATCTGACTCCAAAACCCACAACCATTGTCACACTGTCCTGGTATAAACTATGATTGCTCAACCCAGGGTACAATGCTGGAGAAAGTGAGCACAGGATGGTACTTCAAATTTCAGGTGCCAGCATGTGATTCCTACCTCTACAGTGAGTTTTTCCACTTTTAGCATAGGCACAAGTGTTTATAGCAAGTTTGTCCTGTTGCATTAGAAGTACCTCAGAAAACTGGGAAGAAAATACTGGAAAATCCTCACCTAGTAAACATTAATTTAATCTCATGAAATTCCAGGAGCTAGTTGAGCACATGGTCCATCAGTTTTTCTGTCTTCAGCTGACTAAACAAATTCACTTTCTCATCTCTTGAAAAGTTGTTGCACCTGCTTGGACCTTCCTCAACTCTTCATTTTCACCAGTCTGTCTCTGGAACATAAATCTGGAGCTCGGTAATTGCACTAATGACAAACTGTTCCACGTTCTCCTGAATTGTCACTGAAGCCTTGATCTGCAAATTTTAGGACACCAAATTAGTTTTAAGTGTGAAATTATTAGTCCCAGTGCAAATAAGCATGCAGAGCTGGAAACCTTTGCTATTTCCGTAAGTTTACGTGTCTACATAGGCTACAGACAGGACAAACAAAATATAATTAGCTTTCTAGCAGTGCTGCCCAGTAAATACAGTAGCACCATTGCCAGTAACAGATGCCAAGCTTTGTAATAGCTTTGCAAGGACTTTAGGACTTGTCACAGTCCCTCTGTACATGCCCCCTTTGTCTTCTGCACATGTCTGTATAATTGTATGGTGTAGCTATGACCACACACAGCAGTGCCAAGCAATTTGTTCTGTGGAAGGAAGTGCATATGAACCCACTGCAGTCATCCCATGTAGAGGAAGATGGGCTTGATGCCACAGCTGAAGCCTGGAAAGAGAGATACAGGGTACTGTGTGGAGGAGGATGGGGTGGGATGATAAGACAGACAACGAGCAAGTTCACAATGGTCAGATAAAGAACTAGAGCTGGATAAAACAGCTCTAGGAGCAACAAGGAGAGCAAAAAACAAGCATCAAAAGAAGCACAGCTAGCAGGTCAAGGGAGGCGACTCTGCCCCTCTGCACCTGAGCACTGCATCCAGCCCTTTGGGCTGCAGCTTCAGAAGGATGTGCAGCTGCTGGGGCAAGTCCAGTGGAGGGCCACGAAAATCATCAGTGTGATGGAACACCAGTCCTATGAGAAAAAGCTGAGAGAGCTATGGCTGTTCAGCCTGGAAAAGAGAAGGCTCTCAGTAGACCTTGCCTTCTAGTTCCTAAAGGAGGTTTGTAAGAAAGATGGAGACAGGCTTTTGTCTGAAGTCAAGTTCATATCCACAGGACAAGGAGCAAACTAAAGGAGGGTAGGTTTTATGAGCTATAAGGAAGTAATTTTTTTTTACAGTGTGCGTAGAAAGAAACTAGAATAGGTTTCCAAGAGCATCTGTGGATGCATCATCATTTTGAGTTTTCAAAGCCAGGTTGGATGGAGCTCTGAGCAGCCTGACCTAAGTTGAAGATCTCACTGCTTATTACAGTGGGGTTTGGACTGGATGACTTTTAAAGGTCCCTTTCAACCCAAAGTATTCTGTGCTTCCATGACTCTGACTAACGTATGTAATATATATATAGCAGACTTGACATGGAATTAGAGACTCATGAGGAAAGANTATATATAGCAGATTTGACATGGAATTAGAGACTCATGAGGAAAGACCAAGGTATAAAAGATGTTAAAAAAAAAAAAAATTGGTTCAAGTGGACTCCAAATTGAGAAGTAAACCATGAATGTCTACATCACATTTCCCCTAGAAAAGGGAAGAAACCCTCACAAATCAGCATAATATCTATCTTGATGAAGAGTTTGAGATGCTAATGACTTGATATATATTTTAACCGTGTCTGGGATGGGTCCAGAGATGTTGTGGAATAGTAACTCTAAGAACAGAAAAAGGGGCAGATGCTAGGAGACGTAACAGTTTTAACTATTGCTCTGCAGGATTTTTATGCAATACTTTTTCTTCTCCTATAATATTTCGACTGATATTAAAAAGTCAGTAATTAGATTGGTAAGATTTTGTTTACCTTAAGAACAAAGTTTTGGCTTTGCAAAAGAAGTCTGCTTATATTTCATCCTGACAATTTATTGAGTGCAACTTCAGCACATTATAGATGTAAGATTGTCTTGGTTTGAAAGACAGGTATCTGCTAGGGAGGGAAGGACCTCCCTTTGGAATGGAGATTTCAAACCCTCTCCCTCTGAATTATTAAAACTTTGATATTAAATTGTCTCTCAGGCAAAGATATGGGGGTAGGAATAACAGCTCTTTACTAGTATGTATCACAAAGCAAACAAACAACAACAACTACAGCATNTGTAATTACTCTCCAATCGACTTTGTCAGAAAAAAATTCTACAGGGAAAAAAAACCAAAGCCAAAACCAACCAAATCTAACCCCCAACAGAGACGGATACCTAGCTATTTCCCAGCTCAGTGTTTTGTGCACTAGACTGTCTTGTCTATCCCATGGGGGTTTTTTTTGTTTGTTTGTTTTTGTTATCCCTTTCTTTGGTCAGGAGGGCTCTGTGTAGCATATTCTGAAGAATCTATTTGCAAGGACTAATTTCTACATGGCTAATTTAAGGACAGATATAATTTTCTAGGCCCCAGATTTTTAAAAATTAAATTTTAAAATGAGTTTAATGAGTTTAATATTATTGAATGAGGTAGCATGCATGTTTTCAGACTATAGGAGAAAGACCAGGACACCCTGAAATGCCACTTTCAGATCAACACTGGGTTGCTGAGTCTAGGTTTAAATCAGAGGACTAGAGAATAGATGCATGCAAATGCCAGCAGGTGGGGGAACAGAAAGCTTTTCAGAAGAGGGGCAAAATACAGCTTTTTAGCTATAGTTCACTTAAAAACACTTGGTTTTTTATAGATTCTATTCTTTTAAATAATGCTTCCCTGCACTTTCACTTCCAAAATGACCACAATTTTTTAGAAAAAACAAGGTATTTTGAAACTGGAAAGTTAAGTGTTAAAATAGAACATCTCAGAGTTAGGAAAAAAGTCCATATTCCTCTGTCCATTGAATTCAGCAGATGGTTTTGCTGTACTGTTTTTCATATTATGGAAAACAAAGGCTTGGCTTGAATTGAAGTTCTCATTTCCTAGTCCTTACAGCATCCTCAGTCTAGGAAGCATGTCATACAGATGTGAAATTTTCACTTATGCCAACTCATAAAAAAACTCATACGTCATTCTTTAAAACAACATCAGGCTGATATTTCAAAAACCTAAGGCAACATGTGGAGGAACCAAAATTTTCTCATGGAGGTTTTCTGTGCTTAGAGATTCTCTGTTACGCCCTTGTAATTATGGTAGCATTTGTTACATGAAAGCAACTTTCTAGCATGTTGTATTCAAACATTTCTAGTATACAAAAGAATGTATCTTTTGTGACATTGCCAGTCTTCGGATTAATTCGGTGGAGGGTGGTTATATTTTGCTTCAAGATTAAAGACTGGAAATTATGTTATAACACTAGTAATAGTTGTATGTAAATAAATACAAATTTTTTTTCTCAATTTTTAAATTTTTTTTAAATTTTTTTTTTTTTTTACTCGGAAGGTTTTATTACCTGAAATCTTTCAGGCAAAATGCCAGTTCCTTAAGCAGAAAAAAATTTTCTACTTCTTTAGGAGTCTGAATGCTCACAACTCCTGAGTATAACTCTCTGGGTTATCATATGTGTATGGCACTAACCCCCAGTAAATGGACATATATGGACATAAAAACATGATGGTAGGTTTTAGGAATACTGATGTCTCTGGCATTGCTAGTGTAATTTTAAGAAAATTATTTTTATTCTAGATAAAGATGTCTTCTTAATACTTTTCTTGCTAATATTTATTGTAAGATAAATAAATGCAAGCCACCTTGCCATCACACCAGGAACAAAGGATGCATAAAATGTGGTCTTTGGGGACATATATTTGCACTATTAAACAAATAACGTTTAAAATTAGTCCATCCAAAGTTTTCTCCTGCAGTCCATGCATACATCAGCTTTTGCCTGGCAAAGAAGATATTTTCCTTTAAAATATGGCAAAAAGAGGAAGCCCATGGTTTCACTTTCCATTGGTCACATCCCCTGAACTTCCCTGAAGCACCTCTTTGTGGATACTTTGGAAATATGAAAATATAAATTAATTGATAAACTAATGACATCTTCTGTAATCTTAGTGAGATGCCAGCTGCCCTTGTGTTTCACCAAATTAAAGAGAAGACACTAAGCCCTCACTTTGTGGTGCAGGTGAATATGCATGACAAGGTTAGTAGACCTCTCTTTACTATCCAGCCAGCAGATCATCCGTATGACTTCTGCAAGTTACAAAACTAAAACATTTCCACTGAGTATGGCATCAGGACAACCTCACCTGGGATGACCTCTCACATGATGCCACGGAAAATACAACGAAAATGGCAATTTTTGCATCTGTTGTACTTCCAATTCCCACCTATATCTCCTTGGTTTAAAAACAGCTTGACAGATCTTACATTAGTATCCTATGGCAGGACGGAAGCCATAACAGCTCCCATCAAAGCTAATCACGTAGTCTAAAATATGACAATGACCCTTCCAGCTGGAAATGTTACAATAGCAAAGAAGTTGTTCCAGATGTGGAGTTAGCCTATGAGCTAGCAGTCTGTGCCTTCTGTGTTTTAACTCTCCCGTGGTCAGAATCATCTAGGAGACAGCCCTGGCTGTGAGGGACAAGAGCACTGGGTATAATGAACAGCAGGCAGAAAGCTTGTGTTAAGACAGAGACATTAAGAAGAAAGTTACAGTCATGATGTGAAACCTGAGCCTGCTGCAGGGCTGACACACTGTGGAGTCATGGTGATTCTCCAGAGGATGGAAGGAAATGTTTTTTAATGAGAATTTTAAATAAATTTAAAAAAATTATTCATTGAATACAACACATTTCTAGAGATCTGCCAAAAAAAGTTCTGCTGAACACACTTCAGTGTCGTTGTCCGACACACACACACACACACACACTCACTTTGGTGAGAAGGCATGAACTGTTTATTATGAAAATCTGACTCCACTTTATAGTATTTCTACAAAGGCCAGGGACTGGGGGAGAAGGTTGACACCTCTCCCCATCCCATTGGTCAGGACAACTGTTCATCAGCTGTCCATATCTCTAAAACAAAGACTGTAAACTAGCTAGACTGATGAAGACATTGCTTCTATTTATAACACCTGTGTGTGAGAAACTACCTAAGAACTGTAAACTGTGAGACACAAACAGAAGGCTGAAAAACCAGGGCGACAGTTCAGTGTAATGTTTGTTGATATTCTGGTCCCTGATTTCCACCAGACCTTTATCTTGAGTACACTTACACTATTTTTAAAGGAGCATGTGATTCTGGATAGACTAAGGAAGTAATATAAATTAATACAGTAAATTTTAGTTGTGAATTACTCATGTTGTCTTGGCTCATTAAAAACATTTTAAATTAAGGAATGCATTTAAAATATGTTAAAGTCTTGCAGAAAACTGTGCTGACATTGCCTCTTGACCTGGGGCCACGTGCAGCACTCCATGCTAGTGCAGTCTCTGCTGGCTGCCAGGCAGTGGGGTATGTCAGCAGGGCACAGCACACTCCCTCAGGGCAGGAGCAGAAGTGTTTTCTGGTGAGTCTGGATGCTCAGCACATCACTGCAGCCTTTCCCACGCCACACTGACCAGTAGCTGACCTGTGTGTCCCACATCCAAAAATAGATGCAATATACAGCCTGTTTCCAGTTCTGGCTGAGGAAGAGAGGGATGTAAAGTTATTTTTCTGTGGTAAAATTGAACCTTCCCAGGGATAATTCCTAATGGCTGGAAACAGCTGTCCACTCCCTGGGGGTGTGGGGTGTGGATCTTGACATTATTTCATGAAAACTCAGTCATATAAGGTTCTGTATTTTAGTTAACTATTTCTATTTTGGACACTTCAGTGTCCTATATTAAAAGAAAAAAAAAAACCTAAAAAATCCATGCAAAAAACATACTTTGACCTTCTGATTACCTTTCCATTGGGAAGCAGTCACGCTGATGCTGGCCCTTTCCACATGTCTTCAGAAGGGGTTGTAGTGAGAAACCCAGTACCCCATGCAAGAAATGCCCTAGGATTTTGTTATTCTCAACTTAAAATGAGCAGGGATGGAGGGTGAGGTGTTTAGATAGAAAAGCACTATGCAGAAATAAACAAAGACATGTAAGAGGGAGTCAGGCAGTGGTACTCATAGGAAAGGTGACCTGATAGCATTTAGGACAGGAGCCTCTAGAGAAGGCCCATGCCACCCTGCCACAGTAAATGTCCATGCCATTCTTGATTCACCGGTTGGCTTGCGGACTGTGGGACACAACCTTGTAAAGCAGCACCTCCTCTTTTCCTTTCTGGGACACTACACATTCTCACACTGCTTCTCTTCATGCTTAACATGAAACATGGCAGGAGAGTTATTCTATATTCTGCTTTTGAGACAGTACAGAACAGACAGCAGAAGTCATCACTGAAGACCAATCTGATGATGATGACTTCTCTGAAGGGATTAAGTCTTGCAACGCTTGAGTGGCTGCTGAGTTATCCTGCGTGATGCTGGAGAACATAGCACTGTCACAACACAAAGTCAGGAATGCCAAACATGCTTGGGAGCTGGAAGGCAGGCTAGTGAGAGGATGAATAAGGGCAAGAAGGAACAGGAGCAGAGGAGGCATTTCCACATCTCCATGCTGCAATTGATGATGGATGGGATCAATCACAGCTACACTATTGCTAAAAGAAGAGGGAACAGACCACCTAAGAAGCACCATAGTCCCTGGTCTTGGTGACCAGCAGCAGCAGGGAGAGGACAGGACTCCCCTCCTGGCTCCAGTACTGATGCCTCCTGAGCCTCTTTCCATGAGGTAGCTGTCCTGTCTGTACCAATGAAAAGACCCAGGGCAGGACCACCCGGTGCTGCACGGGTAGAGGATGGGTACCAGTGGGATGCTGCAGCACAGCTGCTGTGACAGCACAAAGCAAGATGAAGGAAGGGAACCACAGCTTCCCTGTGGCAAGATTAGTGGTATCTTATAGGTTAGGAAAGTAGCTTAATACATTCCCTCTTGCCTTGGATGTTTAACATGCTGTATCAACACCAGGGACTATAAGATGCTTTTGGCAATTCTTAGCAGAAGTCTGGAAGATATAAAATAAAGAGATATAACAAACCACTGAAGGGAAGTACAATACTCTTAAGACCTATTTGTATCGAGCAAGTGCTGTGACAGAAAATATATATGTTTGATTCTCCTTGTAGATACAATGTGGTAAATAACTTAAACAATTACAAGGCATTTATATGCAGTATTGAGCTGTTGTTTTGTTTCACCCTGGGAATGGCTTTTTATTTCTCTGACCATAGATTGCTTTTCTGTCCTTGCTTAGAAGTATATACCATTTTGACATTTGTAGGGGTTAAAAGACACTGGAAAATTAAGGCATATGGTTGATGATTTCCCTGAGAAGTACTACTCCTTCGGAAAACACTGACTTAATTAAATGTAAAATATTTACAGGAATTTATCTATTTCATGATAACCTGACAGGAAATTATCTCAATATTTTGTTTCCATGAAGCAGAAACATTTGCTTTTTACATTACCATTTAACAGTTAAAAACAGATAAAAGTGTTCCAATGTCACTGTAGAGAATGTTTTAGTCTTATCAAAAGAAATGTTTCCAGGAGATCAGAAAAATAATATTAATTCCTCTCTTTCATAATATTTTTGATAAACTTGTTTTTTCTCTGTCTTTGAGGCAATGTTGAAATTTCAAAATCTCAGAATTTTGTCTATGATTGAAATTTCTAGGTATGAGCCATTCAAGTAATTACTTTATGCTACAGCTTTTTTATAGCTTCAGCTTCTTATAATCTTGTTCTCTAGGGTGGGCAGAGTCTAAAATTTATGTCTTCTGTTCCTCTTTACAGATGTCTATTCCGACTCTAACGACAAAGCATGAAAATCCGGAGTCTGTTTCAGACAAGTGAAACAATATCAAATTATTTGGAGAGCAAAACTGAAACTCTGAATTCAAACCAGAAGGTATATTTATGCCTTCAAATAAGAACTCTGAAACAACTGACTCCAACACAAATATTTTGCCAGCTAGTAAGAAGGAGGGGAGTGGAAAGAAAACTCCATCACGCTTTCAAGCAGTTGTACTGGGAACTGTCTGGCTGCTTTGCACAGGTAGTCCATCCAGTTCTGTGTCTGGTATTAGCCGTTCCTAGATATTTCATGGAAACAGACCAAAAATTCAGTGTTGACTTGCATATAGGAAAGATTCTTCCTTACCTAAAATGCAAGAAGCTGGCTTTGTTATACACTGCAAGAGCCAACAGCCTGTCCCAAGCACGAATACAGTCTGTTAATCCCTGGGGACTCTGCATGGTATTTTCCACAATGCATCACTGTATGAGTTTACAAGTGCAACAAGATGACTGTTCATAACGCAAAAAAAGTTGGAGTTCCCCCACACCCACATTTTTTAATTTCCTGGTTTGTGTTTCATAATCTGTCATTTGCTCTAGTGAAAAGCAGTTTCTGATCTCTCTTCTCTGTTTCATTTCCATATATACTTAGTACTTCCCTTCTCCAAGAGAATTACAGAAACAGAAAATAGTGCAGCCCTCCCTCTTACATCAAATATCTCAACAAACTACTCAAGCTTCATCCCAAAACTGTCCAGGAGCAGAGAACCACTGTAGCAATTGACAATCTACTCCAGAGCTTCAACATGCTTACTCTTGAAAAAGGTCTGCAGGAGAAATACTTGATTATTTTTTTAAAGATCTGGCCTTCTGGTATTTTAATCCCACTTCTCTTGTGTTTGAAATTTATTTCCCTCATCTTTATAGGTATTTTCAAAATAGTTGAAGATGTTACCATATCCCTGTTCAACTTCCTTTTCTCAAAATAGTTTTCTTCTGCAAGTTGTGGATATCTGTTATCAGAATGAGGGAGATAAGCCTCTGACTGGCTGTGTTGAACCCCAGTGGCCCAGAGGAAGGGATCGAGAAAGGTCCTTGATTGCAGACTGTGTTGGCTGAATTAACATTGCTCCTGCTGACTGTCTCTGACCTCATCTCATGGACCTGAAATGATGGGCCCTCCATGGCCTCTCCAATGCTTCACTGTCCTGATTGCTGGAAGGATTTCCTTAATGAATTTCCATTGCCAATACTTATTTCCGGTGATTGTTGTCCCTTCTACTGTGAACACAAAGAACCCATTATTCCCTTTCATTGCACTGGCTGATGAAGTATTTGAAGGTCTACTCTCTGCACTAAACTGAGCGTTCTTTCCTTGAAGACCATATACTCCAATCACTTCCATCTTCTCCTCCTGATTTTCCAATAGTCTGAAATGTACTTCCAGTGCATTTGTACTTTCAACTGCACATTAATCCAAGTGAGACCTTACTAACCACCAGCAGAGTATTCTTCTATGTTTCATTACCTACATACCAAAACATCTTTACAGCCCCAAATCCTTGACTTATGTCCAGCTTCTTATTCATCCTAGTTCCCACATGTTTTTGAGAGAACCGGGCTGACAGCCACAGCTGGCTGTCTCTACAGAGGGCTATGCCTGCTCAAAGGTAAAATTTGCAATTTCCTTCTATTGTGTTTTTAGGATCATCTCTGATTTGCAATTACCATACTGTTATTCACCATGTGCCCCCATGTTTGATGTTTTCTTCAAGTTTAATAAATAGAGCATCTACTCATAAACCTTCTCATCACCTACAGTATTATGAGAAGATGAAATTGTCTAAGAACCAGCATAGAGTCCTTCAAAACTTTTCCCTTCAATTTTAATGGAACAGCTTCTTACCAGTATTGTGTCTGTCTCAGACAAGTTTTGTCCAGATCATATTTCTACCTGCTGGATTATAAAAGTATCAAAGACTCCTTACTGTTAAGGTAAATGGCATCCTCAACTGACATGGTCTGCTAAGCGCCTGTCAAGGAAGCTGGGTACCTTGGCAGATCTTATTTGATAAATTCAGGTTGTTTATAAATCACTATGTATTCTCCTAGACAACCACATGTACTCCTCTAAGGAATGCAATTAGGTTGGTGTCTCCTAACTCTTTTCCCCCTTGGTAAAGTTTAGCATGATATTTGCTTTTCCTATGAATGTCTACTTTCAAGGTCTCAAATGGACAAGACTCTGAGATGGTTTCAGCCAGATGTCCAGTTTGAGGATGGATCTCTTACCTTGCTCAGATGATCTGAAACCAGACTGATTTTCCTCAGTACACTTCAACTTGTTTTTCCTGATTCTGCTCCAGATACCTACCTGGTGCAACTGCACTTCTTGCCCAATTGCAATACACCTTTTCAGTGAAGACTGAAGAACAAAACAAGACTCTTAGTGTCATCTTTCCCCTCTGTGGAACAGGACATCAGCATTTTCCTTTCCTTTCTCTCTACCAGTAACACTACCATAGAATAATTTCCTATTATGCTACAGATCACATTATGCCTCTGCCTTTTTGGCTTTTGTCCTCACCTGCTTTTACAAGTCTTTCAAATTATGCTTAGTAATCTGAACTAATTTCCATTTTCTGTGACCTTTTGTCTTTGCTTAATGCCAAGGAAAAGCCAATTAGTACAGTGAGTCTGGTCCTATGCCTCTTATCTTTTCCCTGGCCAGTTTGTGCTTTTATGGTCATTCATCCTGTGTAACTCCTCTAACCATCAAAGCTTTCAGTTATTAAATCTCGAATTTATTGGCATCTGTCTACCTCAAATCCATTATTTTAAATTCATTTTTCCATTTGTAAATCACAGACTTCATAATTTCATGGTCATCCTAGTCCCTAATCTTTATGTTTTGTGGAGTCTCACCACAGACTAAACACTCTGCAGAAATTCCTCATTTTGAACAGTTAGCTGGAAGAGGTATTCATGCTCCTAATATTTGCTTCCCTGTGCAGGATAAGGTTAACATGATTAACACTCTTTTTTAGTTAAGCATAGTTTTTTAATGACTTGCTCTTCTTGTAAGTGTTTCTTCTTCTGAGTTTGTCAGGGGATGCTACTAGTTAAATGAATCTGAGAGTAGTGATTCAGTCTTAAAATTTTTCCAGTATTATTAGGGTAACTGAGATGCTTTTAGTTAGGAGAAAATAAATATGCAAAAGTTATTCTTGCCTCAGTCAAATCACAGCTTCTCTTTAGATAAGCAAGCAGTGAAGCTACAAGAATGCTAATCAACGTGGAACACAAAGAACAAAGGTTTTCCCTCTCTTCTGCAAGTCTACCCTCCCACTTAATTAAAAAATAGTCTTCCTAGGAGGAAGGAGGAAAAAGAGGGAAGAAGGGAGCAGAAATAGTGAGAATCAGGGGAGAACCTGTGCTGAAATATAAGGTATAATTTTTACATTTCCTGATTCCTTCTGGAATTAAATAATCACACCATCATGCTGTGACCTATTTTTTCTGGATCAATAGGACTGACCTGTGTTGTCCAACCCTCTCCAGTCACAGTCATACAGGCTGAGTAATGCTGGAAGACCATCAAGGTCCCACTCAGTGAGCATGGATGGCACAGGTGACAGAGGTCCCTGATGCCACCAAGTAAAACACCTGTGTGCAGATTTGCAAGCCCTCCCCTTTGCAACCCTTGGGATGAAAGGAGGCAAAGAAACTAGGGCTAAAACCTGGAAAAGTTCCTGGTACTCCCCAGCTTCCTCTGTGCTGGAGTGGCAAGAGCGTTCCTGTCTGCTGCCCTAGAGAGAAGCAGGTAGTGAGGATCACACCACTGATGAGTGCAGAAGAAAAGGAGGGTTTCGTTGTGGAGCCATGTCACATTGCTGTTCAGAGTTAAAAGGGAATTTGGTGACAAAAAAGGAGAGTAGGAACTATAGATCTGCCTTGCTGAGAATGTGACAGGAGAAGAATCTGCACAAAATAGTTGTTTCCTGGAAACCCTTTGCCATGTTGCAGAAGTTACCAAATTCTTAAAAATAAAACAATTAAATAAAACTAGAGGCTTGGCAGGAGGGGAAAAGATGGATATGAATAACATTTCAGAGAGAGAAAGCTGTGGGAGCTGTTAAACTCCAGCAACTTTAATAACCATGACAGCTTTAAATCCTCACAAATCATCCTACCACCTAATTGCAGCAGAAAAGGAACGCCGCTCTGTTGGTTCCCCTTCTTTTCATTTGTCCTAGCTGATGGGGTAGAAGAGGCACAATTAATATTTTATCACCAAATGAATAACTGGTACATGGTCCTTAGGCTAATATTTCTCACAAACAATATACACTGTATGAAATGAAAAGTTCTGCTAACCACTAGGGAGGAGCTACTTTATTTAAAAAAAAAAAAAAAAAAGAAGACATTTTTAACAGAACAGCAATGAGAGCTGCTGGGATAGTTTTGGTGATTTTGAAGGCAATGCTTTATCACTTCACCTTGATTCTCCTCGGGAAGCTGTCTTCTCTGCCCCCCAAGGTTTCCCAGTTCTTTATTGACATTTTCATCCAGCAAAAACTGTGCTCTTGTTCTCCAGGAAAAGCTGGAGAAAATGGATTTTTCAAAGCCCTCATTATGCAAACCCTTTCAGAATACTCTCACAAACACATGATTCAGCATCCCTGGGGCAAACAGACACATTAACACATTTTGTACACTCTGGGCCATTTCCCAGATAGCATTCCTCCCACGGTAGACACAAAACACTATTATTTGTTTTGAAGATACTTTCCTACAAAGGAAAGTAAATTCTTCAAAGAATTATATAAGATTGGACCATTTTCAAAATACATGTGGTTCAGATGAAAAAAAAAATTCTTCATAAATATTCAGCACTACAAATTGTTCTCAGTAGAAAAAACAGCATGAACTTTTCACCAATAAAATCATAAAACAAGAAAATTAGGTAAAATCAAGGTGATCCATGTCCTGGTTTAGTGTCTAGTTACTATCCAGAAAAGCTTTCAAGCTTTTTTTTTTTTTAAAAGAAAAAAGAAAAAAAAAAAAAAAAAGATTAATCCAACATAGTAATCTAATCATTTGTATTATGGTTAACTTGTCCCAAATATCTAGGGGTAAAATCAGTGTATTACAGGGTACTACATCTTCCGAGAATCTCTCTATATAATTTTTGTGGCAACAAAAGAAGTCACATATAAGTTTTGAAAATTAAAAATTTCAGATATCTCTAGTATATATAGCTTCTATAATTATTTTTTGAATGAAGGTTATTCATATTTACAGAAAGGAATTTGAAGGCCCACTTGCAACCCATTTTTAGCTTTGTTCATGCACAGTACTTTCAGATATCTATATATCTAACAAAGCAACAAGCAGTAGAGTCAGAGATTACTAAACATAATCTACCTCTTCCCTAACCAAACACAAGCTATCAGTATTTCTTTCCCTCATTACACTGAATCCTTTTCTGCTCAGCAGCAAGTAAAGCAAAGACTAATGAGGAAGGAATCACCTTTCAGAAATGCTGGGTCATTGCATCAGGTTTTTCAAATGTCTTCTCTTTTGGGAGATGAGGTGGCTCAGTGGGGGCCGCTTAGATGGAAAAATATCAATGTCTTACTCATCTTATTCAAGATGCCAGTATGATGCTGTCTGTACTGATGCAATAAGTGGTGAGACAAGCCACCTAATGAAGCTAGGAAATTATTAAATACCAGCTCCCTTAACAAGGAAAAAAGAGCAACAAAAGCTATTTAATTTATGCAAGTGTGTTACACCATGGGCCTAAATCAGCTCAAGCCATGTCTTCGGAAGCACTGTATCACAGCTGCCACTGCAAAATAAGAGAAAAACATGAAAAATTCTGAAGAGTGAAAATTTACTTGGTATTCTAAGGGGCATCAATTAAGTTCTCTTTATACGATGAGAAGCGTTTCCTGTACCAAAGAGCTTGGGCCACATCATACTAAATGTGTGAGAAAGATAATTGCACAAAGGAACACTAGAGTATGAGATGTGGAGAACTGCTGAAGTACCTTGTTTCAAATAACGCAAGAAGTCTTTGGTAGAGGTAAGAGTTTAACCCAGGGGTAATTCTGTCCTTCATCCTCCTGTGGTGGATTTCTTTCCTTGAGGCAATTCCCACAGACACACTCTGCACCACCTACATTGTCTAGACAAATGCAGGGTGCAAAGACGTGGTCCCTGTGACTCTCTCTGCCAGTGCTGACTGCAAACTTTCCCGTTGATAGCTAGTTTTGCCCAGAGGGTGGGTTCTTATTAAAAACATTTTATTTCAGTATGTATTCTAGTAGAGAGGTAAGTACATGGCTACAATACTCTCTGTCTATAGAACTCACTCCATTTAAGTGTCCATATTTTTTGCTGGAAAAAAGACCAATCCACAGAGGAAAGCTTTGCTTGTGTAGCTGCATTAGTAAAAATATTCTAGTATAGAGCTGGCATAACTTAACAAACTTTCATGTGGAGAACTAAACGCAATTTCCTGGGAATGGGACAGCATGAACATGGTATTACTCTGCCAGGTCTTCCAGACCATTTACAATCTAAAAAATGTTTTTAAAGCTTTTTGAAGTTTCATCAGTGATCCAGTTATTCAGAATCAGCTTAATCTGTGTCATATGGCCTTTTCCTTAGCAGGTACTCTGGTTTTGAATTTACTGGCTTTCTTAGGACTCTGGTACTGTATTTAGGTGAATCTGTCCTGAGGTAGACTGACAGCTACAGAGAAGGGAGAACAGATCCCCATTAAAGTCCTAGAAGACCCCTGTTACTGGCATGTTACCTATGTTACCTAGAGCATATCAGAACCTTGCTCATGGATTCTTTTACACAGGTAGTACCCAGGTGAACCAATCCCAGCATATACCTCTCTTCCAGTGTCTCATAGCTATGACTCCTTGAGTATCAGGTAGTCTTCACTGGCTGAAGGACTTCTAAAAAGAAGCATGGGCATTGTCCAAGTCTGACTCCAATGCCTGATAAACTGGAATCTACCTTTCTCTCCAAATATCCTTTCTAAGACATTAATTATGTTCTAAAGTCATAATCTAATACTCCAGTTGCTTGACCTTACTGACCAAGCTTTGCAACACACAACATGCTTTGTTCAGGAGTCCTAACTGCAGCTCTGGGTATTGATTACAGGTAAATCCCTGGTAAAGCTCTGCTTTATCTGATCTTATCTGAACTAATTTTTCACGCTGTTAGTTTTGCAAAATTTTTGAGTTTTCCTTCTTTCCTCCCTCTCTTCCCCTCCTCTGTTACTTGGAAGTACTCCTGACATCTCTGTTAAGTCCTTTTCCCCCTGTGTCCATAACAGGTCACAGCAGATGCTATGCAAGTCTTACTTAGAAATGGTTTTAATCCATGTGCATTTGTTGCATGAAGTCTCTCGCTGTGTCCAGTTATTAGTCCCTATCTCTTCCCCATAGGTTTTCCTGCCCCTGTGCACGTGTCATACCAAGTCAGTTCTCTACTTTGAGCTCTTATAGTAACCTGGTGCGGGGGCCTGATTCCTCAGTATCTTACACTGTAGAGCCATATACCATTTCAGCCTACATTTGTACATGGCAGTGAGCATGTTTTACCTTTGTTACATGCTGGTCCAAGTGCTCTGAATGTCCCTCACTTACTTTGACCACATCAGTCATGCGTTGTATTCCTGGATGTCTACAGGTTTTTCCAAATGGACTGAGCTTCTCTGTTACAGCTTGTTTGCATTTTTAAAGTGAGACCACAATATATATGCAAGCAGATTACTGTCTGTTCATGCATCCTTGTGAGTTTTAACTGCAAATTCTCAATGAAATTCATAACATGTGTCCCTTTCTTATCAATCAGGATTCCTTACTGCACATACAGTCTTTCTTTGGCTTCAGTGGACCACCAGTGGGGATTTGCTTTACTTTCTGCCTTAGGATTCACATACTGCAAGAGTTAAAATACCTTGCAGGGAAGGTGACATGCTTTTCAGACTGCGGATTTTTTTAAAACCAAGGCTCAGACTGCCAATGCCCATTGAGTGGCTCCAGACACTGCACCTTGCCCACCTCCACCTGCTCAGAGCTAGCCCAGCTCTGCAGAAGTCTGTGTCAGTGCTGAGATCAAGCAAGGGTGACAGGGCAGAGCCTGAGGTCATAAACAGATGGTGCACCAGACACACAAGTAATCGTTATTGGTGAATATTTGCGTCATGGTAGTGCCCAGAGGCCCAGTAGAGGGTGCCTGTGCAGCGAGAAACATCAAGGCTTAAATTCCACACATTGCCCTTGAGGGACTTAACTGAGGCACTTGAAGTCAAGAGAGCGAAGAGGCTTACGCAGGCCTGAGAGGTGATGCCGTTCCCTCACTGACTGCATGGGGGAGCAATTGAGATGCTGATTCAATGCAGGTGACTTATTTAAGTTCCTGGCTCTCAACAGGACGAACCCTGCCTCTTGAGAGAGGGGAATATTGAGGGCTAGAACTGCAGCTGTGTCTTCCCTGGCTCTGTGACCACATGTGTGTGAGCATGTGTGCATGTACACTGCATGTCCTGATCTCAGAATTTATCAATACGCACACACACACACAAGTACACTGCATGTTCTGGCCTCTCTATGTCCAGCACATAAAGAGTGGTTTGGCAGGGAAGAAAGAAGTCCCCTGATTTAGTTTGAAGAGAGACTAATGTTCCTGTAAAGCAATAAAACAAATTCATGCTGTTGCCTAGCTCTCTGCCTTATCCTTCTAAATACACTGCTGGTTTGTCATGCCTTTCAAGTTCGTGCACAGGTAGGTTATCTTCACACAGACTTGTCCTCCTGTTATAGAATTTCCAGAATTTCATATTTTTCCATCTAGCAAGTCCTATATGAACCAACTGTATGTAAGGAGCTGTTTCACCTGTACTACCGTGTGTTAGGACTGGCATACAAGGAAAGTAAACCAACCAGCCAACCCTAACAAAAGTAAGCATAACAAGGAAAGGAATGGACTCCAGTCAGTTTTGTTTTACTCCAGGCAACTATCCCATTTGGACCATGGTTAATATTTAATTCAGACATAATGAAATTCAACAGTTTGCCATTCCTCATGCTATAATACAGTTTACTGCTTCAGGAAACCCTGTCAGTTCTACTAGTTCATCTAAAAAGAGGTGTGAGGATCTTTGCATCTGTGGTGATTCAATACATAAGATAATGCATGTGTAAGGGAGAAATTTCCCTGTCTGGCTAACACCATCACATTAGGAGATGTGCACTTTTCACTTCGAAGTATTAAAGCCAAGGAGGCTCAGGAGTTTTTAATTTGATAATATTTCACTACATCTCGTCTAGTATGGCAACAGAAACCCAGTCTTGCACAAAATGTCCATTTTATTGAGAGGCTGAAGTTATTGAAATTGCATTTTTTCTTGCTGAACCTGACCTAGAGGTATTGCCCCTTTCACAAGAGAGAGGGTGATGCATGTGAGCTAGGGTTAACTCATATAGAAACTGCTGGCACTTTACAAGAGTTATCTTGCCTAAAAGATGTATCCTTGTGTGGTGGTTTTAAGCCCAGCTGGAGATGAAACACCACCAGAAGAAATTAACTCTACCCTAGCTGAAGCCAAGGACACCTTAACAACCTGCTTCTGTTCTCAAGGAACATTTCTCTAGATCTACAGCACATTGACATGGGTGAGTGTCAGAAGCACTAGAGATGGAAAATCCTTTACTATGTATAGGCAGAGTTTCACGATTTCTTTCATATCTGGTTGTCAAATTAGGCAAATGGGTGTCTATCAAGGTCCATATATAGTACACATACTTAAGGAGAGCAGACATGTGTGATGTGGAGGGAGTCTGTGCTCCAACTGAAGAGTCTCTCCTTTTGTCCATTCTGGAAGATGCATATAAATCATTAAGTCATTACAAGTTAGCAATGCCTAGGAGTTGTGGAAGAGCCAGAGATTGCTACTACTAAACAAAGAACACCAGCATTTAAGCAACTGTTAAGGCACTGGCATGTCATTTTGCTATTTTAAGTATGAGTTGAGTTTCAGAGCTGAAGTAGTAAGCTGTGTTCTTATTTTTAGTGTTGGCTTGTTGTTTCTTTTTAAGTGTTATATCTGAATATATTATACCATATGAAAAAACTTCAAATCCATTGCCACACAGCAAGCCACAGCTCATTGTTTTTCTTACATCATCATGCAAGTTCTGAGAAACTCTCTAATCACACTGCAGAGCAGGTTCCTTTGAAAACCTGTAATTTCCTGGGTTTTAGGCTTTTTGACTTTTGTTTTGGTCTCTGTTTTTCTAAGAAATGTATCACATATGAAAATCAACACCAACAAGAGCGCAATGGGAGGTGAAGGTTGTGCTCTTTTGGAAACCACAGTTCTGAGGGATTGCTGAAATTGGAATCTGCAGACCTGCAGCATATAAGAACTGGTGTTGATCAGTCTTAGTGGAGAACTAGACAGAAGGCTTGGAGATGAACAGCTACTCCTGTGCAGAAAGCTTGATATTCCCTCACAAAGTGAGGAGAATTTGAAGATGCAACATGGCTATGAGGAGGTATTCTTGCAAGTTCACTCTTACAGAGCTTACCCAACAGAACTGGTCAGATGGGAAGCATATGGAGGTACACTGAAGGCTTGCCTACAGCTGCATCTGGCATTCTAGGTAAAAGCCAAAAATGCTGAGGAAACAATGCTCCTGATAATTTTCTCCATCTGCCATCAAAGTGAAGCCGCAAAACAAGACACACTGTTCTCTGCACTAGCATAACTTCAGGAACTGCTCATATCTCTCTGGAGGTTAAGACTGAAGGGAAATGGCTGAGACCTGGCTAAGGAGAGGTTTATGGCATCTCTGGTCCCAGCTTACACTGTCTGCTACAGGGAGGTCTGAGCAGCTGGTTTTGACATCAGATGATCCTTATCTTGAAGGAGTGCAGTTGCATCTGTCTTAATGTTCTCTCTCTCTCTCTGTCATGCAAAGACTGTAAATGACAGTGCAAGACAGATTAAATTATATTCAGAGTTCCCAGAGTTTCAGAAGATACAGGAAGCAAACACTGGCATCAGAAAGAAATGAAACAACAGATGCCTGAAGGAGAGAAAACGCTAAAGGTGCAGCAGCTGCAACTACCTCAGCTGAATCATGAGTCTGTACTTGAGACTCTTTAATGAGAAGAGATTTTAGTGTAGACCCCATCTAGCATCACAGATCTGTGAGGCACTCATAGTATATTAATAAGATGTGTTAAGGAGATTTTATTTTCTGCATATCAAATCAGTTTGGGGAGGGTTTTTTCTCATGGCATATATGGCCCGGCCTCTCTGACAAAACTCGAATCTAAGCATTTACCTGCAAGATATAAGTGCAATAATGGGAGAAGATGATGTTTCTGCCAAATTTCAAGAAATTCTACCATATTTTGCATCTGCTTCCACTTAGATTTGGACTTATGTCTAATATTGGTACGCAGACAGAGATCAAGTGCAGGAGAACAACAGAGTGTACAACTAAGGCACCTTTTGCTTGGGAGAGGTGGTAAGCTTACATTCAGCCTTAGATTCAGCATCTATTTTGTATCATGTTAGCTTACGGTCAGTATCTATTTTAGTCTCTCGGGTTAAGTGTTTTTCTTGGAAGCTCTGCTTCTCCTGCACTTCCTTTCATTAGGCGTCTTTCAGTTCAGCACTTTGAGATGGGAGCTGCTGGGAGGGGGGGATTTTTTGCATGCATTTACTACCTGCCCACATCAGCAAGATAGGAACAACCATCAAGGATGTACTTGCCCCAGGAAAGAGCTCATGCCCTAGGGGCCAAAGCACAGACCCTCACATTGTCAACATTGCAGCACTCTGTCCACACTGGACCACCATGGAAAAGTTTTCTTCTAGAGATGACAGCTGTGGCTTATCACCAGCATGCAGAAAGGTGAAGCACTTCACAATCCCAAAGGGCTTTTGCAAACATTAGGACCTTGGATGTGCTGACAGCTGAGTAGTCCTGCATATAGAACAAGGGATCTGCTTACTCTTTGGCCTTTGTCCTGCACTGCTTCACCCACAAGAGCTGTCACAGTGCCAAAGTGCCACAAGTGGCTCTTGTATGTACATTTTGGGGATCCAGAATCCACTGGTTTAAGCTGTCTGCCTGGTCCACATGTCCAAAATGGCCAAAATAATAATTCGTCACTCCTTGGACTTGTTGGGCAACTCCTCATCCAAGGTGAAGAAATGCAGTGTTGGTTACTGGAGGGGTAAGCCTCCTTGACAAACACTTATTTCACTGTTTTTCTTTACTCCAGGGACCACAAGTCCAGTTCTGGTACTTCATGCAAGTGCTCATCATCAAGCAGGGAGATACAGAGTATTCCTTGTATGCTACCCAAAAGCTTCAGAATAAAAAACCCTCTTCATCTTTTGTAGTAAACACAGGCTACCAGCTATGAACTATAATTTAATCTAAAATAAAATAATTTTATGAACATTTGAAATGCTGTGAAGGAACAGCAAGCTTTGGTGGGCTGCTCTATTCTATGAATACTACCTGTATAATATCCAGATGTCAAATGCCTACTTTCCATTCACTGCCGCAAAACACACAGACCATCACATGGTAAAAAAACAAACCATGGGAGGCATGTAACACATTGCAGCATTTGTTTCACCTACAACACACTATCACAAATATGTCTGTGAAGTTGACTGGGAATCTCTATCAATGCTACCACTGACCCAGGATCTTAATAGGAACATAAAAAAACTAAACAACTTTAAAGTTTATGTCTAAAAGCAGTTTGTGTCAAGAGATATCCATGTCTGGCTTCACTCTGACATTGATACAATGCTGCCACTAGTCTTCCAGCCAGGTTTCAAACATTTAAAATGTTATTCCACTACTGACAGACATCCAGTCCACTAAAGACTCAATGAATGTTGAACAAGGGGTTCAGTCTTCTTGTTAAGTCCTTTGGGCCAACCACTTTTTAAAAAGAAATGCAAAAGACAAAGGATTTTTACATGGGGCATCCTGTCTTACTCTGAAGATTGAAGTCAGGCAAGCAGGAGCGCTGGAAATTCAAGACCAAAATTATTCAGCTCTTTTGACTTCTTGATTTTCACTTTGCATTCTTAGTTACAAGGGTTCAAAATATATTAAAGTAATCCCAACTGTCAAATCACTGTTCTGCCTGTAATCCACAGTTATAGCATTCATATGCCTGCATCTTGTCCTCATTTTGCACTCCCTGTTTTTTAACTTTTATGTAAATCATGTACTCCTGATGTTAAGTAACAGTATTATAATAGCATTAAAATATTTTCATTGCATTATTTGTTCTGCTTTATTCCTCTTCTTCTGATTCTGATGTTTTTTTCCATTGCTTGACATAAAGTGCACAAAAATGCTGAGTAATGTGGGCATTCTTCTTTAAGATGCTTTTGCAGATAAGGAAGCTCACTAAATCATTACACTTACTCACGTCTAAGTTGAGTCAGATGCTCATAGCCTTGCAAGTTACAAACTGAAGTATATGATTTCCTATATCATGATAAAATAACACAGAGGTCTCATAAATAAGAAGCAGTCTCTACTCTAATGCATTTTTACTGCCTCAGTAGAAATTAAACATTTCCTGCACAAAGGAGAACTGGTTACACTAGCTTAAGAATAAACATTAGAAGCACGTTTACATTTTGCAAAATGGATGATTTTAGTAAGAAAGTCACTTAAAACTAGACTAGAGCGAGCAATACTCAACCAAAGAAATTGTGTGATGTGAAAGGCCTTATAAACCATCTACAAACCCAGCACTAGCCTTACTGATTCTCCAAACGGTATCTTTTCTGGGCAGCACGCATCCTCATGAGCCCACCTGCTACATGAGTACACCTACATGAGGCTACATCCTCATTTAGGAATGCTAGTCTGGCCTCAAACACTCTTAGTTTTCTCTTCTAAGTGCCACAGTTCACTGAGCTTGTCAGACCTACTGGTTACAGCCGGCCTCCAAATAACAATGGATACTCCTCTTATACCACAGCTGCTCATGTAGCAAAAGCAGAGAAAGGAACCTTTTTGAGTTCTTCAGTGTGTGTGGAAGAAATAGTGCTCTCTGTGATGACAGTGGGATGCTCTGCTGCAAGAGGAAAGGGATGACCTCCCTTTCCCCTTTCTTAAAGCAGGGCTATGGGTATTGCCTGCCAGCAAATAAGCTTCACCCTGATCTGAGGAGAATTGCAAATGATATATTTTTAATAATATGTTATGTATTTTTATATATATTTTCCAGTATGTGTGTCCCAAGACTTTTTCACAGACATAGTGATACTGCAGCTGCTCTGTGCTTGCACATATGATGCAGTGTGACACTAATGAATATGCAAGATCCAGGGCGCAGTGGTTTTACAGTCCTGTGGAATCAGCCTTAGGACTGGTCTTAAAGTAATTTTCTATCCCTCTTGTGAACTAGCTTAGTCTGTCCTCTGTCACCCTTGTTGAGAGGGTTTGGGCTTTTTCACAGGGTTCCCCTGGAATAGTGCATAGCAGACTTCCAAAGGGCCATTGATCCCCTGCAAACATGAACAGATGAACGAACAATCCCCCTGGAATCCTCCCCCTTGATTTTCTCCTGGGAATGTGGAGGGAAAATGTACTGCACAGGTAGCAGGAAAAAAACTTTCAGGATGAGTCCATTCTACTTCACTCAGGAAAATGTGCTTGACATCTCTCTTCTTCTTCCCCCTTCTACAGCCCTTTACCTTCTTAGCCTATTTTGATGAGCTCTGGATAAGCCATGTTGTCATGGATGTAAATTGTAATTAGACTAATGACCTCAACCTCTGCTGTCTAATCTCTACAGTTCAGATGTAATATTTTCTCATTTAAATTAAAATACTTTTTTACTGTCTTTGGAATTCCTTTAGAAAGACAACAGGGAAGTTAAGCATGTTAGTGAGGCTGTCACACAAATATCACCTCAACTCAGGGGAAAGCAGCTAACCTGTCATTTGATAGATAAGTGGTCGCAGAAGAAGAGAGCCCCGTTACTTTCAAATATTCAAATATTTGATTTCATGGCTGCAGTTAAGGAAAAAAAAAGCAAACCCTAGCAAAGCTTTTACACAGTCCTCCAGTCTACACTTTGAACTAATTAAACAAAGAGGTTTCACTACCTTCAGTGGTGGTACTCATATAGCAGAAATTAGCCACTCTCTGATGTGTTTTGCTGGAAGGGGTTAGGGCTCTTAGCATCTTCCAGCATTCAGAACTAGACGAAATATGTATTACAGGACATATTTCTGAAGCATAGATGTATTCCTTCCATTTACAGTATTAATTTATAAGGTAAAGCATCAGATATCATATGAATTCAAAAAAAGTTTTCTTGCCTTATGTTACCACAAGTGTAAAAGAACAATACACATTCTCAGATCAGTTTCAATTAGCATGACTCACAGGAAAAAAGACCAGTAGCATGAGGTAACTCCTACATTCATGCTGATCTATGTCTTCCACATAGTAGTCATTTAGCATTGTCCAGGCTTAGGGTAGATCTGCTTGTCTATATCCCCAAGGAAACATTCTTATTGACTTCTTCAAGAAATTTAACTAGAAACCTGCCGTAAGGCAAATTGAGTTCACCAGATGATAAGTTAATATCTCAACCCTTGGACTACTGATCCTATTCCATTTCCTCTGTTGTAGCCTCAACTGATGTATTTGTAAAAGTTGCATTGCCAAGTTTTACCAGCTTTTGCCAGCTGAAAAAACTCTAAATTTACGTAACCTAAATGATAGAACCATCTCTGGATTTTGCCCTGTGAGGATTAAAAGCACTTTCCTTATAAGCTTTAGAGCCCTTTGTTTGTAACAAAACAAGGAAAAGCACAAAAAGAGGACAAATGTCAACTCAGACTGCAATGGGAAACTGATAAAAAGAAATCACTCTAACACCCAAACCTTGCTTCTGAAAGCAGTAGGTATTTGATCTGCTGGTGGCGTCTGCTGTTGCATCTCAGAAAGTCATTTGCACCTGTGAAGTGAGTGCAATAGGTGTTCTCCCTCTTTGAACTCATTTTGGCTGTCAGAGGTGTAAAGGAATGGAGAATCTCTTAACCGTTGTTCAAGTCATACACATGCATCTGAAGGGGGAACTTGGCCCCTTTTTTAGCTACCTCATGAAAGAAATCCACAAAAGTCCATTAAACACAAAGATAACACAGTGACTCTATCTTGAACAACATGGACATCTAGGAGACAAATGCTGGGCATATTTGGTTGTATATGTGACTGCCTTTTACAGTCTTGTCTAGGCAGCTGCCATCAGCTGCTGCCAGAGATGAGGACCTGGGCAAGGAAAGTCTCCAGCCTTCATGGGAGTGACTGTTCTTAGGCAAAGGTAAATGAAGTTGTCTCTACCTGTGTATGTTTTCCTCCAGCTTTTTCACCTTCAGCTCATCCTCTTCTGACTGCTTCCTTCTGGCTTCTTCCTCTTCTGCAGAGCCAGCAGGAATTCCCTGTAGCAGCCATTTTTCCCGAAGAGCTTTTGACTGTAATGTAAAAAAACCCCGTATCTTAGTTATAGACTGAACAAAAACGATCTGAAAATTAAGAAGAAGCTGTCTTTGCTTCTGAATATTAGCTTGTCCCCACTGAATTTCTGCTTACTGCTTCAGACAGTTGTTAACAGCCAAACAATCAGCTGTTTATTCAGATGTCAGGTCTTTCATATTCAGGAGTGTCAGTTTTACAGTATACAGTTTATTTACTATCAATGCCTTAATATGAAGTTATTTTTAGTTTATAATAAAACCAACAGTTTAAAATTAGCAAATTAGCAAGTCTTGCAAGAACTGAAATTTTTGAACCAAAGTGTGGATTTCCTGTGAATAATAAGGCATGTACTGGAAGGATTAAAGTTGTAAAGTTTTTAAAGCTTCAAAAACCAAAGATCAGTGTACTCTAAATGTAATTTTTTTCATGGAGTATAAAATTAGTCTCCTATCAAATCAATCAAAGATGCTGTTTTTTATTTGTACAACAGATGTGTTTCCATATATTTACAGGCAGACATACAGACAGACATGTATACATAAACATGAGCACAGACATCATCTCTTGGGCATACACAAATTAGAACAAATGAACAAAAGTCTTCCAGAAATTGTGGAAGGGTTGCCAGGACACAGCAATTCTGTTGCAAAAAGCACCAATATCCTTCACCCAATAGAATTATTCCTGGGATTTTTGTTGTGCTTTCTACACTTAAAATATGGCTACAACCTCACCTGGTTCCTGTTTAATGCAGCTACAGCTTGAGCCAGGGCAGTTCACCAGCGGAGATGGACTGGTTGAAAGTCATGCTTTACACAGTGTACATGCCTATGTTCCTTGCCTGTCCCAAATCCGACAGAGGAATGCCGCAGATAGGATGAGGAAGACCAGGAGCCCAAAGCTAAACAGGACTTTGCCCCTTGGCAAGGGGGAAATTGAGCTGGTGGAGAAAAAAGTCAGCCACAGGACCAACCAAACTTTCCCTTGCACTGATCAATAAAGGGGAGCCTTGATTTTGAATTTGCACAGTGATTGGCAATGCTAGTTCAAGGAACCAGCTTCTCCTCTGCAAAGAGGAGTTAATCAGGAAATTGTCAGTTCAAGGAAATTGGATTTCAGAGGCAGCCCGAACATGCTGTATGTGTCTGTTCAATGCCATGCTTGTTGCTGGAATAGAACCTGACTTGTGCAAACTATGCGTAAAGGGAAAACAATTACCACCAACAGCAAGCTTCAAACCTTGCCCAAAATAGAAACATTTTTGACATGACAGACAAGGCTTTCTTGCTAGTTTTTGAGAGTGTGTGTATATATATAGACACCGTATCTATGCACAAACTATTTTTGTCACTCCATGACCTATTTGATGTCAGGCAATCAGATTTTAGAAAGGCAGCAGACATAAAGCAACACAAAATGCACATGCAAATTAAACTTCATCAATTACTCAAACTTTCACTGGCTTTAACTGTGCTGTGCATGAGACAATGTCCAGGTGGACTTAAAATTATTTCTGTGTGAATTAGGATTTCTGCATAACAGAAAAGGCCTCAAGCTCTTGTCCCATGCACTCATGTTCAATAGCTGGACCTGCTGATGCTGGTGACACAATTTACCTGGCTGAACTCAGCTTTGCTCATGGCCTCCAAGTTGTTAGTTGCCAAAACAGTATGAGTGGCTATCTCCAGCCACAGTTTCCACAGTTTGCTACTCCTCATCCTGGCACTACCATCTATTAGTGCTTCCTGACAATTTCATGTGCTAGTAGTGAAATTCTTGTGTTCAGACGAGCTGATTATCAGACAGAATTTTTATTTCATTCAGACTCACCATGCTATAGAAATACCCCCTCAGCAGAGGACTCTCAAGTCATCACATGTACAAAGAAACAAAGACAAAAATGGATTTCTGGGTCTTGAGGGGCTAAACATTTAACAACCTGTCCTTTGACCTTTAAAGTCTCAATAAGTGGGTACCTGCTGGGCTAGATCCAGTGCAAAGCCTAGTGAAGGTTGACTGCTCTTTAGCAAACTGCTGCCTTTTCTTTCAAATGCAGACCAGCTGCATGAGGAACTGTGTTGCTGCATGTATGTTACTCAGATGTGGTCTTGAGTCTGAAATCCTGAATGACCCTCAGTCGGAAAAAATCTCCTAAGTTTCTAAAGACCAAACCTAAAGATGAAGACAACTTTCTCTGTTCTAAACCTAGTTTAGATATGGTTCCAGCAAAAATAAATAAATAAAGCCTTTGACAAAGAGCTGCTTGGACGGCACTGAAGGCATTAAGTTAATAGTCACTCCCCTCCTACTACCGGAGGACAGATAAAATTGAGCCTTTTCTCAATGTGCTTTTACAGAGACTCCATGCTGATGCTCACACAGGGAAAAACCAGTCCTTTCAGTACAATTGATGCACACTAAAAGTAAGGTATTTTGTACAACCTTCGTTTTGGTCTTTGTTCATATGAAACATTTAAGCCCCAAAATCACATGGTTTCTTTCTCCCTAAAGCCATTTTTTTTCCTTCTTTTTTTTTTTTTTTTAAACGTATTAATAGCAAGAATTTGAAACTGGAAAACATCAATGGACTTTTTAAAGGACATATTTAGAGACAAGAATGCTATGATCTATTAAAAATCCTCCCTCTTGGGTGAAATGTCAGCATATTTTATCTGAAACAGGAAAACAGGAAGCTTTGATGTTTCTGGCTCTCCTTTTTAAGATGAAAATTAAGGCATTTGTTAAATACTATACTGAGGAATTCAGACAAGAAGACTGAGAAATGGAAACATTTGTAAATGCATTTCTTAAACTGCAGAGAATCTATTTGCCAAGCTGCTGAGGTTGTGAGTATTTCTGCACTCACTGCAGATACAAAAGGCTAACGGGCAGGCATACACCAGGGGATGTTGGTCACACATCTTACTGTGTAGGAAGCATTTTCTCCCTGGCCAGATAACTGGTGTAGGAGTGAAGCAGTGGGCAGGGGTGGAAGAATCTCTCACCTGCTTTGAGCAAACATTTCCCAAGGAGTCATTTTCATCACAAACATGTAGGGAGGATAGTGAGGTGGTGGCAGAGTTGTGCTGGGTGCTCAAGCACAGCTCCTGGATATGAGAGAGTCTAGCGAGGTGACCCACATCAAAGCAACCCAGACAGATGCAAACCACAGCCAGATGCAGACTCGAAACAGAAGAGTGTGCTGCCATCTGTCCTCCATAGCTATGAAATATGTGTTATGCTTCTTAAAAATCTTCCAAAATCTTATCCCAGGAAGTATAGAAGGTGTTTCTCAAATATGCTAAAAGAAGCTTAGCATGAGGATGGAACGCAAAAATATGTACCTGTATGAGTTACTCCTGTTCAACAATATTGTGCATTTGCTTAACAGCCCATGATAAAAACAACCACAAGCTTGTATTTCACCATTGCTTCTCCTTCATTGTCTGCTATGAGCTTTAACGCTCCTCTGAATTTTAAAGCTCCTTTATGCATCACAGTTGCACTGTATGATTAGATATTGTCCAAATGATAAGGGGCTGTGAGAGTGGCCACACACACTACTGTAAAAATACAGGTATTTGTACTGCTCATTGTCATACTGGAATAAGTGAATACTGTGAATGCAGTGAATATGCTGTACTTTCAGAAGGAACTCCTTCAGTGACAGAGCAACAGTTATGCTATGTACTGTCTGGTATAAATATTCCTTCACTTACTGCAAGAGAATAATTTCTTCAGATCTAAATCCTTCAGCAGAAACATGATCATGTCATTAAAAAGGCTTTCTGTTACTGAAGTGGAAGGAGCACTGGGATTGAGGTCCTCTAGGCTGCCACTGCTCTCAGGTGATTTGTTTTGTCTGTGCAGAATTGAGAACTGAGATGTCGAAATAACTTGCAGCTTCACTTTGTTTAGTTTGTTCAAGCATAGGAAAACCAACTGACTTCTGTACCATGCAAAAACTGAGAAACCACTTCACAGTTATGTGAACAGACCATAGTGAGGACATAAATAAGTGGACAACTGCTGGATAGGACAGCAAGAAATTGTGCTAAATGTCTGGGTGCAGCAGGCACAGTGATGGCCATAAAAGCAGTGCACCGAAATCTTACATGCTATTTATTCCAGTTGCATGCTTCAGGACCGTGAAACCTGAGGGCTTTAAGATGGTTACATTTAGTGCTAGCAAGGAAATAATGCATAGCTTCTCAAATGCACACAGTAGAATTAATGCTGTATATGCAAAGAAAACCTTTACTGTAAGTGCTGCATTTTGCTTGAATGTTGCATCAAAAGTTTAAGTATCAGAGGACATTTTATTACGCAAGTAAACTTTTTAACATAATTTCTGTAAATCATTATGCCTATTCCACACCACCTCTTCACTCCCTGCTTTGTGAAAGTTGTTTAGTTCTAACCATCAGTCTTGCCGATTTTGAAACAACTTCCATAAACTTTGTTCATAAGAATAATACATTTGCAGTCCCACATGCAGTATGACAGTGTCTTAACCTGAGGTCCAGACACATCTGCCAGACTTGTCATGACTTTTTGTGACAAGAGAAAAGACACAGTCCTTGTTGTGCTGCTACCTTTTGAGGTAGTTCTTTAAACAAGCTTTGTGTGGTTTTTGTATTTGCAAATGTTTATGGGGCAATCAGTACTATCTCTCCTTGAAAGCTATGCTTGCTGAAGTGGAGCACTCCTTCATCTCCTGAGTTCAAGGAAGATGATAATCCTGAGAGGAAACAAAGGTTGACCCAAGACAGCCTCCTCCAGTAAAATGTGCCTGCTCTTGTGAAATACTTATAGATGTGAGCTATTCCAGGTAATGATGGTCTTCTATGCCCTAGAAACAGTCACTAATGATCTCTGCTGTTATTCCACTGAAATCAGTCACTTCTATTGAAATCTTTGCCAAATTGAAGTTCTTCCAAAAGTCTTTGCATTTTGAGGTTTGAAGACCATGAGACATTAACATTTTAGAGCTGAAGCAATTTATTAATATGAAATGATTTTCATTCAGTACTTGTGCCATGGAAAAACATGAACACAAAAGGTTGGTTCCCCAAATCCTCAAATCTCCATATAACCAGCCCATGCCTACTAAAAGAGTGAAATTAACATTTTTTGCCTGTCACATCTGTGAGTCAGATGTTACCCCCAAACACTCCCATTAGGATGCTAGCATAACTGGCTGCATTCCAGATTTGCTGTATGCATTTCAAAAAGTTACCTTGGTACAAAAAGGGTGAGGTTTTTAGGCAGAACTGGAGCTCTGGAGGCAGCAGTGAGTCTGACTTTGCTGTTTGGCAGCTACCTGGGGCACCCCTGTCACCAGGGGTGGATCAGCCACAAGAGGGAAAGCCTCCCAGTGCAGTGAAGCCTGTTCTGTTTGTGCATGCCCCCAAGCATCTGCCTGGGTTGATAAAACTGAGTTTGTAAGGAACACAACTGGAAGAATGACCACTATCAAAAACAGTCTGGGATTCCTCCTTTGTCCTGTCTACTCTTTTGCTCTCCTAACACTGCGTTTCTTGCTGTTGTATTCTTGTACCACTTCCCGAGCCATCCACCTGGCTCTAACCCAGCTAGTACTGGCTACCCTTCATGTCTGGGTCTGGCCTGCTGATGCACAGCACTGTTGCCAGCGTTAGCAGAGAGGTCACTGGGACATGAGGTACTGAGATGCTAGAAAGACTTGTTCCTTTGCCAGCAGGCCTTCCCTCGCCTTTCAGAAAAATGGGGAAAAAAAATTATTCACACGGCTGTAGTGCGAGCAGGCATGCTAATGTTAGATGAACTTAACCATTTGTGCATAAACATGCAAATGCAGAGAGGAGCTATAGACACAAGCTGTTTGACAGGTAAGTCCATCTGGAAATAAGCAGCCTCCTGGAATGTCTTCCTGAGTGATTTTCCATTAGACAAATGAACAAACTGCCTCTGCTCGGACTGATGCAGAGTTTTCCTATGTGGGTTTTCAGTGTGAGAGAATCTGCTTGCAGAACAAAGGAGAGGTGTGGTCCTCAGCAAACACAAGAGATTCTACTCTGCTCTGCTGCAAGATGGATGTGGCCTTGTATGGTATGACTATCCCTGGAATGGACGAACAGCCATTTTCAGCTTGCTGGTGTGATCTGGTTTTATATAATAGCAAAACTTTTTGTTGCCTTTCCAGTTACCTAAGACACTGGTTGTAGCCCAAGGAGCGTGTCTGCGTGATTGATGGGTATGATTCAAGTATTGCCCAGATTAGGGAATTAAGCCAAACTGAAGAACTTGCAGCTTGATCGTAGTCTTTACTTGAATTACATTGTCACAGCTTTCATATGTATGATTCAACAACAAAAAAAAGTATCCTAGCTGGTGAAGCTTAGCCAGCTCAAGAGCAAGCAGCATGTTTATGAAGAAAATTAAACATTAATCTGTAGAGTTGCCAGTCCGTTGTTGTTAATCTTTGTTCAGGAAATGAATAAAACATTTCTTAGAAATATCTTAAGGAAGTGATGTCTTAAATTTTTTTTAAAGGAGATTACATTTAGTCCAAGAATTGCAAAGGTTGTCTAACAGTCAGTTAATGTGCTTTCATTACATAGAATATTAAAACACCTTAACTTTTCCCATAATTTTTTAGGCCTGTTCACTGTAATTGGCAACCTTTTGTGACCAGATATTGGAGGCTGATGGCATAACCTCTTCCTACATTTCTTCTCAGCCACACAGGTATGGGTAATTTGCCTGAGTTTTTCCTTTACATAAAATCCTTACTGCAGTGGACCACTGAGGCCAGGATCTCCAAGGCAGTTGGTTTACCAAAGAGACTGGTGCTCTGCCTGTCCCTAAAAACCATGTCTCCTCTTTCCCTACAGCTCCTGGAATAACCAAATTTTGCTATAGCGTCAGTGAGCCACTAGGTTGTGGGTATAACAGCGGTACATGTGAGGAGATGAGAAAATAAATAATAAAAGAAGCAAGTAAATAAGGAAATAAAAATAAACAATGGACACTATTATAGGCCCCACCTGGAATCATGGCAGCCAGAAGACTTTGCAGAGATTATCTTTCCCCCTTGGTTGCTTGCTGTAGCACTTCCATTTGACTGCCCTTCAGCTCTTCTGAGTATTTACATAGCCACTGCTTTTTCTCAAAGCACAAATTCAGCACAGCAACAGAGCAGACAGGAACATGTAACACAGTGCCACATGACTACAGAAACAGGTGAAGGAAGACTGAGATAGCTGGCATGATTTGTGCTCACTTTGGGAAGGGCTCAGTGAAGAATCTCAGCTGGGTGCCCCAATGACAAGGTACATCTTCAGTGTGAGCCACCTGCAACTGGAGCTGCACATGCAAGGAGAAGACATGTCTGTGGCAAATGACCTGAAGAATGGGTATGATAATAGCTATAGAAGGCTTCTTCATGAGGGTCTCATGCTTTGTCTGTTTGAAAAGCTCACAGGACCAAAAATGCAGCTGTACAGAAAGAGGACTAATTAGGAATGATTTTTGGGGAAAAAAGAAACAATTGGTCTATGTCCTCAGAGAAAACTTCCCATTAATTACAAAATCACCAATGTAAACATTCTGAGTACATTGCTTTTATATTGTTCAGGTCCCATTTATTTACCTTTGTAAATCAGTTAGACAGTTGTTTCCAAAGATGAAGACAAACTAAAACCCAAGCTCTTTTAGCTTCAAGGAAACCCACCACAGCAAGAGACATTGTCAAGACTCTACAAGAGCAGCCACAAAGTTTGTCTCTCTCATTCAGGTCATTCATCAGCTATAGAGCACTGGCCTGTACAGATAAGTGACAGGGATCACAGGTATGGCCCGATACAAGGTAAGTGTTTCTAGCATTCATTAAAGACTTCATGACATTGAGATGAAACAACATGAACAGTCAGATTGACAGGTAAGTCAAGCACATCTTCTTTTCTACATACATTTTCTAAACATCTACCCTACTAGAAAGTTCTGCTTGAAGTAATGGGAAGATAAAACTTCTGGAGAGTNGCTGCCCCAGCAGGCAGACACCATCAGAGACAAGGAGATGCTACAGTGAGGTCCCACATGGCCCAAGCTGGGAGAAAGTTTCCTAGGAGTGGGCATGGGATTCTGTCCCAGTCAAGAATCCNCTCATTCAGGTCATTCATCAGCTATAGAGCACTGGCCTGTACAGATAAGTGACAGGGATCACAGGTATGGCCCGATACAAGGTAAGTGTTTCTAGCATTCATTAAAGACTTCATGACATTGAGATGAAACAACATGAACAGTCAGATTGACAGGTAAGTCAAGCACATCTTCTTTTCTACATACATTTTCTAAACATCTACCCTACTAGAAAGTTCTGCTTGAAGTAATGGGAAGATAAAACTGCTGGAGAGTTGTGTTTTATGTTGGAGAGTTAGGGTTTATTTTTCTGTGTCTCTCTTTAGGAAGTCTATTTAATATGTCAGACTTCATCGCAGGATGATAATGATGGGTCTGTTCAATTGTTTAATATTTCAATTGTGGCAAGGTTAAGCACCATAATGAAAATAAACTATAAATAAGTGCCTGTGGCTACTACAGAG
>WBMY01000931.1:91702-111809 GCA_013397315.1 Donacobius atricapilla
GAATAGTTAGCAATCTGAGATTTCAAAAATTGTCAAACCCCTCCCCCCAAAACAAATAAACTTTGCAAGTTATCATTACTACAGAGCCACAGTTGTTTTTCACTATTATCTCCCAAAAGAATAATTTCCTTTCCATATTCAGTCTCTCCTTGGCTTCAGTTTATCACTCCTTCCCACATATACACATAGTCAAAAGAGGTGAAAAGAAAAATTATACTTCATAGATTCCTTTCTTTTCTAGTCTTAAAAGTTCTTACATTCATTATTTTAAAAAGCTGGATTCAAGTGACTTGAATTCATTTTTGAACATGTTTCAGCCCATCAGGAGGGGCTGGGGTTGCAGAGAGCTGTAAGCTTCCTTGAGCTACACCAAAACATGCTGGCTAAAACAAAATCTGCTGGAGTAGCTATGAGGTGCTCAAAGGACCTTGTTACTGCTTGAAACCTGACTGGTAATTTCAATGTGTTTCAAGAAGTCCTGCCTGTATGGTATGTTTATTTACATGATCATCCCAAGATAACTCTGCCCCAGTTCAAAGCACAACTCACACATAATATTTTTCCCGAATAAAAGCACAACTCATAGAGGGATCATAGCAAAATAATTACAGCTGTGTTTCAATGGTGTGCAAGCAGGTAAGGAACATGAATTAAAGGACTAAGTCTCTCATCACTCTGTGGTAAGCAATTTGTGTAGCTGGCCTGGATAAATGATTCTAATTTTTATTCTATTTTCTTATTGCTAAAAGATTTTAACCAGGGATAGTTTTTTATGATCCAGAAGAGAGCCTCTCTGTGGATGCTGAATGCAAGAGATCAGGCAGCAACATGGTGTCTGTGTGCAATTAAGTCACATAACTTTCTCACACCAGGCCTGAGAAACTGAGGCCTGAGAAATGGTGAGGAGGATTTTAAACAGTCCTTGGAAAACAACCTTTGCAGGTGCTGTTTCGTCTCCTTGTTGTTTACTTGCAAGAAACAGTCAAAAGATGTTATTTCTAACTGTCCAATGATGGTTTTGTGTTAGTTTGATAGCCAATGAAGGTTTTACACTTTCAGACCTTTTCAGAACTGTCTATGAAAAAAGATCTAGTAGAATAAAACTCTCTCTTTTTGCAACTAAGCTCGAGAGTCCATGTCATATCTCTCGCCATTTCTAATACGGTACAACACCTCTCGATTCTCAGTTTAGATCCTGGTGGGAGAAAAACTTCTCAGCATAAGGAGGGTATCAGCTCAAAGGTGCTAATACACTGAATGGGACAAAGAGAGGTCCCCTGTGCTCTCAAAATGCAAATTTCTCTCTGAATTAGTTTGCCATGTCCCAAAACTGCTGATGAGGCTCTCTACAGACAGTTAAAAATGTATTTATGTTCACAAGTTCTGTTCCTCATGAGGGACTTCAATGACTCCATTACCTTTTGGAGGGACAACAGCCGGGCATAAGCAATCAAAGAGGTTCCTGGAACACACTGATGCTAACTTCCCTCTTCAAGTGATAGAGGAGCCAAGGAGAGGAGGCATTGTGCTGGATCTTGTGCTCACCAACAAGGAGGGGGTGGTGGAGAATGTGAAACTCCAGGGCAGACTGGACTGCAAGGACTGTGAAATGGAGTTTGAGATCCTTAGGGCAGCAAGGAAGGCGCACAGAAAACTCACTACCCCGAACTTCAGGAGAGCAGACTTTGCCCTCCTCAGGGATCTGCTTAGTTGAATAGCATAGGATAAAATCCTGGAGGGAAGAGGTGCCCAGAAAAGCTGGTTGGTATTTAAGGATCACCTTCTCCAAGCTCAGAAGTGATTATCCCTACAAAGAGGAAGCCAGGCAAATATGCCAAGAGGCCTGTGTGGATGAACAGGGGTCTCCTGGACAAACTCAGACATGAAAAGAAAGCCGATGGAGGATGAAAGCAAGGACAAGTGGTGAAAGCAATTCCTCCAGGTGAGGATTACAAAGGGATTGTTCAAGCAGCCAGGGATCAGTTCAGGAAAGATAAAGCTCTGACGAGCTTAAATATGGCCAAAGACATCAAAGGCAACAAAAAAAGCTTTTGGAGATATCCTGGTAATGAAAGGAAGACCAGGAAAAATGTTCAGTTTCTCCAGAAAGAAAAAGGAGACCTGGTTACCTAGGACATGGAGAAGGCTGAGGCACTTAATGACTTTTTTTTTGCCTCAGCCTTCACTAGCAAGTGCTCCAAACACACTGCCTGAGTTGTAGAAGGCAAAGGCGGGGACTGGGAGAATGTAGAACCATTACTGCAGTAGAACATCAAGTTCAGGACCATCTAAGGAACCTGAAGGTGCACAAGTCCATGGGACCTGATGAGAGAACTGGTAGAAGAGGGGGCTAAGCCATTATTCACTTTATTTGAGAAATTATAGCAGAATGCTAGGTTCCATTGACTGGAAAAGTGGGAACATATCCCCTACTTTTAAAAAGGAAAAAAAGGAAGACCTGTGCAATGACAGGCCAATCAGTCTCATCTGTCTCAGTGCCTGGCAAGATCATGGAGCAGGATCCTCCTGGAAACTATGCTAAGCCACATGAAAAACAAGGAGATGACTGGTGACAGCTAACATGGCTTCGTTAAGGGCAAATCACTCCTGACAGATTTGGTGGCCTTCTATGATGGAGCCATAAATCATTGGTGGATAAGGAAGGGCAACAGATGTCATCTTCCTGGGCTTCTGCAACATTTAACACTGTTGCATATGGTATCCTTATCTTTGAGCTAGGTTTTCATGAATACTGCACTGACCGTGTAGGGAATGGAGACTGTATGACACCATAAAATATTTTCTGTGGACTTGGCTGAGTTGCCATTTGGTTTAAGGATTAATTTGGTTTAAGGATTAATTGAAAATCATAAAGGGATTTGCTATAAAGAAATAACAAGGTTCCTTCATTTGCAAAAGTTATCTCTTTTTTTCCGCAATGTTGTACATATATCGAAAGAGAAACAGTTGTATCTATTTATATTTTCTGACAGTAATTATTATTGGATTAGATTAAATTGGGGACAGTGATATAACTGGAACTATAAAATCAAAATTTATTTATAGATGAGATTGTTTCAGTTAAAACCATACCCTAACAAATTCTCTATAACAATGTAAAAAGGCTTTCCTTTTCTTGAGAATAAAGATATAATTATGTTACAGATTGTGCTTATGAACTGCAATCTTTAAGAAGCAGATGTTAAAAGAAATAGGTCCCTAATATTTATACCATTTCAGAACTAATATAACTGTGGGAAATGGATTTATTGTAATTGTAATTGTTAAAGTAACAGCACAGAAGTACTTTTTAATAATTAGGAGTTTTTGTTCTGTTTATTTTATTACCATTGGCCACCAAGCAGAGGTACAGTAAACAATTACAGAAATTTTATTCAACTAACACCAGAGGCAGTCAGATTTTGGAAGAAATACTGCTACCCTAGAGTTTATTTGAAATAGTAACTATCACTGTAAAAATAGTCCTGCTCAACTCCTGCCTAGATGAACAAGTTATTAAAAGAAGTTGTTGCTTGTAGGTTGTATTTTTCAGTTCAACTAATCAATCAAAATAAATTTCAATCTTTCTTCAGAAACCAAATAATTTTGATGGATACTGCACAAAGTATGTTTGGTGTAAGGTGAATTTTAAGCCCTTCTCTGACTTCAAATGATAGAAGCTGGTAACACCTCCAGTTCCCACGGACAAGGAGGCCCCATTTGTAGGCATATGGCCAAGAAACTACTGAGGCATGAAGTTTAAACTCTATGTATTGTTAAACAAAAACAACAGAACTACGACTCTATCCGCTGTTAAACAATAAAATTGACCTTGTGTTGTATGGAAGAAGAAGTATTATTTTCATATTAAGAACTGGAGTAGGTGTGAGGTTGGGGAGCTGTTATAAATTGCCTCTTATTAGAGCAAAAGAGCATGTTCTATCTCAAAAAATGGGGTTTCAAAGCATCTTTACACTTGCTCCAACACCTAGAGCCTTTCCAATGAAGGCATCTGATTGTAATGTAGACAAATAAACCTCCTGCCTTCAACAGAGACCCCCAGTGGCCCCAAGGTACTACACAGTCACTCTGTGCCCACAAATGTCCTTACTTTGCAGTGGTTCACAGAAGAGAGGATATGATTTCACTGTCAGCAAAAGAGAATTCAGCTTTTAAAGCCTATACTACTCTAGACTCTCTCTTACTCCAGATTTTCACATTTGAAGGGTTTCACTTGATTAACTCCGAATCTCATATAGACCATTAAGAGCTGAGCTACACTTTTGTTAAGTCCTCAGTACTGGTCTCATTCTCAGCAGCCTTTGTAAAATGTGTTGCCAAAGCCTTGTTCATATTCAGTGCTGATTTTTTCTAGGTCTAGTGTTTTCTGGGTTGCCCTGCCCAAAGCAGTGGGACTTATTTTCAGCTAGATATGTAACAAGGGAAAAATGAATGAAGCAGTAGTAAAGTTATTTTGTCAAGGGTCTAATTGGCATCAGTAACTTGAAAACTGTAGGAAATCAGCATAAACATTTGCAATAAATTATTTATATTAGATATTTTTCCAATGTGAATAAAATTTCCTGAAATTAACAGAAACCCTGTAGCTTCCAAAACCTTTATTAGGTAACCAAACATGCTATTTTACACAGTGCCTTTTAAAAAGAAAATTACTCTGACATGGCACAAAAATGAAGCAAGCCCATTGAATACTGGCATGAATGTCTTTGTGTGAATTCAAGCTGTTATGCTTGTGGGATCAACCCAGATACTGCAGACACAGGATTAACCCAGATTTCATTTTCAAAGCTTTCTTCACAGCAGATTTTAATGAACACTGATATGAAATCCTTACACTCTATATGGACATCCAGAGCCTTACAGCATTTTGAGTAAATACAGAAGCTTCGTAGGAAAGCCCAGTCTTTTAACCTGGATGTATGCCTTGCACAGAACTAGATGAAATCCACATAATTCAGGAAATGAATCATGTTCTACTTAGCACTCTTAGGGAAAATAGATGCACTTATTTTGGTCTGGTGTGTCAGGTTGGGGAGCCATATCAGACTGAGAGACTATATTCATATCAGATTTGGAGAACCTGATTTGGAGAAGCTCAGGACAAGCAGGATGAAGTGAGGAAGAGCACGAGGGTGGTGGCAAGGGGATACACCATTTTGCAAATGAGTGAATCAGACTGGCAAGCAAAATAAAATGTTGGTCAGCACTTCACTAAGCAACCAGAACACTGAATGATGTATGAAACAAAAATGCAGTTTTCTTCATCTGTCTCCAAAAGAGAAACTAGTCAGTGCTTCTATCTCCATTTAAAAATATTTTTATTGTTTCAATTTTAGGAAGGTTCTACCAGCAATGAGGATGAACTCTGCAATCCCAGTTAGACCTCTGTTATCATCTCATTCAGGTCTCCCAGCAGTCAGTTGCTCGGTGGTACAGGCAGCTCATAGAGCAGCAGTCACCATGACCACTCTTGTAAAAGCAGCACAGTCTTCCTCTGGTGACAAGTGATGATATTGAATGGAGAAGTAGGGAAGATTTTATCATATCCTAATGCTCATCCTCGCACACAGCATTACAGACCTTGAGTCTGGCTGTGATTTTAGCTGAGAAAGCTGCTATTTTAAATATCTCTGCCACTAAATTTCTGTGCCCTGATCTCCCATTAGATTCCTGTATAATTACTGCTCTTGCCCCAGCCTGTGGGTTAAATTATAAAGGGACACAGCTATTTTTCATGTGTCTCTCTGAAAAAATCCGTGCAGCAAAACTGAACCTCTTCTAGTGGCAATCAACATAGCAGGGCTGAATTCAATGTGAGTATACATCAGCTGAGGGGATCCCACTGCACCACCTTGAGGGGTTTTACTTTTCCTATGGATGATGATAAAATACATTTTAGCAACAGCTATATTGAAGTAAAACAGATTAAGCAGTAAATTGACAGAACTGTCAATCCAAAAGACTCTGGTTAAAAAATTTCACAAAGAATCATAATGCAGTTAGCTTGGAAACAGTTAACATGCTAAAAGGAGTCACCAGTTTGGTAGCAAAAAGGAGAAAAACAAGCATCGTGAAGGTACTGGAACAGTACCTTACTGCTCTGCTGCAGCACCCTATAGTTTTCAGAAGAAATTCTCCCTTGCCTGTACTCAATGGAAACTGGAACAAAATGGCAATTCTTCTCGCCCCACAGAAATGCAATCACCTCTTTTACTGAAAACATCAATGTTTGACATCCACAGACTGGTAGCAAACTTGACTGGGGTATTTTGTGTAGACTGGTATCAATTACTTGGGCTTAACTGCATTGTGTTTATCAGAAAAGGAGGAATAATTTGCAGAACATGACTGCAGGGTCTTGGAGAGGCAGGAGAAAGATCCTGCCTGTAGCATAACTTGCAGTGTGGTCTGTAAGTGTGTGTGTGGGCAGAGACACTCTGCACATCATCTCCTGATGCAGGTGCACTGTTCAAACACACACGCACATACACTTATTCCACACGCAACCTAAATATCTTAATTTTAAAAACACAGCTCAGCTCACTTGCTGTGAACATAAACCGTACAGTTCTAATCATCTTTCTCAGATATTTTAATCACCAAAATTCATCAGGCTCTCCTACTGAACTAATATAACAAGATCTGACCCACAAATGCTCACCAGTTACAAAAAGATCACATGTATGTTTGTGTTCTTATCTTTGCTATGCACAAATATGCTACTGACAGGAGGGATAAGCAATAGAAATAGCAAGGATGGCTTTCAAATGATGCTATCTGCAGCTGTCATGGAGACCAACAGGGACTGGGATTGCTCAGCACCCTGTTAAATATCAAGGTGCCTCTCCATGTAGGCACAGATATGCATCAACACCTTCCCTGCATGTACATATATGCCTATTTTATTATGCTATGCACACCTAACAAGTTCATCCTACAATGAAATCTTTACACACATACACAGATGAATACTAACACCCCCCCTTCTGCAACACACGCACACAAAACCTAATGACAGGCACCAGAGAAATGCAATGCAGCTCTGCAGGCAGAAAGTGCTGGCTGAAGCCATGCAGTGCACACCCAAGCCACAGTGATTAGTGTCTTATCATTATGCATAATAAATAACAGCATTTAATAATAACAGCACTGCTGTGCTGCCTGAACACACACCCTCCTGACTCCATGCTCCTAAACCATTTAAATATGGTTCTGTGCATGAAACACAGAGAATGAAAAGCAGACAGGACATGATCGCTGCAAGAGATAGGCTCCGGGATTGAAAGCTGCTTCATGTCAGAGTGGGCTTCTTCCAGCTTTCAGATGTGTGATCTGCATGTCTAATAATGAAGACATTTAGTCAATCCATCATTTCTGGCATCAGTCGCTTACCTTGAAATGCTGCAGCTGAAGTATCTGGTCCTCAAGCTGTTGTCTCTTGCCTTCTATTTCTGTCTGCCTTTTCCTTTTCTCCTTGGAAAAATAATTTTGAGAGAAAGAGAGACACAGAGAGAGAGAGAGAGAGGGGGGAAGAGAGAGAGAGAGATCTCATCAGAGAAACGGAGGCTTTAAGGGTAGCAGATTCGTAACAGCATGTAAGCAGTCAAACATATCTGTACAGATGTCACCAGTCCCATTTCACTTGCTCCTCTGCCTGCTGGTATGCAAACAGCAGCGTTCTGGGAAGACACCAGCCCCAGACTGGCTGCTTACTTGCCAGTAGGAGAAATACTCCTTGCTTGCTCCCAGCAGCTAGAACAGCAACAGAGTGCACAGTCCCAGAGGAGGGGAGAAAACAGGCATAACTGCTGAGAGAAAAGTTAAAGGGACAAAGATGTGATTTTGCATTTGAGATTCTGGGGCCAAAACCATGGGTAGTGTGGTGCAATTGTGTGACAGCAAGGTATCACAAAAGCAGGGGGCGGCATCAGGGAGGAAGAGAACAGTCTGCAGACCTCATTTTTGCCCAGTGGGGTTGGTGGTAGGGCTTTCCCTGGGTTCAATGGGGGGAAGATATTTCAGCCAGATTGCACAGGTTTTACATACAAAGTAAATGGGACTGGTAACCTCCAGCTGGCTGTATTTAACATTCAAGTCACCAGCACGTGCCAGCAGCTGGCCCTTACCAGGTCCCTGAAGCTGGAGTGACCAAGCAGTGCCAAGGACAGAACAGTCTTTTCCAAAGCTGAGTTGTTACAGCCCTGTTGCCTGTGCCCAAGCTGCTCCCCTCAGCAGGCAGCACACTCTCCCAGGTGTTTCAAGAGGAGAATTACCTGCTTTCCCCCCTGCAGCACCTTCGTCTTAAGAAAGTACAGTGTCAACCTTCTGCACCTTCTGGGGAGCACTTCTCATACATCCATTCCCATCTTGGATCAGGTTCCCTTTAATGAGGGTCTTTTCTCATTTAGATTTTGTAGCCAAGACAGAAAGACTGAGTAATAAATGAAGGCAGTCAGCCTCAGTTTTTACTGGAACAGTGGTTTTTACTTCTTATCTGCAAAACCATTTCCTTTGTTTTTTAAATATTTCAGTAGCTGTAAGGTTGGGTTCAAAGACATTTGGGGATTCCTTAAATCCACAAAACAGTTTTTCTTACTTATTTTTATGTGCCCTACTGATACTCTGGAAATTGTCTCCTTTCTAGGGATTTCAAACCTTCATGCCTAGTCCTCAAGGGGCACATGATAAGATTCTGCCTATGCAGAAACTAATCATCCTTGTGTTGGACATCAAACAAGGCATTTTGTGGGAAAACATTACATTTACGACAAAGATCAGGAAACTTAAAAAAAATTACTAGTTAATGTCGAGCTACAAAAAACAAAGCAAAACATGGAGGTAGAAAACTGCCTGGACCACTTCTGCTGAAGAGTTAGATGTCAGACTGTTGATGGAAAGACTGGAATAATGAACCCAGAAGAAGCAAAGTAGCTAAATGTTGCATATACCAAGCAGTTCTGTAACGTTTTGCACTCTTACATGCTTATTATTCATGTATATCTAGATTTACACACACAGTCCCCATTATCTGAAATATGTAAGACTACTGCTGTACAAATACATCCTCATAGAATAGAGTCCGAGAATCTTGAAATGGTCTGGGTAGGAAGAGACACTAAAGACCATCTCATTCCGGCCAACCTACCAAGAGTAAGGTTACCTTTCACCACACCAGGCTGCTTAGAGCCCCATCCAGCCTGACCTTCAGCACTACCAGAACATCCAAAACTTTTCAGGCAACCTGTTCTAGTACCTCACCACTCTCACAGTAAAAATTTCTTCCTAATATCTAATCTAAAGCTACTTTCTTTCACTTTGAAGCCATTCCCCTTGGTCCCGTCTCTATAAGCTCTAGTCCATAGTCCCTTTCCATGTTTCTTATAGGGTCCCTTCACTGGCAGGCTGCAATGAGGCCACCCCCTCTCTTTTTCAGGTTGAGCAATCCCAATTCTTTCAGCCTTTTCTCCTAGGAGAGGTGCTCCATCCTTCTAATCATCGTGTTGGCTCTCCTCTTCCTCCAACAGGTCTGCTGAAGTTGTTTTAGCACTGGAAAATCAGCATTTTCAGTACCTAAAATGTCACAAACAGTGCCCATCTTGACATCTCACTGGTCTCTGCACAGAGAAGATAGTTTGCATTTATGCACATACATGCACAGAGAATTTGTGTGCATCTTTAAAAATCCTTCTGATATGAAACTGTGATCTGTGGATCATCACTCCTATCCTCCAATCTTCATTAGCCCTTTACATTTCTGAAATGAACAGAGTATTTGATGGTTCAGAGGTTAAAACTGCAATATTATTCAGGGACATCTCTTGCCTTTTTTTTTCATTCTGCGATACTAACAGTACATAGAATCTGAAAACCAGAATTTGGTTGTTTTGTTTTTCCTCAAATGACTGGTCAGCCATGGACCAGAATAAAGTAGTTCTAAAAGCTGTTCCAGTTAATGGCCCAATATTCTTGGAATAAGGATAATTCTGTCCTTTTGTCACAAGCTGGCCAGATGAAAAACATTGGATTTCATATATGTGGGCATTACCACCCCACATTTGACACTCCATAGGCCAGCTTAAGGTACATACATCTTCACTGCTAAGTGATCTAGATTGATATATAATCTATGATTATACACATATGTTTAGATATAAATGTGTATACACACACATATACATGTATGTGTTCTACTATCCACAAAAGCCTTGTCAGTAAAACATGGGATGGAAACCACCACAATACATACTTTGGCTGATTGTGTCTGCTGTATAATGCATGTGACAAGAAAGCCTTATAAAAGATAGATGAAAACTCCTTTTCTTTTTGAGAAAGGGAAAGCACTTAGAGTATTTTCCCTGTAGGCAGCAACACAGCAGGCACTAAAATACTTGAACTACTTACTTACTAGTGGACTTCTGTGGAGTTAAATTGGAATATTGCTCACATTTCCATTTCACTGGCATTCAGATAGCCTGAGTGTGTATGCCTTTACCCTCTGATTTTGTATAAGCTATAGCTGAGGAGTATGATAAAGGTACTTTTTTTTCTTCTTTTTTTCTCTAAAGATTGTGTGAATCAGCTAATCAGCTATTCTACCGTCACTATATCTCATTCCATTTAGGTTTATCACAGTCACTGAAGGCTGGGACTATATGTGTACCTGGTTTAAGTAAGAAGATTCTGGAAAAGTAGAAGACGGGACTGGGTGATAAAAATCCTACCACAACCATCATGTCAAGCATTTTAGACATCATGCCATCCTCCAGTTAAACAGTCTTCTGATTCAGTACTTTACTGAAAGTATGAGTGATAAAGCACATGCTTAACTTCAGCATTTGTTAAGGCACTTTTCCGTAAGTAAGCCAATAAATATTCCTCATTACTTTGGTCATCTACTTACAGATAACTTTTTTCCAAGTATTGGGGCTAAATTACAAATTTCTAAGAGTCCTGGTACCAAGAAAATAAAGTGCTTGCTTTAAACAAAAAATTTTACTCCTGAAACTGGATTGAAGAGAAGTGGAAAAGACTGGAAAAAGCTTCACTGTGATTGTGGCATGTTTAAAGGAAAAATTTTTGTGTCTTTCTGAGGTGTATCTTTCTGTGCTGCTTTTGTAAGAAGACAGATAGTCATCACAGATAGTTACCCTTCCAAAATGGTAGAGGAGTATCATTTGGGAGGTAGTCTCAGGGCACTCTGAATATTTGAGATATTAACGAGCAAAACAGGACTTAACCTTTGCAACTCTTCTTTCACCAAATTACAGGGATAATGGGAAAGTTAAAAATACCTTTTTTTTTCACTCAGATCTACAGAATGGGAAAAGAACATAGGCCAAACAGCAAGGTGACTCATGCTGTGAAAAAATGAGATTTGCATTCAGGCCCTCATACATGGATGTGCAACATGTAAACCATAAATTTATTTCCAAGAAACTAGATTTTGAAAAGGATGAAATTCTTAGCACTCAAGTTGGTCAGTGCCATCTTCCTATTGCTAAAAACCAAGTATATCAGATACTCAGTAAGAACCCTTGCACTTGGAAGAATGAGAGGCACTGGGAGGATCAAATAGAGATCCGTAAAATCATAGAAATAGCCAGCGGACATCTGCTGCTTACTCTGTCTTCCACACTAAGGAGAAAAAGGGCCATCAAGTGAAACTGGATGGGACAGGTTTGAAGCAAATGCAATGGTCTGCTGTGGAAATCCATGCCTGAGTATGCTGTGAGTTCTAGAATGTGATGGATGTCCCAGAGGAGCCTGTGGACAGTCAAAGAGAAGGAATACTGTGAGGATGGTTACTACAGACACTGAAATACATCTGGTTCGGGAAGCCCCTGAACCACATATGATTTTAAGGTCTTCTGCTAAGTTTCTGTATGCTTTTGACCTTCTTTCATTGTTAATCTTAACAACTACTGACTTTTTTGCCTGAATAGTGTGTTACATTGATCAAAATAACCTGCAGTTTAGTATCACACTTGTCAAACTGTTGCAGTCAAAACTCCAACAACTGCAAACCAATACTACCAAATACAAAATACTTGAACACAAAGCAAGTATAAGATCTTGAAGAAAACAAGTTATACCAAAACTAATCCCTATGATGCTGCAGTCACAGAACAGTTCATTTTTCCATTACAAAATCATTTTTGTTCTTGTTTAGAAGCCTGGCTGCAGAGTGTGGGAAGTGCTACAGAGATTATTCAGCCCACCAAGCCATAACTGTCTGTGGAGAAACATGCATGTGAAAAATGCATATGATATGATTGGCTTTTCGCAAATATTAAAACGAATACTATATGTGTTATGTTTGAAAGCAATGTTGTACTAATATTTTTTTGTAACGTTGTATTAATCAGTGTAATTTAGGCTAAAGTAGAATGTTAAACTAGAAGCTATGTGATACTTTTTTTCTAACCAGCATAAAGCGTGAATGATTNGCACCTTTACCAGTCCCTGAGGCAGTAAAGAGCTGGTAAAGCCCTTTGATCTACTTGCATTGGAAGAATTATCTGATATCTTTGCTTTAAAGCCAGCTCAGACCTGTGGAGAAAGCACACCATGCAGCAGCACTGAAGCTAAGCACTATTTGATTGACCTCACAGTGAACATATATGCCTAAAACTGATGTCAGGCCAAGGCTTATGATACAAGTATCCAAAAGAACATGCTGGGATAAAAGAAAACATACCCAACTCAACAGACAATCCAACAGGTGATGTGAACCTTGAGGAGAAGGGTGGCACATCGCTGGAGGAACTACCATCAGTCGTTTCAGAGGTTTCCCATTAAAATAATCCTGCATACCAAGCAAGTGTCCAGATTGACACAGAGGTTGTGATAATACAAATGTTGTGACCATGTTTGCCTGTTGTAGTAATGCATAATAAATGCACCCCAAAATGGCACAAGTGGAGGAAAACCATAGTCTGCTTCAAAGAAAGGAAAACAGTTACAAAAAAAATTCATCAAAGAATTACATTAATTTTTTCAGCAAAGGATTATTCTCTCTACTCTGACCACTTGGCAGATATTATGCCTCCTGTATTTAAAACTCACATATTTTTAGGGCCGGAAGTGAGGAAAAAAAATCAAGCAAAAGAGCTCCTGATCTCTCATTTTTCTTTTGCCAGTTTGGAGACACCTAGAACTTTGGGGAAATACTCTGGGTTCTGTAAAAAACTTCAACCTGCAGTTCTCATAATCCCAAGAAACCACTCCTCAGGGAGACTGAGACTTTCACCAGGGTGGTGGTTTAAATGACCATTTTCACTGTGGTGACTATGTTTCTCATAACTGAGATGAAATCTGTATTGTTTGTTTCCTCTTTTGCTGTTCGGCAGCAATGGTTAACAGGAAAGGAAATATTAAGAGAGACAGGAGGCTACTTTTCTCCCCTTTTTTTTCCTTTTTCTCCTCTCTCCTCCCCCTCCCCTCCCTCCCTGCCCCTTCACTCGTGTGAGGTCACCTCTTTATTTTCCTCTTGTGTCTGAAAGCAGGAAACTCTCCTGAGACCAACCATCCCTACCAGTTTCAACGATACAGCCCAGCATTGGCAGCACTTGGCAGACTCCAGTTTTGAATATTACGAGCTGTTGTGAACAGCAGGCAGCACAAATCACTGAAGAGGAAGGATGCAGAACTGAAGCAGAGACACAGTCCTGTAACACAATCTGTTACATCAGAATAAGCACACCTCAAAGGATGGTGGCAAGATGCCTGCTCCTTTTGGATCGTCAGTGCCCCCTTTCATTACTTGCTGCCAACTGCCCTGCATGACTATGCTTGGTGAAAATCCTACTGCCATGGGTAGCCATGCAGACTCTGTAATTGCAAGCTGGGGGCTTGTCTGGTCTCCCGTTCTGAGGACTAGGAGAAATATATGCTGACTATGGAATAACTATTCCTGCAGCTCCTCTTCTACCATGCTCCAAGCAGAATAAAGCCTATGCATGCCCTGAGATCCATTTTTTTCTCGGCTATTATACCATCAACAAGACATAAATATAAGCTACAGGTTTTATTCCCTTAGGCATTTTCCTGCAAGACCCTCTCTGCCCCAGTCTCCTGAAATTCCAAGGCCACTTCACTAAGCTTTATTTCACTTGAAACATCAGCTAGGGACAACTTCCCTGTACATGAATACTGGAATACAGCTTCTGAACTTAAGAGAACTGCACTGTCTGCTTCTATGTAGCATCTAAGAGACTGACACCCTTCTTAACTCACAGGTCTCCTGTGCAGAAGGCTCATTTTCAAAAAGACAGAATCATTATTTCAAGTGTCCTAGGTGCCCAGGACCGTGGTAGCCCACCTCATTGGACCTCCTCCATACCTAATTGAAGCAAATTGTATGTTGGAAAGTTCTAGATGGGATGCAGGGGTAGCAAGAGTACAGTCTGCTGCTGCAATGATTTCCGTTATCTTCCATATACCCACATACTTTATGATAAAGCTATTTCCATTTTAATTACTCCAAGCAAGAAGCAGATGGGTCATCGAGGAATACATAACATGAGTTTCCAATTGCACAGGTGCAGCAGGTAAATGCCTGAGGGGAGCAAGTGAAATCCACCTAAAAGGGTAAAAACTGGGTTTAGCTCCCTTCCTCATGTCTGTTCTTTCCTGTGTTGTATACATAGCAGGAAGCAAGGCTGAGATTAGAGACAAGGTGAACAATTCATGATCAGGTAAGCCCTCCACCTTCTCCCTTATGAAACTGGTATAAAATGGAGATTACTGTCACAAGGATTGAGTCCCATTACCCAGACAGCTTGCCAAAGCATGCAAGAAATGACTTGGCATGTTTGTTTTGGAAACAGAATAAACTTAATTCACAGGGTGAGAACTGGGTAAGGGGTGAACCAGAAGAGCCTGGAAGTTATGGAAATGTTTTGTTTTTCATGTATTGAGCAGGCTTCTGCTAAAGGTAAGGCGGAGTTACTTGCAATAAGGTGACCCTCAAGGTGAAGGAATAACATATTGTCAGGCAGAAATACATAGCTTTCACATCAGCTTCAGATCTCTTTTCCCTAGTAGTTATGATGCCATGGGAAGGCTGACCTGAAACAGAGACTGGACAGAGCTAGAGAATAAAGTAGATATCTATTGAAAGGCCTTTAGGGTACACCTTGGGCAAAATGAGAGCCTGAGCAAGGTTACACCCAAGGTAGACTAAAAATGGTCACAAAAAAATGTAACTGGTCCACAAGGTCTCACACTTTTATAAGTTTTAATCTATTTGCATATTGGGGCCAAATCATCCAACCACAGCCTCAGGTTGTGAGGTCTCATCTTTCTTATTTCTCTCTTCAGTCCACTGTTCTTTATGCTTTAGGTCCTGAAAGTTGTATTCGTTGTCTTTGGTCTTCAGCAGGAAAAGGATTTGTTTTGTCTACCTACTCTGTGAAGAGAGCTTATTAGCACTTAATATGAGGCTCAGAACTATACCCCTCAGCAGCACAGAACCTGAAAATATGAAAGCTAAAACTTAAGGCATCAGTTAGGGTCAGAGCACAAGGCAATAGTGGTTTGAGAGAGGTAAAGAGATACAGATGCCAGCAACCAACCTAAATGCTCTCCAAGTAAAGGAACAAATGGTTTGGTCTGTAGCCCCCTTTATTGATGATTTTTGCCACCTACACGCAGAAGTAACAGTTCTTGCAAAATTCATTTGGTCCATTTCATCTAAGAGTTAGGCTGTTCTTGTAGTATGTCAAAGGATGGGGTTCTCCTGTGTTGACCTGCCAAAGCAAAGAGAATAGCTCTGCTTCCACATGAGCATTGCCCTCAACACAGTGTTCAAGGAGGAGACCTGAAATAATCAACAGGTCTGTTGGGATATCAGATGAGGAGTTCATTCACATGGAGCCCTGTAAGACTAACTGCAGCTCAGGGCTTCTGAATTGTGAACATTTCCTGAATGTCACGAACCCACTGCCAATGTCATAGCTGAGATTATCCAAGTCAGAACTGCCCAGGAGGAGAAGGGATCATCTTTGGTGAAGACAGCAATTCCCACAATCCTCTAAAGGGCTACAGTAAAAATTTCAGCTGCCCTGTGTGCTTGTAATTATAGCTCTCTGGTCACCGAAGGCAACCACCATGATGCACACAGACAATGAAAGCTTAATTAAAATCACCATGCATCTCAAACAACAAATAAAAGGATGGCACTGCTCCCAGAACAACAGCCTTACCAAAAACTGATGAAAATGGGAAGGAATTTCCTTTTTAAAAATTCCCTCATTAGCAATTTTGAAAGGGGACATAATGGGAAAATGTCTCATTGAGATGGTGAAGTAAAATTATTTGAAGAGAAAACCTGGTTCCTCTGGTATCCCATGGGGAAGCCCTGCTTTGATAGAGCAGTAATACCCATTTTCATGCAACCTAGATTTTATATGCAAATCTTCCTTTCACTGAATGCTTCTGGGTCAGTGGAAGCAGCTTCAGGTCTAACAAAATCCAAGGGCATTTTTGACTGGGTCACCACCATAATGAGTTCCTGAAGTATGAAATGTTTTAGTCATCTTCCCTTCTTTCCTTCCATTTCTGAAGTGAATGTGGGCTGACACCCACATATGCTGCTTCCTTACAGTTGCTGACAGAAAAAAAGTCACATTTTCCTATGCATTTACAATTTGATTGTGGATGTCAGGCTCTTTAATGGCTGCTGAGAGGTGACCAGGGTCACTGGGGTCTGAGGATCTTTTCTGTGAGATGTGACAAAGAAGCAGTTACTGTATAAATGTCAGAGTCCCACCCTCTATTAATTCCACATCAGCATGTCTTCCAGAAATTTGAAGTTTTTACACTAACCCTGAAAATGGCTAGGAGCTCAGGGTCCCTGAGTACAGAACCTTCTCTGCAACAACAGTTATTTCTGGAAAGTGCTCACAAACTATAGAGCCTGTTAGTATAAATCATGAAATGATTTATCCATTATTCTGGATAATCCTTAATAGCAGTTACAAAAGACAGGCAACTACATTTCATTACCTAGTGCCTACTACAGCTAACCTCCAAGTTGATATGTATAACTTGCTAGCACTGACCTTTTTCTACTGCAGCCTGAGCTAGATGAAAAATTCTGTCTTCATCTAGCAAATTGCCTTTCTTCCTAAAAATAAGGTGAATTTTCTAGATTATGTCACATAGAAGAAATTCTATATTTTCTCTAGACAACCAGCAAAATTCTCAAAAAAGCTACTTTATAGTCAAGTATTTTTTCTCTGTATTTTTCTTAAAAATATATTTTGGATAAGGCATGTTAAGCAGACTTTACATTCTCATTCACAAAAGTATACAATAAGGAGTTTCTTTAGCCTGAGTAGACTATTTGTAGAAAATCAGTTCATTAACTTTCCCTACTCTCATGCTGCTAACTGGCTTCGGTTTAAATTCATGCTGTTCAATGTCTATCCTTTCACTGTCTGCTGCTGAAAAGAAGAAAGCCAGGATTTGGGCTGTGGGCATGATTTAATCATATTTCCACAGCTTCAAATAAAAGTCTCTTGTTTACCCTCATGCCCCATACACTCCTTAAATATCTCTTTATATTGCCAATGAGGCTGTTGTAAGGCCTCACTGTCAAGGCGGAAACACCTCTGATCACAGCTGCATATGCATATTTATATCAAATATAAAATAAATCACAAAGATTCTAAGACATCCAGGCTGAAACTATGATTGCTTATGCTGGTTTCCCCCTAAGCAAATGTCTGGCGAGGATCTCCATGCATTATTTTTCACTTGGTGAGAACTTTGAATTCTCTGAAAACCCAGTCTTGGTAATTCTTTTTCCTTCTTTATACATTTTAATTGTGCATATGATAGACATTTTCACCTCAAGAAACTTACAACTTCCCCAAGACATAGCATATGAAGTGGGAAGAGGAAATGGATTTTCGGCAGTGGAAAGGGAACAAACTGGTTTGGCTGGTCAGCACAGAGCAATGGCCAGGATCCACAGGGACAACCAGTGCTAATTCTGATACTTGAATCATATCCAGCTTTTTGCTTGTTATTTTCAAAGCACTGGTAGAAAAGACCCAAATGAAGGAATTCATACATAGATCTGGGCTTTGTGTTTTAATCCTTACATTCTGGCTGGATTAGCAAATTGTTTCAGAATCTCAGTGCCTCACATCAAAATGTTCTTACTGAGGCTTCCTCCCTTTGCCTTTGTGTGTGGCAGCTTGCCTGCTGGCCCCAAGGCTTTCAGCACTGACCTACATGGCATCCCACCCAATCTCTTCATGTCACAGGGCTATGCTTGGCAGTTGTACTATGCAGGGATTCTCTGCTGCTGAAAAGCACCTCTCATTTGTGAGATAAAATTATTAGCTCAAATCTCTTTCTTTAGGCTTTTGTCCAACCTAGGTCATTAGCTAAAGATACTTACATTATCTGATGCTGAGGGATATGCTAAAATATGTGGCAGTTGCCGGTGTCCTAACTACTTTGAGTCCTAACTTCTACATTCAGGAAGGATGTAATTCTACATTCATGCCTGTACAAAGGAAAGAGGAAGAACCTTCCTTACATGCACAGTGTGATGCAATTCAAAGTCCGAGACTTACTACCTTCTACCTTCCAAACTGGTGATGCTAATGAGACAATACACCAGTTCACAAACCACCATTCTGGCTAAGTTTTCCTTTCTTCATGAAGCAGCTGTAGAGGGTTGGGTTTCTCTTGCTTTTTGACCAGCTCTGGAGATCTTTTGCATTTGTACCTTGAGAAGACCCACACAGGTCTGAGAGGGCATGAGTGCCCCTCTTCAGTTAGGGAGTAAATCTCTGCTGAGTCACAGAGACTGGTGGGGCTGCTGGACATCCCATTTCTGCCTCCTCTCCAGTTGATCAGGGGAGTCACATTACACCAAGAGAGAACAAAGAGCGACCATAGACCATAAATGAAGAACTTGATCATGACTGGGAGAGTAGATCCACGCCCTTGGTAAAGAAGCATGCTGTGATCGAGGTATGCTAAAAATCCTGCCCAGTCTTGGCCTTGGCATCTTGCCTTTGTAAAACATAAAAGAACTGGCTTCATCTCCAGCCAGCTTACTTCTGGAAAGCATATTTAATCTGACAGGTGTAAGATCACATGCCTCAACACTGAACCTCAGCAGTATGCGAGAGGAATTACTGCTATGACATTCCTTTAGGTCAGGCATCCCAGTGCTTTCTGGGTGAATAGGAACAGCTGGGACATTACACTACTTATTGCCTAACAAATTCATCTGCTGGCCTTCTCTCTTCACCATCAAAGGCAAAGAGCACCCTGATCCTGGCACTACAAAGAGACCGCCAATGCAGCTTTTCATCACAATCTGGTCACATCAAGTAAGGAGGAACTGGTAAGCACATGAAACCTGTGCCATGTGCCTGACTGCTCTCTAGGAATAGATTAGCTGCAGTTCATCAAGATAGGGTGCTCATGGCTGCAAGTCACAGGCAGGATGCAGAGGAGTCCACAGTGTCAGTCTGCCACACTGATGGGGGACACCCTGGGCAGACCAACAGAAAAACACTGCCTGGATCTCACTGCCTTGATGCTTAGCTCCAGAACCCAAATCCATGTAGAGATGGCAAATTTTTGCTGTGTCATCAAAGGTCTGTGCCTTTCAGAAAACTACCAGCATTTTTTTCCATGATTTGCATCCCTGCTGTGAAGTGTATCTGGGAATTCACAGCTCCAAGGTCATCTCAGTGACCCTTATGTCCTGCTGTGTGGTTTGTGCAAGTTTGTCTGCCCAGGTGCTCAGAGCTTGTGGAAATCTGATATAGCAAAGCCTGCACACTTTAGAGGAATTTCACACTTACCAGACACACACACCTGACAGGTTTATAAAACTGTATACCATTTCAGCAGCTTATTGAACAGCAATTAGTGTACCAAAAAAGCCAAAACCAAACCATGCAGGTAAGAGAAGAATCATCAGGGATATGGGTTGATTCCTGCCTCTTCCTGCCCTTCTCCTCCTCCTCCACTGCCTCGGCCCCTTGGCAGTGTTTGCGACGCTGGCTTTTGCTCTCCCCACCCCCCGCTGCCGCCGCACCAACAAGCGCCC
>WBMY01000931.1:117368-161315 GCA_013397315.1 Donacobius atricapilla
TTTTTTTTTTTTTTGTTGTTGAAGGACATGAGTTTGACACAATACCAAGCTTTCAGTATAACTGCTAAAGAAAACTTTGAGATTATCACTGGGATTTTCAAATGGCTTCACCCATTACCCTTAATATGAACAGAATCACGTCACTACGCCACATCCACAGTGCATGCTCTTCCAGTGCATCAGAATAAACCTTACAGACTACATCACTGATCTCACAAGCATCTGTCTCCTGTACCACTGAAATCATCTGCAATTCACTTTTGACAAAGCTCAGCTTGCCTGCAAAATCACTGCTCTGCACTGCCCCTAGAAATAACAGATTTTCCCTATCAGAGCAACTAAAATTTTAAAGATGACAAGCTGCAAGACAGGATACATACCACAAATAAAAGAGGGCACAACACTAAGATCCCATAGCAAGCTGAGTTTTGCATGACATAGCATGCATAGTGCCATTACAATCAGATCACAGAAAGCCAGCTAGTAGTGACACTATTGAAGCTCCTGTCCCTGCAACACTGGGTGTTTCCTAGGTGTCCCTCCAGTCAAGCAAGGATGAATTGACAGAAGTGCTCCAGCCTGTAGACAGATCACAGTGAATTCACTGCCAAGCAGGTTGCTCTGAGAAGTGAAAGATGTTGCCTGAAGGGGAGGTGCTTGTACTGATCAGTACAAGCCACTATTCCTGTGCTCTCCACAGTCCTCTGATAATCAAATGTACAAAACTGCCTGTTGCCAAGTGGTGATCAGAAGAGGGAGGAGACTTGTGTCCCCTTTTTGCTAGCAGATAGCCTACAACAGCTTACAAGATGGACACCTGAAGGTCAGGGTGCCATCCAGAGGGACCTGGTTAAGCTCACAAGTGGGCCCATGGCAATCTCATGATAAATGAGACCATGTTCAAGGTGCTGCACCTGGGTCAGGATACTCGAAAGCAGCCCTGTGAGCAAGACCGGGGTTGCTAATGGATGAGAGGCTGGACATGACCCAGCCATGAGCACTCACAGCCCAGAAAGTCAAATGTGTCCTGGGCTGCATCCAAAACAGAGTGACCAGCAGTGGATGGATGGAATCCTGCTCCACCTGGAACCTTACATCCAGGTCTGGGTTCTGAGCACAGGAAGGACATGGATCTAGTAGACTGAGTCCAGAGAAGGCCACCAGGATGTTTAAAGGGATGGAGCACCTCTCCTGTAGGAAAAGTCTGAGGTAACTGGGATTATTCAGCCTGGAAAAGAGAAGGATGCAGAGTGACCTAATTGCAGCCTACAGTACCTGAAGGGACTCTACAAGAAACAGACGGGACTTCTGGCAAGAGCATGTCAAAAGGACAAGGGGAAATTGCTTCAAACCAAAAGAGAGTAGCTTTAGATTAGATGTTAGGAAGACATTCTTTACTGCGAGAGGTTGTCTTGAAGTTCTGGATGTCCCATCCCTGGGAGTGTTCAAGGTCAGGCTGGACAGGGCTCTGAGCAACCTGGTCTGGTGAAAAGTCCTCTGGCATGGTGGTTGGGACGAGACGGTCTTTAAGGTCCTTTTCCAACCCAAGCCATTCTACAACTATGATTCTATGACTCCCATGAGCATGAGCGGGGGGTAGTATGTGCTGGTAACAATCAGTAATATTACAACCTGTAATATTCTAATAATTCTAATGTCTGAAGTGGCAAACTGCTGGATTCCACTAGAGGATAAAGCATTTCATCTGCAGATGGCCACATTTTCTATGTCTGGGTTTGGTGGGAAGAAGAACACCCAACCTCTTGCCACCCTCCAAACAATCCAAACTCAAACGATTTTCTATATAGCTTTTGCTAGTGTAAACAAAAATCATCATACTCCCCTGATTAATGTGCCATGTAGCCAAAAATGCAATTTGTAATTTAGGCTGGTACTAAATACCACCTGAAGGGAGAGTCTGAAGAGAAAAACAGCTTTGAGTCTACTCTTGCAAGGTGTTAATAGAAAGCATCATAGTATCAAGGAGCTCCTTCTGGAGGTATCTCTACACAAAGTCTGTCTCATGATTCTGTGACTTAAATAAGCCTGCTCACCCTTACAGTGAGCAAAAGCACTCAAAACCACCATTGATGAAGCACTTTTGTGGAAAGAAGGGAGAAAACACTAAATGCCAAAATAAAAGGTATACATGATAGACGGAGGATTTTCAACCAAAGGCTAGGAAATTGGAATTTTTCCACCAGGTGGCTCCAGGCCCCAGATCTGCCCTGCTCTGTACTGTAATAAACATGAAAAAAAGCAAGACCTTTCCTTGTATATTTCTTTCTGCCAAAGCAATTCTGTGCAGCCACAAAGACGCCCTCATAGGACCTCTTCCTCCAGAACTTGTTAGACATGATTGTCATGGCCTTTACTTATAAAGAAAGGATACTTACCATCATAACCCCGCAAAGCACATACTAAGTCAGTCCTTTGTCTCTAACAATTATGGAGAAGTGTAACAGGCAGTTGGAACACAACAGAATCTGTCTGCCACCCATAGAATATATTGTTTGCTCCCCATAATCTACTCCTTTTCTTCAGGAACTTCTACTTCAATGGCAGATAGCCAAGGAAGAATCCAGAGGAATTAATTTTTATAAATCACACCTTTGCTCCAGTCTTTCAGGCATGAATTATAGGAAATTTTTCTGGCATGACAACTGGTAGCAACAGCTGGATCCCATGTCCCTTCCCTGAAGCATGAGTATATCCCATAGCACAACTGGTCATTTAGTTCTAGATAATATCTTGCCAGGCTGTCATCACATTGAAGGAAAAGAAATAAGAGATTAAGGATTCTCAGCTTTTTGCACAGGTTATTTTTGTATAGAGAAGTCACAAACAGTGAGAAGACCTGCTGAGGACCATGCTGAAATCTTTTTATATTACAGAAGCATGGCTGAAGGGAAATATCCTGAGGTATTAACATGGCAGAGAATTTGAGCTATGAAGGTGAATCACTGGCTTCATCTGATCTCCTAAAAGAGGCAACGTAAAAGAAATTCTGACTCCTGGAAGCATGATTTCTTTTCTGGTCTGCCTTAGGAGCTGCATGATGCTATACTGTTCCTTGCATTATAAGATTGTATGTTAACAAATATAGTACATCCATAAAAACAACAAGCAAACTTCTTCTGAGTCCTTCCCCATATTATTAATTTTTAGAAACCAGTGTCATCAAATAGGTTGGAGTAAATGATGATCCATAGAGTCTGCTTCCTGCTGTTGGTTTATCACTTCTACTATTTTTAGCACTCTTCTGAGAACTGGAAATACATTTTGATAAAGATACCATCTTCTAGGTAGGGATACAAATAGTGAATCAGTCTATTCCCATTAATGTCACAAGAACAACCTTATCCAAACCAGTATGAGGCCAAGGTCTCTGCAATGCATGTTTTCTGTTTGTCACCAACAATTTAATCTGTTTGTGTGAGACAATCAAGGGATCAGGCTAGATTCTCAGGCCATGCATATTCCACTTTAATACTGTTGCTAGGTTTATGCCTCAAGTATGTACTCTACTGGAAGATGCCTGTTTGTTTTCATGTAACTAGCTGTGGTCAGAGCTGGTTATTCTATAGATCATGTGGCTCACATTCCTCCTGGGAGTCATTTTGTGAGCTGCAATTTTCAGAAGCAATCTCAAAAAAAAATTTCCATAGGCAAAATAATCCTGGTGCTACTCTGCTCATCTTAATAATGTCTATTTTATGTTAAGTTTTTTGTGTTTGAGGGCCTTCAAGTTTTGCAAATGGTAAGATGGGGAACATTAAAGCTCTCTCAAGAACAAAAGGTTCAGTATAGGCAGAAAAGACTGTCAAATACTCTTGGATTACAGGCATCTGCTTTATGGCTCACATCTCAAAATAATATTTTTCCCCAGTCTATTCCTCCTCCTAGTCTTCAGGCAACCCCTTTCCCTAATAAAGCTTGCCAACTGAAGAAAAAATACCACGGACAAAGACACACTGCCCTTGAAGAGTAGCATGCAAGAACAGCAAAGGAAGAACTGATTAAGACATGGCAGATTTTACAGCAACTGTCAATTTTCCCAGTGGCCCACACTATAATTCCTTTATTCAAACTAGAATTCCTTTTCAGTACTTATCTCAGTTACACAACTCAGGGCAATGGTTCCTGTATAGCCTGAAGTTTACCACTTCCTTTTCCTTTCTTCTCCTTTTACCTGAATGAGGTCACGTTCATATTTTTCTTGTTTGCTTGTTTTGTCCCCAGCAGCATGAACAGGTCTAATAAACTTTGCCTCGTTTCCTACTGTCATGTGGATGTATATGAGTTCATGAACCAATATGCAGATGTCACAAAAGTCCTTTTGCTAAATTGCAGAGCTACTGTCCACCTATACCACACTAATATCAGCTCTTTTTTCCCTTTTTCATATGAGCAGTATTAATCCCTGATGATCTGCTTTTAAATGCTGAGGAGAATGACTAACAGTCTTCAATAGAAGATAGCTGTACTGACTTCTGAGTCAGTCAGAGATCCCTGAATTGAACTAAACATGGCCAAAGATTGCATCTTTTTTCCAAATAGGCCTGTACTCACAGTGCATAAAATAATAATAAAATATAGACCTCTAAAACTCAAGGCTTTTACTTTTTCCATCACGTATTTTCATCATGGCCCTACTTTGGCTGAAAATGCAATGCATTAGTGTTCCTTGAGGACACTGAACAGTATACAGCATTCTTTGTGGGCCACTGGATGGTATTAGTATCCAAAATACCACTGCCAGCCCACCATCTGTTTTGCCAAAAACAAGACATTGACTTTTAAAAATCATAGCAGTTGAAACAGCAGCCCCTTGGCAGCCTAGAACGCTAAGTCTGTGTCTGCCAAAATTGCACAGGTCACAGGAAAAGTGATGTAAACCACTGCAAAATATGTCACCTCATTGTTTGCCACAGCTGCACAGCAGAAACTTGAGCTGTGCAAAATCTTTGTGATCATACTGTTATTCTTGAAAAGTTATTTAAGAAATTGGTTAATTCTCCTTAGATGTATACATGCAACTCCCTGTGCACTGAGTTAGAGGGGCAGGGAATAAATGAAAGTAGCATGTCATTTTCTTCTTTTGATCCATGCATTAGAAATGGTCTACCTGCTTCTGCTATAGTAGTGCTTGGATCAAATCCTGTGGTAAGCAAAGATGACATTGGAATGTGGTGAAATTATGCTGGACTAAAGTGAGACAAGCAGCCTGCTCCTGCCCATGGTCTCAGTGGTGTTGATGGAGGTGCTCACAGCAAGCCTTCTCACTTGGATTTGAAGAATGAGGTGCTATACTTTCATTCCAGTATTTTGCCTTAGGAAAGGTGCTTATTGTCTGACTCAACTTTGTCCTCAATTTAGAGATAAAATGGGAAATGTGGATTTTCAAATTTTTACCCTGCAACACCAGAGACACATTGGAGATGCTACAACTGGAACACCTTGTTTCAAGGACCCACAAATAGAAACAATTTTAAATGTAGTGTCTGCACATCAGCCATGGCTGAGTGGCAAACTTGCTTCAGTATGTCAGCAGAGCAGGCCCTCTGTCAAATGCTTGAAGCTCTGTGAGAAATCCATTATTTCCAATGAAACTGGAGCCAGAGCAGCAATGTGCCATCCTTTTGTACTCACTCAACAGGAGTCATTCTTAATTTCCTTTCATAGCCCGAACAGGGAAAGTTGTCTTAGATTTAATATTATCCAAATAGACGCTAAGCTCAGAAAATGCAACATTTCAAATAGTTAACCTGTCTTTCAGCAATTGCTTTGCCTATATAGAGCCAAACGTAGACGCAGAAGGAGAAGGCAGGAATGGTGAAAGAGAAGATGGTAAATAGCAGTTAAAGCAGACAAAAGGGCTCTGTCTCAGAGTGCAAATGAAGCATAGCTGGTTTACAGCTGCCCTGTATTCCCTTAGAAGGTAAGGCACTGGGAAAATGCTGTAATGCCTTCGTTACTATCAGGATGGTACAAGAGACTTTCGGGATGGACTGAATGGCCCTTTTCTCCAATGCCCGTAAAAATGATCATAAAAAATCCATTAGTTCCCTGCAGCCTTGTGCGTTCTGGGACATGCTGTTATGCATAAGACGGTAGGCAGACTCTGTTGCTCTGCTTTCAAGGGATTCACAGGCAAAAGCCTTAGAGTAACACCCTAAAATCTGATTTTGAGGACAGACCAGAAGCATTTCAGGCAGGGAATTGAAAACAAAGAGAGTATTAAACCCTCTGCAAAGCAAGCTGGAACTATTGACAAGCTACCCTTCAACATTGGTGGGCTTGAGCCCACTCTGCCTGTCATTTTCTTAAGCTCATGGTTTCAAACCTGGCTCTATGCAATTCTTCATCTCTTCCTTCCCTTCGTATCTGATGCATTATTGCCTGAGCCTCCTAAAGACTGCACACCAATTACATCATTACACCTCTCTCCCACTTCTCTTGGCCCACACATTCACGTGAATACCTCTATTTGTCATTTCCCCCTTCCTGTGATTATAATTGAAATTTACTGGGATAAGATGGGATGCTTATGAGTTTAAAAGCTTTTAAAAAAAAGTACCCTGCTGTTTGTCTGCCCCACTTGAGGAAGCTCTTGCACATTTGCGTCAGTCCCTCTTGCTCCCTTAGATAGGTGTCTGGCTGCTGCATGAAATGTGGCCATGGTCTATAAATTACAGTGGCACCAAATCCATAAACAAGCTCCTTGTGCTTGTATTAGTTGTCTGAGATGACAAATGAAAAATAGTAACAGTGAGCAGTAACTATGCCTCAGACACAAAAGTCATTGTTTCTGCAGTGGAGGCTGCAGAGTATTTTAAAGTTCTGCAACAGATTGAAGGCAGAAGGCTCCTCCTTTGAGCTATTAAGACCTTAGCACTATTCCTGATGTGATACAGTAGCCTCCTTCTAATTCAGATCATATAAGATAAATTCTACCAACTATAAAAAGCTTCTAAAAGTGACTATGAAACCCAAGAATGTATTTTTTTTTCCACCAGGAGTACATCATGAGCCACTTCAGGTGTAGATGTCAAGAGCTTCGTTGTTGAATTTCTCCCAGAAGACTCAAAGCTGGGAAAAATCAAAAGCACTAGCTTTCTCCTTCTGAAGTTGTGCAAGAACCTTTGAGGTTTTGCTATTAGCAGCCTTCTTTTGCAAACTGTTTATTCCAAGAAACATTCATTCCCCACATGAAGGTCAGCTAAGGGTTTCCTTAAGGCATCTGAGCCATTGCCATCTCAGCTGGAAGGGCCCAGACAGCAATGCAACATTGGAATCACTGTCACAGGCATGTGCTGTAGCTGTGGCACAAACCCAAAATCTAACTTAAAATGTTGTAGTGCCAAGGGAAGATCATGTTTGACTCTAAAGATAAACAATTGCTTTCTGGTTATTTCCAAAAGCAAGATATCCATCTCTATGCCCCACTAAGCTCATCAGGAAAATAACTAGTTTATCTTCCAACAGGAAGCACGTGATAGTAGGTTATGATATGAATAAGCCTGAACCAGGCAATCGTTAAAGCCTTTTGTTGGTTTGATGTTCCTTGTTAAGTATTCACTCCCTGTTAATCATGTTGTAATCCCTGGTTATCACCCACCTTTTGTTTTGTTCCCTTTCCCCGGGGCTATCTTCCAGCCCTGCTGCTTCCAACGTGGTGACCAGGAGGTGGAGGAGGAACATGATGCATATTCAACCGGCAGAGCCCCGGTGCCAACTGGGAGGAAAAACTGCCTCAAAATAGGAGAATATTATCGGACTGGATCACCCAAGGGACAGTCGGGGATGTGGACAGGTTGTGTGGAGGTGAGACTACCCTCTCCCGAAGCTCAACTCACCTCACGCTGGCCTTCAAGGACAACACCAGTGGTGAGACCCCTGGACAGATGAGCCATCAGGGTCCTCCTGCGGAGTCTGGTGAGGACAGAAAGCTCAGCTCGGCCCTAGGGCAAAGCTGCACTCCTCCTCCTCCACGTTGCCCAAGGGAGCAGCGGCAGTGTGCGCAACCCCGCGGGCCCCCATCCCAGAGCTGATTTCAATAAAAGTCATATAAAAGGGAGCTGGTCTCCTGGTCCATTTATTTCAGGTTACATACTTAAAGATGAGCTTGAAGGCTTTTTCCTCTTCGCCTCTCACACTGCTGTAGCTGTTTGTGCAGTGCAATATGTGACAGCAAAACTTTGCAGGTAAGCCTTGTGCTTTCCACCACAGCTAGGCTTGAACACTTCCCTGAAAACAGACCTATATTAATTGATTCTGGAGTAATATAAAAACAGACCCTTATTTTTAGTTGCTTCACAAATTAAAACATATAAAGAGATTTCTTTAACTTAATTCTTCTATGGCTGGGAATTAACTGACACAAGAGCTGGAGGTTTCTGCATGAGGGGATGTATAGATGACCTCAATAATGTATGTTATTACATAGAGATGTGATGCTCCTGGAGTGAGTCTGGCATAAGGTTACAAAGACGGTGAGAGGATTGGAGCATCTCTCATATGCGGAAATGCAGAGGGATGAGTCCTCTTCTGCCTGGAGAAGAGACAACAGAGGTAAGGGACCTCACCAACATCAATAAATGTCTGAGGGCAGGAGGTCAAGAGGATGGAGCCAGGTCCTGTTCAGTGATGCCAAGCAATAAGGCAAGAGGCAACAGGCAGAAAGAAGAAGTTCCACCTGAACATGCAAAAGAACTCCTTTACTGTGGGGGTGACTGATTACTGGAACAGGTTGCCCAGAGAGGTGGTTGAGTCTCCCTCACTGGAACTACTCAGGTATTTTCTGGATGCAATCCTGTACAATTTGCTCTAGTGGACCCTGCTTAAGCAGGGAGGTTGGACTAGATGACCTTTAGTGGTCCCTTCCATTCTTATTCATTCTGTGATTCTATGATCAGGGACAGCCATGTGGAATCAGAAAGGCTTGAACTAGACTGTGGGTTGACAGACCAACAGTTTTTCCACGGATATCATGCAAAGAAGATGTCTAACATCTGTGCATGAAACACAGTTTCCTATACATAAAGATAACTGCAAAGCTCTTTCTGCTATACAGCCTAAGTCCCAGATCTTTAAAATGACAACAAATGAGTGCAGCTATTGCAAAGACAAGGTATATTTTTCATATTCTGTATCAAGCTTCCTGCACCGGTTTAGCTTTGCATATAACAGCAATCAATCAAAAGACAAGTCTGTGGAACGCTACCCTCTCTTTTCCAGATGTTTCCAGTCAAATTAACACTTTAATTTGTCCACCTCCTATTCTATTGTTAAGTTTTGTTATTTGGGGGACTCCACCTTATGTTAGATAAAAGCAGTCATGAAGAGGGATGGTGGATCCACAAATCCTTTGGCAATTATTTGAACTCCATTTTATACACAGACATGCTGATAGCATCCTCACAGACAAGAAAAAACCAAACTTTTTTCCTATATTTAGTTATCTTTTAGTTATCATTAAGTATATCATCTCCCTTTTCTCTTTTCAATTTGTTATATAGGAACAAATGTTATCTATGAAAGAGTTTAATTTTTAAAAGTTAAATTTGTCAGAAGATTTTAGAAAAATTAAAATACAGAAATACAGAAAGTTCCAGATACATTTTGCCTGGAGCCTCAGTTCTCACCTTCCAAAGCAAGGATCACTTAAAACCTATGTGAATGTAAGCATCGGGATGTATCTGCTTTCCAAAGGACTTCACTGTTGCAGCAATTATTCCTTTCCAGCTTCTTGCAACTGCCTTTTTTTTCTCTGCAGTTCTGTATCTGCTCTGAGGTGTCTTTTTCTGTGGAAAGTCAGCATCCTTGGTTTAAATGGAGGAGATGGGGTTTTTGTTGCATCAACTGCGGAGGCTCTAGCAAAATGTTGTCCAGAACGTGGCCGTTGCTACCTCCTCAGGGCTTCAGCTGGGCCAGTAGTACCTGACTATATGTCTCCACTCCTAGTCACTTCAGTTGCATCTGTGTAACACGATATAAAAGTACATGAGGTATTCTTGAAATTGATGTTGTAATCCAGTCCTCATGTCTCTTTGTAGGTCTCCTGGACCTACTACTTGTATATGAATTTTCTCCACATTAGTAGAGCTACAAAGATGTTAACCTATGTTAAGTTTTTCTAATTACCATTTTTTAAAAAATTAACTCTTCTGTTCAATATAAGCACAGAGAGTATGATCTTCATTCAGTAACTAAGCAATATTGGAGTCTCCTTTACAGCACAGACATGTATCACTGTTCAAGGCATGGCTTTCGAGTATACAAAAGAAACCTGCTGTTTCCCTCTCTTCACTGTCCATTTTGAGTGTTTGCATAGTGTTTTCAACCAACTAAAGTGATTAAGAGAAAATAACAGCTGGCTAGCCAACAGGTGCCTGCTCCTAGTGTCCCGCAAAAGCCTTAAGAAACAAGCTGGAGATCACCATCTGACACCATGCGTGTCAGCAGCTCCAGCAGTAGAGGGGCATGGGCATACACTGCACAGCTTCTGGCTAGCCAAAATGCAGATGAGATCCTCTAAATACATTTTCAGACATCAATCCCTCAGATATCATAAAATAGCAAGTCTGCTATTTCTTAATGAATACTCCAGACTTAAAATAATTGAGCTTTTCTCTATTAGCATTCCAGTCTGATCCTATTAAAAATGAAGCAAATTTTATCTTGCATATAGTCTGGGATTCATAAAAGGCTGGATTCTCTTTCCTGCCTGCCATACTTTTTTAGCAACTGCCAGTTCCCATCGATCAGGAAAACAAAATTGCATTGGAAAGGGACAGTTTTGGACCTACAATGTCAGTGGCACAAGAAACATTGCTCATTGTGGGGTTTCTATGTCATTCTGACCCATCATTGCTCATGGCTGGCCAGAGATATGATGAGTGGAATCTTCACCAAATCTGATGGACCTTATTGAGCTATGAAATAGTTATATGTAGCTACATGCTACTTTTAAGGACTTTTTCAGAGTCTGTGTCCCCCTTAGGGGTCACCTGCTACAGCAGACATGCAAAACAAAATGGTCTGTGGGTGACGTGCAGCCCCAAAATCCAATTCTCCTTTTCCTCATATGGTTCTTGCTCAGTAGGGCAATTATCTATGAGTCCATTTTATAAGATGGGCTGACAATGAAGAGCTATTAATGAGCACACAGTATGACTTAAGTGGGAGCCACTGTAGGAACTAAAAATTAACATTTTAATTTTTAAGCTATTCCATAAGGCATGTTTGTGTTTTACATCTAATGCATACTGTCTGCACAAATATTGATCAGAAATAAAGAATTTATTCAAATAGAAAAAAATTTCATCAGATTAAAAAGAATTATGAACTTTTACTTTTTGGATGACGTATTTCTTCTTCATTTTTGAAAGGACACTGCAGAGGTTTTGGAATCCTGTGAAGTGAGAGGAATTCTTGTCCTCTTACCATGTCTAGTCATCAGACCACACATTTTATTTCAAGAATGCACGTAACTTACACAGCCCTTTCCTGCAGCTGCACAGAATAATAAAAGGAGCTGCAAATTTATTCATTTTTCCACAGATTCTCAGAAAGCACTGATTTTTTTCCAAGTGAATTAGAAATTTTTGTCTTCTATACATTCTTCTCTACAGAAACATCTCCTTTCTCTGCTTTCTGATGGATCACTTGGCTATTTGTGCATTTGCTAATATTTTCTTATGGTGGCTTCTAAAATCCAGTCAGCCAGCTGTGAATGGCAGTGACTTAACTGGTTCAGCACAAAACCAAACAACTCTGAACAGTCAAATTTGCTGAACTGCATGTTACATCCTTTTGTGCCATGACTGCCTGCCCTTGTGGTAGTGCCTCAGGCTTTGCAAGACCTCTGTGCCCAGCACAGACACCTTGGCAAAACTCTTTGGTATTTGCAGAAGTGCAAAGTGGGTATGACAAAAACAACTATTATTTGCTAACAGGTGGCTAGAAGAGGTTGCTGATGGCAGGAATCCTCAGCCAAGAGCCAGTTTGCAGTGGTATCATGGTTTGACACTGGCCAAATGTGAGGCACTTATGAAAACTGTTCACTCACTCTCCTCTGCTAAAGCTGAGCAGAGGAAGGGAAAAAAACCCCAAAGGGATGATGAATTGAGATAAGGACTGGGAGAAAACATTTTAAGGGCAAAATAGGCTCAAATTCAAAGGTATAATGTAAATTTATCATTAACAGAGTCAGAGGAGGATAATAAGGAGTAAAATAAGCCTTTAAAACACCATTTTCCCCCAGCCCCTCCCTCCTTCCCACCCACTGCACAGGACGTGGGGGAGGGTGGGGTTGGTCGGTTCATTACCTGAGATAATATCGGTTCGTTGAGGGAGAGAAGACTTTTCTTTACTAGGCTGTGAGTACCTCCCATGGGAAAAATGATTTTACCGGAACTGCTGTGTAATGGGTCACTCGTTCAATGGGGTGTAGTTTTTTAAGAATAAGCTGCTCTAATTTGGAAGCAAGGGCCCTTTTTCTCTGCCTCTGGAAGCAGGGGGCCTATCTCTCTCTTCAGGTCACCCACTGCATTACAGTATTTTTTGGCCTCTACTTGCTTTGGCGTGGGCACCTTTCCCATGGGCTATGAGTGGATTTCTGCACTCCCCATGGACTTCATGGATTACAGGGGCACAGACTGTTTCACTGTTGTCCTCATCAGGGCTTGTGGAGGAATTTCAACTCTGATGTGTGGAGCACCTCCTCCCCCTCTTTCTTTTCACTGACCTTCGTGCTGCCACTTCGTGCTTCCTTTCTCCGACTAAAAGAAAAATTGCTGCTTGTAGGTACCACTGTCAGCAAGTTTCACCAATTCAAAGATTCTTGCAACGTCTCGCAGTGTCAAAAGGCCAATCTCATCCAGGCTCCGTGCTGGGGAATTGCTCACCATTATTCTGCCACCAGCCACGTGGCCGCCCCCACCACCGTGTGGGTGGCTGCGGCCGCTGTGGTGCTGGAGCTATTTAATGCCTCTATTCATGTGGGGTGCCGAGAAGGAGAAGCTGTCGCCACCGCCCCTGCCCTTCTGCACGCAGTGCAGTTATCTAGAGGTGGCTAAGCAGGCGAAGTTCACCACAGGCCACGCCAGAATGGTAGCAGCAGTGGCTCATCACCACACGCTGAGCCAGGATGCCCCAGTGGCAGCGGCTTGCGACCCCTGGAAAAACTGACCGCATGCTGTTTTGATTTCCTTCTTAAATATGTCATTACAGAGGTGTTACCAACCTCTCTAATTAGGCCAGTGGTATGTCCATCTTCAGAGCCATTGGAGATTGGCTCTGCCAGACACAGTGGAAGCTTCCAGCAGCTTCTTGCACAAGCCACTTCTGTGGCCTTTTCTCACTACTAAAACCTAGGCTGTGCCCAAATCAGCATAAGTGGTCAACCTCTTGCACTTGGCACAATGAGATTTTTTACTGAAAGAGCAGCCCGCTTTGGCTCTGTACTAGTAGCCAGCCAAAGGAAGTGCTCTTAGAGGATATTTAGGCTGTCCTTTGAGTATTCTCAGGGTAGGTGAGCAGTCAGTCACTTCAATTTGTGATAGATAGTTCACAAGAAGAGTGTATCCTTTAGGCAACAGGGCCTTAAATTCCACACAGGAACTTAAGTGCTGGTCTCCACCATTTTCAGTAGGAGCAGAGAGCCATGAGACCTTTGTGGTGCTGGATATGAATGCATACACACAAGGGTGAATTGGTCTTACTGGCCAGTACTCCCCGAGTGTCGTGAAGCTCCACTTCCAACACAGCGTACCTACCATCTTGATGTCACTGATGCAGTGCTACCCAGCTCAGGCAGGGAAGGGAACACTGAGGATAGATATAATCACTTGAAGTGTTAGATAACACTTCCCTAACACAGTCCTCTTTGACTTGAGTGATATGTTGCCCAACAAAGGAGTCTCAACCTCTTTGACCATTGATGCTTCAGGTAATATTCATACCTGCGCACTTCTGCTATACCATCTCCCTCCTTTTTACCTTGGAAAAATCAAAAATACCACAATTTCTGCCTGTCTCTGTGCCCTGTTACTGTCAAATCCTGTGGATTGTGGATGGTACCATACTCTACAGGACAGCTTTGAAATACTGCCTGGTTTGAAGTTGTCTCAGTCTATACATTTCACCATTCTGCATTACAGCAATGGTCAGAGGACTCACAAAACCAGAAAACAGAATTGCCCAGTTAACCTAAAATTCCTTACAGACAGCACAGTGTACTTTTCTAGAGCCCCTTTAAATGCAATCAAACAAAGCTTGCAAGCCCAAAGAGCATTTAGACCAAAATTTGTTCTGGTTTTAGAAAGGAGAGATGTGATTTTTTTTTTTTTTAATGGGATGTATGAAAGCACAATGCTTACTCCTACTACCTTAATCTTCCTTCTTGAATAAGCAGATGTCACGTGGTACTGTCACAGATGCAAACTTGGAAAGCTTCCTGTGCCAGATATTTCAATATTCAAACAACATTTTGGTGACAGCTGAGGTGGCTTCTCATGGGGAACAATCACATATGTTACACCAGGAAAGAGTAAATTCTTTCTGCATCCCATGTGAAACATAGTCACTACTCTGGGTTAGCTCTGTGGATACATAAAACTATCTGAGTTCTTGTAGGCAGACATAAATTCTATGATTTGCCTGTTCCTGCAGTGCCTTGTGAAGAGTGTCACCTGCAATGTGGAATCATAACAGCTATTTTCCAAGGCACAGTGTGAGCAAAATCAAACTTTGTTTAATCTATGCTAAATAAATACTTTGAGAGAGAAAAGTGCACTGAACCCATTATGAGATGATAAATTGGAGCAGGGAGCAAAGGGCAGACATATTAGCTTAACAGGGAATTGCTGATTTTTATAATCAAACTTATTGTCACCATTTAGTTGACATGCAAGAGAAACAAATTTTTTATTTTGCATCTTGAAATTCTGAATTACTCAACAGCAACAATTAAGCGTAGGAGTAATAGGTTCTTCCATCTGCACTACAGTAATACCAAGAAGCCCCAGATGAGGAGACAAAACTCCAGATTCATTTATATGAACTGCCAGATTTCCACCTGAAAATATACAGCCATCTTGAATCATACATAACCTCCACCACTGCTGCAATTCAACTGTATTTTATCCTGCAAAAGTTATTTTTTAAGGTGTGGTCACTATGAAAGCTGTCTAATTTATTGTAGCAGCAGGCTCTCTGTCTTAACTTTGTATCTGCCCTCAGTTTAAGTCTCAAAGGGTAAATTTCTGATACTTAACTAAACTTCTCCTCCCTAAAAGCAGATCACATCCTCTACAGACCTGCTAGTAAAAGTCTTAAATGTCACTGTGGCCTGTGAACTGGAGGAATATCAAAACTATTATGGCTATCCCTGTTTTGCCAACTCCTGTGACTTTGTAACAAGTTTCATAATATTTCCTGTTTTTCTTAAAACCTTAGCTGTACAGTTATATGACTACATGGGAATCTTAACTTTTGTATTTAGAAAGGAATTTAGGAGTCCTTATGAATGCAGGGAAGAGGTGGAAGTATGATTGAACTGTGGAACACAATTTTAAAAATATATAAAATATTGCACTTTTTTTTTTTATTATCTGTATTTTACAAGCCATATCTCCACTTCATTATGGAATCAACATATAACCACGTTCTTCCATGCAAACCAGTAAGAATGAACATCCCTCTTTTACTGCACTGTGATCCTTCTTATTCCCATATGTAGTGGTAATGTTATGACTCCACAGCTCCAGCTGGGCACCTCAGTGTGCATCACAGTGTCACAGTCAGATAATTTCCATGAGATGACACTTTATTTTCTAAATATCTCTGCCATCAGCTTAAGCTGATGTCAGTAACACACTGTCATCAGGAAACAAGAATGATAAGCTTAAAGCAAGAGTTGCCAAGGAAGTGACTGAATGCAAATTAAATCTTAACTCTGGCTCATATATACATGATTTGCTTTTGCAAATGTCCATAGCAATTTTACAAGTTCTATGCATAATTTTAAAATCTAAAGGTAGAAAAAAAAGTAGTTCCTACAAAACTTTCCCTCCCCTCTCTTTTCCTTATAACTTTAAGCAGTACTTATGATAGTAAGCTTGCCAAGAATTTCCCTCTGGAATAATTTCCTCCAAAATGTGATATGAGAAAAATTTATTGGCTAACTACTATGGATGGTTCTTGTACCTTGAAGTTGATTCTTCTCAAACAGAGCAGTCTGAAGAGACCTAATTAAGCGGGTAAAAAGCTTAATGGCAAGTAAGTACATAACCAATGTATCTTATTTACCCTCTTCCAAAGGAAAACTGAGAAAAAGTTTCAAATACTGGTACCAGAAACAAGAAAGTTAAATTTTGAGTTAAAGAAAGATTTAGGAAAAGAGCTGAATTTCAGTCTTGGTATTTGCAGAGACAGACATCAAAGAGGACAAGAAAATGAGAAGCTGGGATAGGGTGTAAGGATGGGTACATTTATAACTTTCTTTCCCTTTAGGTTTCTAAAACATTTTCTTATAGTGTGGAAACAGATGGGATCCACCCACCAGGAGTTTATGTAGACATGTTCACTACTTTTAGAGATATATTATGAAAATATAACCCATCCCATACAGAAATGTAAGGGAGTGGGGGCACAAGAGAGTCTGTATTTTTAAAGGTGCATCTTTAATTAAAACCCTTTCCTTCTGTATGCTGAATTCTTCTGCAAATCTTGTCAAGAGATTGCATTCTGCAGAAAACTTCAGGTTGATCATAGGTGAATAAAAGAAACATGACAAACAGTAAGGATATAAAAAATGTGCCAGTACAGTTATACAGAGGATGAAACAGGAGCTATACAAGCTCTTCAGTTCTCTTATCATGGGGAACAAAAAATCCCTTGAAGAAAATCTGGTGCTAAACAATGGATTTTTCCTTGATAAGGTATCTTTTGGCTACTGTACATTGCTACTGGGTGATTTTTCTGTGCTGCATGAAGCCGGGTCCTGATTGTCATCCAAATATGACAAGGCTTGAACCATCAAGCAATACTTGCAAAAGATGACTTTACTTGTCACCATTACGGCCAGTTGCCATGCTAGGGCACACTACTGTACTGCTACAGTGCTTAGTTCAAAGACCTGACAATGTCAGAAGTAAAAAAGAAAAGCAGAAAAAATCTGATGAAGTCAGTCTGATAATGAAACAAAAACAAGTTCGGTCACATCTGCAAACAGTTAAATCTCTGGTGCTTGGTAATGATATATCAAAGACTACATCTGTATGGATTCATTGAAAAGGGAGAATGTTTAGAAATACTTTTCTAAACAAACTGTTAACAGCATGTCTTGGCCAACATGGAGTATTCAGTGGGAGTGGCAGTAATACTTCTCTCTTCCATTTGTAAGAAATTCTCTGTAACAGAAAGGGATATAGAAAAATTGTTTTCTTTTCTGATGCAACTTTTGCCAAGTCAAAGTCTGCCATAATGATATTTTCTGCTGTCCTGTGCTGAACAATTGTCATTCAGAGAAGATACACATATGAATAAAATGTTATTCTTTTACCACTGCCCATTGTGAGGGTGCATCCTCATTGAGCAGCTAGCTGGCTGACAGTCCTGATACTGTTGGTGCTTGTAAACACTCTCTTCCTGCCATGAGGTCTGCTAGTAAACTAGTGCCAACACTTTCACCTTTTTGGTTTCCCTCTCTGAATCTTAACAGCCTTAAACCCTAAAAATTTCCCACCACCTGTCCAAGATTACAGCGTGAAAGTCAGCAGCAAAAATGACCCATTCCACTGCTAAGATTTTTTAAAATATATGCCACAGTTATGTCATTTGTAATGACTTGGACAAAACAGTTCTATACAGCTGAAAATATTTCTGCCTCTGCTTCTCCTTCCTAAAGTAATTCTTTACTCATAGCCTAAATGATTTTTTTTCTTTCTAAGGGTTATTACTTGCCACAGGGCAGTACCTTTAAATATGTCTGTGAACTAAAATAGAGAGAGAAATCAAGCTAGATCCATAGGTGTTGCTGCTGCAGAGATGCAAAGGCAAGTTTCCTAGGTCGTGCTACACTGTGAGGGGATGTTCTTGTTTTGCTTCCCTAGAAATAAAGAAACATGGTATTCAGAGAACCATAGAAATGGTTTGGGATGGAAGAGACCTTACAGATTATCTAGATCCAACTCCTCTGCCTGACAAGTGCTAGAGCATCTTTTACTACACCAGCTTGCTCAAAGTGCCGTCCAACCTGGCCCTGAACACTTCAGGAATGGTACATCCACTACTTATTGGGTCAACCTGTGTGGGTGTGTCACCACCCTCACAGTAAAGAATTTATTCCTTATATCTAATCTAAACCTACCCTCTTTCCATTTAAAGCTATACTTCTTGTACTATCACTACATGCCTTGGTAAAAACTCTCTCCCCATCTCTCCTCCCCACTCAGGAACTGGAAGGTGCTATAAAGTCTCCCTGATTCTTCTCTTCTCCAGGCTGAACACCCCCAATTCTGTCTTCATGGGAGAGGTGCTTCAGTCTCCAAATCCCCTTCATGGCCTCCCCTGGACTCAATCCAACAATTTCCTGTCTTTCTTAAGTTGGGTGTCCCAGAACTGGACATAAGCACTCTAGATGGGTCTTACCAGATAGGAGCAGAGGAGCAGAATCCCCTCCCTCACCTTGCTGGCCTCACTGCTTTGGATGCAGCCCAGGATACGTTTGGATTACTGGGCTCTGACTGCATGCACATCGACAGGTCATGTCCAGCCTTGGATCCACCCCCAAGTCCTTCTCCCAGAGACTGCTCTCAATCCATCCTCTGCCCAGCCTGTACTTGTGCTTGGGACTACTTTAACATGTGTAGGTCACAGCCAATGCTGTAATACATATTCTGAGTGAGGACTTACTAGCTGTAAACTCCATCACTTATTGCAAAGATACTAACAAAACCTGTTCCTATGCCCACCAAATTAGACTAGGCAAACAATTATTGTGATCACGAAGATCAACAAGAGGGAGAAAAGCCACGTCAGCAGGCTGGATCAAGGTTTCCTCCTTGCACCAGGTGTCTCTGTACTGGAGTCACCAGGCAGAGGTTTATTGCAAATTCTGGTCCTCAGACACATCTGAAGGATCTCTGAAAGTGAGGTATTGCAATGGTTGCTCACATGCATGATAGCAGTAAGGAAGAAAACTGATGGGTTAATTGATTACACATGCTGTAGTCACAGAATATACATGACATGACTGAGGAGCAGCAGCGCAGTACATGAAGATTCAGTCCATTGATGCCGGCTAATCAAAATGCATGAAACCTCTACAGGAGAGGCTCTGCTGAAGGCCTTGCTGGCATGGCCTATGGAGGTGGTGCAGATCGTGGGTACTAAATGATCAGAGCATCCTGCAGAGAAGACAGATAAAACAAGACCCCTGTGCCCACACAGAATCTTTCAGCACCCTAAACAGAAGCAAGTCAGTGGACTATGGGTTTCAGTGTAGGGTGGGAACCTTTGACCACAGAAGTTAACATGGACATGGTCAGAAGTTAACATGGACATGGTCCGTGGGGTTCAGTGTGGAGCCTGTGACTGGATGAGTAAAAAGAGGGTTCAGCTTCCTGAATGTCTTGGGTAAATGATTTCACTGTTTTGTGCTCATTTCTCATCTTCCTTGCTCTGGGCTCTGTTGGGGGCTGACACTGGGCACACATTTGCTGTTTTGCTGGCACAACGGGGTGTAGACCTCAGCTGGCACTGCTCTAATGCCAGTAATGAACAATAGAGATTCATCTTCTCCACTGCCAAAACAGAAAGAAAACTACTCCGAAACTATTCAGGAGGTGTTTAATGGGGTTTTCTTTGCCCTCTTTGTAGCCTCAAGCTTCATCAGTGCTGGAGGCAGAATAATAAAGATTTGGGAAGCACTTGTGCCTGAAAGCACCATTTAGACGATGTAGATGGTTTTCATGCTGCTCCTGGGCTACAGTAAGTATCACAAGCCACATTGTATCGGGAAAGATGGGGCCACAAGTTCAGGTGGCACAAAAAACCTTGTAACTGTGACAAACCAAAAATATTATACAGGGGAGTTTGATGGTTTGTTTTTTTTTGTTTTATGACCAATGCTGTTGCCTCCAATGGTGCGCCTTTTATTCCTTACTAGCGAGTAGAGTTAGTTTCTCTCCTTCTTTTTATCTGTGTTTTAAAGGAGAAACTGAAACAAATAAATATTGATTTAAAAGTATGAAGACCAAGGATGCAATCAATGTAAAAAGGGTAAGCGCAAGCTTTCCTATCACTAACTGTGTGCTGTTCAATTTGCTACTTGTGAAACTGTGAGATGAAGATTTGCGTTGGATTTCTAGCAGATGCAAATGTCAGATGCACTAAAACTTCACCATGTCTTTCAGATCAATACAGCAGTATTCTGGATATATGCAGCATTATGTAACAACCTACCCTCTGAAAAATGCAGGCTTTGAAAAGTCTCATACTGAGTCAAGAGTTACTCGATACTTTTGACAATATTGCTCTTACTCATATCTCAGGGAAAAAGTGGGTAAATAGCTAGTCCTTGTCAAAACAACAGAAAAAAAGGTAACAACTCAAGTTTGTGATAGTTGCTGGTTGGAAAAAGATGTCTGAATAAGGACACTAAGGAGAATAATAAATAACTGTGTTACCTCCTTTCTGAAACGAAAGTTCAGACTTCATGCTGAGTTTACTGAGCAGGGCTCTCTGGCACATATTTTTGAGTTAGATGGGGAGCTAATGGATGCCATACACCACAGTACAGTGCAGAGGCAGCTGTGCTCATCCTAACTGCTCTCTGCTTCCCTCAGCTGCTGATCTTGGACCAAGTAACCAGCTTGTTTCCATTACCTTTGATATCTGTTGTACATCCACTCCAGTAACCTGATTTTTTAGAGAGGACATGTTTTGGATACCTAGCAGACCTAAAAGCCAGATATGCATCTTTGTACAGATATAGGTACTCCAGAGTATGACTTAGATATGCTCTCAATGGTCATAATTATTCTTTTAATGTCTTTTAGCCAAGGAAAATATTTCCAACATTTTGTAGATGAGATATTCTATATTAACTTTTGAAAGACAATACAATTTGAAAGCTGAATGCCACTTACACAGTGACATTTTGGAAAGCGATGGTCCTCACAGTAATAAAAAGCTCAGCTCTCAGACCAGCCAAAACCGCTGTTGCAATTTCTTAGGTACTCAAGAGTGTTTTGTTTAGTTTGTTTGTTAAAGTGAGAAGAACTGGTCGGGAAAGACAGAGTGGGGCTTTTAAGTCACACACCAATTCGATAGCTGTAACACTGTAAAACTCAGGAGGTAATTTCTGCTACAGCACAGTAAGAAGCTGTGACCAGCTTTTGCACCTTTACACTCTATTAAGTACTGAATATCTGCAATCCTGGATTGCACCTGGAAATACATAATGATTCAGCAATATATCCACAAACGAACCAATTGCTTATTGTTCATGGTTTAAGTGGGGCTTTATTACGATTAAAAAAATCTTCTAATAAAGGACAGCTAGAAATGGTGTTGGGTTTTAGGAATTCTTTGTTGTTTTTTTTCTTTTTTTCCCCCTCTCTTACAGAATTTTCCCCCATGTGTGTTGCTAGGAGACAATAACGACAGGATACTTAAGAGAGACAAAAGAAGTTGTCACAGCTCAGGGGAAGGGTGCAGCTGGCTACTCTCTCTTTACCTGGGGTTTCGTGGAGGGCAGAGATACTGCGAGATTTGGACTGGGAAAACACGTTGGGGTGCAGCCTCCATCTCTCTTGCGCTGCCAGCATTCTGAGGGGAGAGAGGCTGCAGTTGCAGTGGGGAGAATACATCACCACTGTGGGGTTGTTATATGCTGCTTCTTTTATACCGTGAATGGAGCTCTGCTTGTAAGAGCAGCTGTTGCACTGGGACCTTATTAACACCTACCTCACTAAAAAAGGGACTTTCCACCATCTGCTCGGGTGCCTGAGGGGAATGACCCCAGAATCCAGAGCTCGCCTCTCCCCGCCCTGCTCAGAGCCGGGCTGCCGCTGCCTCGCCCCCTTTGCTTCTTCGGCACTGCTCTGAGCCTTTGCTGCACTGCAGCCCCGCACGCCCTCCCTGCTGAGACGTCCCACCGTTCCAGCTTGGTGCTCCTCAAAATCCTACAGGGACACCGGGATCGGCTGCCCAGGGCTATGGGGAGCGAAGCCTCTCCTGCATCCCTCCCCGAGGGCCCGGCCGCCATTACCGCGCCACAGCGCCATTACTGAGCCCGCGCCACAGCGCCCCCTGCCGGCGCGGGGCAATCCCCGCCCCGCCCGCCGGGAGCCCACAGCGCCCCTGCCGGCCGAGAGCGGAACTGCACCCAGGGGAAAGGGCCCGCGGCCGGGAGGGGTCACGGGGCTCCTGGGGCTGCGCACTGGCGGTGCCGGAGGTGGGGCTGTCTGCTGGCTTTATTACACACGCTAGTAAAGAACTGGTATTCACAGTCTCATGTCTCTGCCTGAGAGACCCTAATTTCCAAATTATAATAATTCACAGGGAAGGGGGTTACATTTTCCATTCCAAGGGAGGCTCCTGCCTTCCTTAGCAGACATCTGTCTTTCAAACCAAGAAAAATGGAGTGCAATATTAACGGTACATCAGCAGTGAAGGCTATCTCTGATCAGTTTCTTAAATATGATGTGAGCTGATGTGATCTTAAAATGTAGGAATAGAGAAAGATAAATCTGTATGGATGTTATAATCTGAGAACCCGTTGCTTTACCTTAATGCATGCTGAAAGCCTTTCTGCTCATACAGGTCAAGATGTAGCTGCAAAGAAATCTGCCTGAAGTTGAGCTTTCTGGAGGCCTTTGACATTTTACTTGCCCTACAGATTATGCACTATTACGAACAAAACAGGTCATAAGGACTGACTCCAAAGTTTCAGTGCTAAGTTTTGCAAAGGCAACTTACAGCCAGTTTGGGTTGGATAAAAAGAAAAACAATGGAATTCAATCACAGTATTAATGCTTTAATTCTGTTTGCACAAACTGAAGGGTAGGGTTCCCATCCCCTTTGATTTTAGGCTAGAGCCCTAAGATTTCAGCTTGCTGAGCCTTCAGTTTCACACTTTCCAGGATTAACAAAAAAACCACAAGCATGGTTTCACTGAAAAGATCTCTTCTTTTTACATTTTTTCTCCATACCCTGCCTGAACAGAAAAAAAGAGATGGTGCTATCATTACTATATTTTTAAATTTTATTTTATTCCAAACCCCCTTGTCCCCTGCTCCCATTTGTAACATTTCTACCAAGAGAAAAAACTGTTGAAGAAGATTGTACTGAAAAAGCAGCTCCTTGCAAAGCACATGGGAAGCTTATTCCAGCAAAGGTATATCTGCACTCTTGGTAACTTAAAAGGGAAGAAGTCAAGAGCAGTGGGCAGGTATTACAAGGATCAAGCTGTTAAAACTGACTTTCTCCTGTGGGTGAACTAGAACACAAGGAGTTTAAGATCCAGTAATTCTTTTTTACATAAAAAGTTGAACTTTGGATAGGTGGGTTTAGTCACTTTCTAACCGTTCCTCTGTATTGCTGATACAAGCATTTGACAAACAGCAAAGCATGCAACTCTCAAGGTTAGACAAATATCACTTTTCTGTATTCATCCTCATACCTCTTCCTGGAAAGTCTGATTTACATGTCTGATTTGGTACAGATCTGGCATTTTTTGTGACAATAGAGTTAGAAATAGTGTGAATATTTATGGCAATACTATGGGTCAATTCCTGCTCACCATTGAAACTAGCAGCAAAATTCCTATAAACTTGACCAGAAGCAGAATAGGGTCCTGCTGCAGAAGAGAAGAGCAACTGCTAGTTCTCCTACAGGAAGAAAGGTAATTTTATGTTTTCAAACATGATCAGGTAACCCAACATATCTGAATTTCAGTGCCTGATTACTCATACACTTAGCCTATTCAAAATCCAAAGTAAACCAACTCAGCTTCAGATTTCTGCCACTGCAGTTGGGTTAAATTGCTCTTCTGGCTCTGCAAGCACCCATACGTCAGCTGCCAAAACTCAGGGACGGATTATGCTCGGCATTGCAAAGAAACTGACTGGCTGCAGAAGAACCCTTTATATGTAGACTAGTTTTCACTGTTTGACTGAAAAACATCAGAGAACAGGCAAAAATACTGGTGATCCACCCTAGAAGGAATACAGAAGGTTTTTCTACCCTTACACGAGATCAGCTAAACATTGGTATTTTCTTCACCAGGCCAGACAATTATGTCTTGCCTCAACAGTAAGTTTCTTCCACTTCATTCCTGACTCTCTTGGACTCTTCTCCATTTTGCCCATGGATTTCTTGGAGACTAACACCCAGCACAGGTCTGACCAATACAACATTCTACGTGCCTCACAAGCAGCATTCCAGAATATATACCACACTTTTATGTGTGTGTATATATATATATATACACTCACAATGCCTTTTCGATGATAGATGAGACTGCTGAGTAATGTTCACACCATTAGCCACTACCACTTTTTCTTCAGAACTGCTATATAGCAGTTGGTAACAACTAGGTGCTAAGAATCCTTGTTTTGAAGACACCACATGGAAAATAAGCCAGCATAATTTTAAACTCTCTTTTCCACTTCAGTGGCATGCGGATGAGCTTGGTCAAACCCTTCTCTAATTCATACAGGTAGCAACAGTATATAAACACCTTACCACTTTTCCACCAGTGGTCTATGACTTGCCCACAGTCACGTCATTACTGTTACCTACTTCAGTGTAAATTGGATTTATCTTACCAATGAGCATGTGTCTTCAAACTAACAGAGACCAAAGACTATTTTTGTTTTCTTATATGTTTAAGCCAGGATGGTGGCTTTCCCTAAATGTCATAGACCAAAATGCAGCAGAAACTGTAGCTGTAGGTACTTGGACTACCAAAATAGCACTATTTTTTTCCTTAGATCTGTGTTTCAGGGCTGCTTTCATGGGCAGTGAGTTTTCAGGCAGTGTAGTCCAGAGATACAGGAGCCAAATCCAGAGGGGAACTTACCCCTGAAATGCACTGAGATTTGCAGCAGAGTTGTAAAATTCAACTCCTACCAGCCTTTTCCAGTTCAGCAGGATTTTCCATCTGCTCCTTCTCAGAAGTGGAATAATTGAACACCCCTTGCTTTCAGAATTATGAATTATTATATTATATTAAAACGACGGAAAAAAAAAGGAAAGAGTTGCCTATGTTGTAAGCTTTATTGATTCTGGGACAACTCCGCTGGAACACTCTGGAACACTGTGAATTACTGACAAATTTGCAGAGGAGAAGGTCTGTGACACATTAGTCTCACCAAAATCTTGGATCAGTATCATAAGCAATGTCAAACATGATAAGGAAAAGAATATTCATAAACCAAATCTATTATTTTTCCTTAAGAAACCAGGAGGTTTGCAATCTGATAATCTAAAGCTTAAGTATGAAAAGCATGAACAGGTCTCTACTTCACAGATGAGTTTCAGACATCCTATATAGTCTGTATCCTATAGTCTCTATTGTATTTTCATCTAGACCTCGTACATTTTGAAACTTCAGCCACAAAACCTGTAAATTTAGCACAAGCAATCAGAACTTCTCAGTGTTTTACTCATTCAGGGGCACAGTTCTTAAAAGCGTTACATTTAGGCTGGTTTTGACTTCATTTTTTTTTTAACTGGAGGGTTCCTGTCTGGTTAAAAGTTATTTTGTTAACCAGAATAATTTGCTAAGATCTTGGCGATGCAGGGATGAGTTTATGTACATTCCTGAGTACAGCAGGTATCCCTACCATAAGGAGCAGTCTTAAAGATGCAGCTTTCAATGCTGAATCAGACTTCTGCTGGAGCCTACTTCTCTGACATGCAGCAAGTGCTTGCAGATGCTTATATTTACTAAGAACAAATACATGATGAACAACTGAGCTGTACTTTCTATGTCAGTGTAGTTAAGGATTCAAAAGAGATAAGGGATTAACTCTCAAATAATATCAGAACAGAGCTGCCAGTGCTGGCCAACACATTCAAGATAGCAATTTTGTATCAACGCCAGTTCATGAGACAATCCAGTTCCCTGTGCTGCAGTTACCGTAAATTTAGTAGCACCTTGGATGCCAAATGCTTGCTTTATGCTCCAAACGGGAAACAGTTGGATGACTAGGGATCCTTTAAAAGCCCGTCACTGTCAGCAGGAGCTTTTCCAAGGACCTGGCACATGATGGAGAGCAGAACTGTTCCACGAGAGGTTAACAAGGAGGGGTTGTGTAGGTGTTTGTATACTCTTTCCCTCTGGGAAAGGCCAGTCATTCCGCAGTGGCACTCATCTGGTTAATTAATAGCCAGGTGCTCACACCCGCTCGGAGCCATCTCAGCCCTGAGCTTGTTTCTGCTGCTGCTGTGCCGTAACGAGACTGCAGCTGGGTGACTGCCTCCAGCGCCACGAGCTGCTCAGTGCTCCCTCCTCTAGCAATAAATTACACGGCAACCTGGCTTCTAATTTCTGTCTGGAATATTCAGCCTCTTAAAAGGGTCTCCTCAGCCATTACTTGCCCAGGTTACTTCCCTCTACTGCAGTGCTGCTTCCAACTCTGCATGGCAAAGGAACATGGCTGAAGCAGAGAGGCTGACAATGACATAGCCCCCGAAAAAATGGAAAGCACCTTTTATTTTATCCTCTGCTGGTAAAATGAGGGCTTTGTTTCAAGGTTTGTAACTGTTTAGAAATATTTGAACACATCTTTGCTGTCCCAAATCTCCAACTGATTGCCAGTGACTGCTATTATTAGGAATTGCAGAGGGGCTGAGCCCCACCCTGCTGTCGTCTGTGGATCCTGACAAATTATCCTGGCAGCTCAAATTAAAACAGTCTGAGCACTGCCTAAATCAACAACCTGAGTTGTGTGCTCTCTGGAAGGGGCAGCAACTCATAGATGAGGGCAGGTCTGTCTCCTTCCTAAAAGAGCTCTCCAAACTGCATTGGTTGCTGGCCTTTCTTTGGGCACAGAGAGTACTTTTTTATACTGGCAAAGAGGAAGAAAGCTTTACACACCTCCAGCACCTAACCTCACTGGAAGTCAGCTGAGTAACAAAAAGTATCCGTGCGTCAAGGACTACGCAGGTTTGGTGTGCAATTGCCAAAACGCCATACCCATTTCACTGCCACCTGACTTGTTGGCTAATGTTAACCCTCACAGCCAGGTGGCTGTCCCTAATCAGAATTTGCAACAGAAAATGCTTTTCCAGTCTAGGAAATTAGGGCCAGAGGCAGGTGTAACATCCCTTTGGGTCCAAGTCCTGCTTCTGAAAGGTGTCCTCAGTCCAGCCAGTGCCTCAGCACACACAGGCTCAGCACATGCTTGTCTGCCATTTGGAGAGAGGACAAGGTAATAATTAATAAGTTACCAGAGGTGCATATTCCAATACTTCACCAAATACAGTTGGCAGATGAACCATCGTGCTGGTGACTGTGCTCTGCAAGAAGGATACACTCCATTCTGTGCAAGAATAAAAGTATTTGTAAAGCCAGTAAGGAGTTAAGATAGATACAAGGAGTGATTCCTGAAAAGAGCAGCACTGCTCAAGGAGAGAGGAGTATCACTGTGGAATCCCTTTCAGGCCTATCCCACCTTCAACCTAGCTGCCCAGCTATCCATTACTTGAAGGATGTCATGTAAATCCCACAGTCTGATCTCAGACTAACAGCTACCCCACTTAATACTATGGTATGGGAAATCTGTCCTTATGGTTACACTCCAGGCTAGAGCTGTTCCAACAGTTTCCAAAAATGTAGATCTTTCACAACTTTTTTATTTAATCAGAGACTCCAGAACAACAACAAAAAAATTGCAAAAGCCTTTCCACCCTTTTCCAGCTCCTTTTTCAAAATATAATTTGAAAGGCACAAAGTAAAATCCAGTCTTCTTGTCTGTGCTCAAGAGATGTTGGTGATGTGTTAAGGGCTAGGAATGTGCTGTGGAAACAATTCTATATTTAAACAGTTGAGTTTGGGTAAGTCTGGAAACTGTCTAGAAATTTCTCAAGAGCAAATTGGTTTCTGTTTCTCTAGTTTTTTACCTAGTTTTCACAGATACTTTGACAGAAATATATTTTTCTTCATATTTCTGCTTCTCTTGCTGTCATCTAAACATTCCTAAAGCAAAAATACAGATAAAACTTGAGAAGGTAATATTAATTTTCAGATATTTTAGGCACTTTTTTCCTAACTTTTGTCTTAGTATAGACAAAGGCTGTAATGTTTTGTACACTGTGCATGACCTCTCAGTGCTTTATGTGCTCCAGAAGTAAAGGCAAGATACAACTCTTCTTGCATGTATTTCTCTGTGAAAGGTCTGCCATGAAGCTGACTCATGGTATTGCTGCAGTCTAGGGTAGGGCTGCAGATCTGTGTGCAGGGAAATATCTCTTTATCCTTTACAGCAATGCAAACATAATTTCTCTCCACTGGCTGATTTGTGCTGAGGTTCACAGGAATATCACAGATTCGTGCCATGCTCACAGTACATATCTAATTTAGATTTAATTTGTGCTAACCCCAAGTTTACTCCTGCTGAATCCATCCCTGGAAATATTTGCAGCAGGGTGCAGAGTCAACTTTGCCAAGTCTTCCTCATCAGAGTACTCTGGAATTATGATAAGGTCTCACTAGCCCTCAAGTCTTTCAGTCAGAACGTAAAAAGAGGAGAGCTACAGCTACAGAAGGATTTTTTTCTGTTTCAGGTAATTGGATGTTGGGACCACTGAGGAAAGAGATGGCAGATTAATGATGGCAGAAAGAGATGGTTGTGATTAATCAGAGCCATAAATATGATAAATAAGCTATGATAAATATGATATGATAAATATGATAAGAGTAAATAAGATAATGAGGGGAAAATAGGAGTGGGAAATTTGGTTTAAGCTATGTAGCAAAATTCAAATGAGTTTTAATTCAAGTAAGTATTGTAACAGGAGCTTTCTTTAGTGTCAAAACTTCCAGATTTGGCTGCTCCAGATATTTGAATTTGTTGAGTACACAGGATGGCTGCACTTCATCAGGACATCTAGCCCATGCTTCACATTGCTTAAAGCAGAACTGGGAGCACGGCAAACAGATAGAAAAATTCTCTGCCAGCCGCCAGTAATTTGCAACTCAAATATTGCTTCTAATGAGAAAGTCCTTTATGGATTCCACTTCCATGAGCATGCCTGGTTTGTTTTCAAGACCAAGTGCATTCTTCAGCCTTCACTACGTCCTGGAGAATGCAGCTCTACAGGTTAACAGCTCATTACAGGAAGAACATTTTTTGGTGTTTGTTTTATCCACAACTGTTACCTTCCTTACATACCTACTAATCCTTGTGCCAAAATTTGTAAGTAGTATTTACTTATCCTCTCTCTCCACAACACTAATTCCATCTCCAGATTCTTCTCAGTCACCTATTTACCAAGCAGAAAAGTCACAGCTGGCTTCTCTTTTCCATATCTTGCTGCATTTTAATTTTTCCCTGCAGTTTTTAGATCTGAAGATAACTGGATTAAGATGGATTTGATCCCATGCTTACCTTAAAGGACAAAAGTATTTCTTCCTAAGTGTGGCCATTGGAAACTAGTGTATTAAGCTATCACAGCAATAGTAAACTGTTGATTTAATCAATTTGCCACAACTTTCTAGGTGATTCTCAACACCTAATTTCTCACATTCAAATTTTCATGACAATGATCTCTGGAAGGACTCACAAAAATTGTGGAGCAGTGTTATAGTAAAATGATGCTGGATATGACATAGTAGTCATGGGTTTTCATTTTGTGGAGTAACAGCTACTGGGGGGAGGGTAGGAAGAGCCCAGAAATACAGAATGCTTAGCTTACCAGCAACTGTGATACTGAAACTATACTGGTACTGTCTTTCCAAAAGATTTTATTACTATTGTAATTGTATTAGTACTCTCTAACGCCTAGTGAGAAATCAGTGCGGTGCTATATGTAAACATGAACGCACATAGTTCATTTTCCTCCCGTTTGGGAGGACTCTAAAATGTCACCTGATGTAGGTTTAACTGGTGTGAAACTAACTTCCTGTGCAGGACAATGGTCCCTCTCCTTGCCCCTACTGAATTATCACCCACACTAGCTCTTGTTCCTTGTCAAAGGCAGCACTGCTCAGACTGCAGAGCCCTCTTCTGTGGTGCTAGCCCCATACTACCTTAAATCTGGATGCATTAACCCCTACTGGCCTCTCTTAATGCCAGCTGTACACAAGGTGTGAAGTACTTCTTTAAATGGAAGATCTAGTTTACCAATTTGCTCTCTTTATGTAGTATATCCAATTCCTCCACCACTCATTATGTTACCTGCACACCAGCCATTTCCATTTACATCAAATTACAACTAGGGAACACCTTCAAATCTTGAAAAGTTGTTTCCTTCCAGGGGAGAAAGTAAGTTCTCCTCTGCCTTTGCTTTCAAGGAACAGCAGTCTCCCCAGCAAAACACAAATTTTTGAGATCTGTCAGAAAGCCAGTCCCTAATCCATGTAAGGCAGATCACACTGATACAGGAGGGGGGCTATTTTTAAACACCACTGTTATAAATGAATCAGCCAATTTAATGATTAAAAGAATTTATTAAACAATTGAAGTAAAATTGGAAAAAGCCACAAGCAAAACAGCACCGAGCCAGGCAATCGGTGCTGGGTGAGCCGGGTTCGGACCGCTCCGTATCCCTGTAGTTCACCAAATACTGTCCCCACTGGGTCTTTTTTATACTATTTTCAGACTCTGCAAGATACTGGGGGGGTCTTCCTGCTTCCTCTGCTGATCTGGTCCTTTTTCACATATTAATGCATGTTCTTTCTTGTGGCCAATCCTGACAAAGAGTTTCCCAGAATACCCCTATCACTGGAATCTTGTTAGATGATAATCCTCTCGAATATCTTCTTCTGGAGACAAATATTCATCTTATCATTAATGCATATTGCTGGTGTTTTGCCAGATGAAATAATCCTCCAGAATACCCTTCTTTTGAGACAGGAATTCACCCCTGGTAGCAAATGCTTTTTCTCTTATCACCTGGTGCACTTTGCTCTTTTCCATTACTCAGTTTCCATTAAAAGATACTGTAGTTTCAGTCCTTAGCACGAATTTATTCTAAATCATGTATTACACCACTGTCCTGACATAGTAGGTCAACACCCTGATAACATCTAAATAATGTTAGATTTAGCTCAACAAATTCATCATCTCATAGGAAAAGCGAGAATGTTCTTGCTTGACAGGAGGTATCTTTGGTGTGGCTAATTGAATGTCGGTGATACTTTAATTGAGTTACTGGTTCTCTGAGCTGGGCACTTGTAATTGAGGGACCACCACTGCTGTTGTTTTTATCTGCTAAGGAATCAGTATAGTAGCTCCCCACTTGAATCTGTATGCTGGACATCTATTGAATCTGGAAACCTCCTCCAACTCCTGCACTGGTTGTTGCTTTAGTTGACAGTTTCTCCTCAGTGCTGCCCCTCAATGATTGCATTTAAGTAACCTGATGTATGGATAACACATGTTTACTGCATCGTATGTGCATTCGTATCCCAGATATACCAATCAATACTCAACACCCCACTTCCCAGTTTTGTGATTGCAAGATAAGGGACAGAAAATAGGTTTTGTAAACACTTGTCTATGATCACTATCTTCTGGGGTTCTCTACAGTCATAGAGGAGGGCCCTATAACAAAATCTGGAGCTATACACATTATTTATCCAAAATAAGATAAATTAATTCAGCTTACCCGTCCCCAGGCCAGAGTTTGGGACTATTCACATTCCCAACTTCTGAGCACTTTGCAGCCAGCATATTTTTAAAGCCACAAAAAAGCTTCCTTTTTCACCCAAAATTTTACCCACCAATCCCCTTCAGGAAACAAGCAGACACAAACACTGAAGTGCTCTATACAGGAGCATGCTCAGAGAGAAGATTGCTTCAGACCTCCCCTTTTAAACTCTTGTACGCCTGCTGAAGGCATCTTCCTACAGCATTTAGAATGGGTACCACTCAGCTCCATTGCTGGTAGGGCAGCAGAAGGATGCTGTGGTGACCCAGGCTCAGGTTCAGGCCGATGTCAAGATCAGTGTGTCATGGCAGAAAAATTCGCCAGTATCTGTCAGCAGCACACATGACATCCAAGCTGGAAGACGTGATGTGACTTCTGCCCAAGTAAGGATCAGAAAACCAATCACTCGTAGTCATCACAGAACCTCTCCAGGACACAGAGTTTATGTTTTCCTCCCAAGCAGAGAGAGCTGGGTTCCAATTTTTTGTAGTTGTCTCATATCTTTCTACTTCACAAACCAGATTTGCACAGTGGTCCGAGTCTTTCTTTCTATAGTCAGTGTGTGAATTTTAGGGACTTCAGAAAGATCTGAAAATCACAGCTTAAGCATTTCAATGACGTCAAAACATACACATTTGAAGCCTCTCTGGTTTTAAAATCACAAATTCTGTTTTAAAGGTGTGTTTAGATATTTCTTGCCCTGGTAAACCATGGCATCCAAGTACAGCTCAATCTTGCATGCATCCCTAACATCTCTCTAAGACAAGGGAAAAGACTATTATTCACAGTTTACAGATAGAACATGAATGCACAGAGGGGCTATATATTTGCTGCAGACAAAACAAGAGGCTAACTCACATTCACTGAGGTTTAGAATTATGTCCTAACAGTAGACTCCTTCTTTTTTTCCTCTTCCTATGACACTTGCCTCTGTGCCAGAGAAGGGTATATTAAAACTGTGATAAGTCAAGGTATACAAAGTATAAAATCAAATGCTTCAAAACCAGTCAGCTTTCTGATGTTAAAGTCCACATTTCTGGTTTTGGATGTGTTTTCTTAATAAATTCAGTGATGCACACTGAAAATTTACTCTGCAAACATGCCAGCAAACTCATTACCATGGTAATTATAGGAGCAAATGTACAGAGAACAGTGTATAGAATCCAGTGGTGAGTGGATTTCTTTCTGTAAGTTTAGCATTCAACCAATGTGGTTGCAGAATGCTGGAGTAAGCTTTTGCCCATCTCAGAGAGATAATGCCATACGTTCAAGCAGATGAAACACCAAGCTGAATTGAAATGCCGTTTCTTTCTTCTTCTGAGAAAGGTCATACAGCATGTGAGAATTGATCTTATTTTAGCCAACCAGGGGCAGGAGGGAAATGCCTAACTTGTGTCATGTCTCTGATGGAGCAAAACTTACACTAGAAATTCTCTGCATTCTGACAAACATTCGTAGCAGCCCAGGCATAGGAGAAAAGTGAACTAACAAGCTTATATGGAAAACCTGTTGCTCTGCAGAGTGCTAAGCAAACAAGCTGGTTCATGGACCCACACTAACGCTTAAAATAAGGCTGAATATTTTTTATGTCGAAGTAAAATAATTTCAATCTAATTAACTGCATACAAAGCTTACTATGTTTTATGAATTACCAGAAATAAAAACCAAAAAGGAAATATATATAGAAAGTGAAGGTCCAGACTTTCAAGACCTTCTATTATGCTAGCATAAACCTTCTGTAAAAGCTGCAATACACCAGCTGATAATAATAAATCCATAATGGTCTCATTGGTGTGAGATGCAGAGCACTAAGAACCACAGCACTTGATCTACTTTGGTGAAAGGTTTCAGGAGATCATGTGGAAATGAGTGTTGTCTGGTGTTCTGTTATATAGCAGTTGAAAGAAAAAACAATAATATAAACTTTTTTTTTTTTAAGTGATGACAGAAGTGTTTCAGAGCTATGCGCTGCAGCACAGCACAGAGCAGCTCTGCAGTTCAGTTCCGCCATAAAGGAGTCCCAAATCACTGGCAGTGGTAAGGTTTGTGGGAGAACATTCCTGGTGTTTCCACTTAAGATATGGCAATGCCTATGTTGATAGGAAACTGAGAACTAGCTTAAAAATATGCATCTGCTTTCCACTGCCTGAAAATTAAATGAATAATTTCTCTCTCCCCATATCAAATGATACCATTTGTTCTTTTGCAATTAATATTTTAGACAGAAAAATCCCTAATCTATTTCTTTTAAATCTGTTTTTCTTTTTTTTTAAATTTCCATGGGCCTATCAGCAGAGTGGACTTAAGAAGAATATCTTGGAGCAACAGCAGCAGCAGAAGCAGCAGTAGCCATTCCTGTTACACTACAAAAGAAATCTGTAACCTGTGCCAGCTACAGAAAAACGTAGCATCTGTTGATCTCTGGGGGAACTGGGGAAGAGAACTTAAATCCTTGTGGGCTGTCTCCTGTTTCCCTTCAGATCTCCAGGTGTGTGGTCTCCGGTACAGACTGTGCCATCCGTCTGGGACTGGCACAGCTGTATCAACATCTCAGCCATGGGGAAGAAGAACAGTTGGGTGTCACTTGAACAAGGGCAGGCTGTATGGGGCTGTCCGACTGGCAGTGCCCACAGAAACACAGGCCTTTTGATACAGTGCCTGTGACATGCTAGAAGATGAGCTGGCAGTTTCTGTATGCCAGGATGATGGTGGATCCTAAACACCCAGGCCCCCGTCCTCACCAGGTGCCACTACCCATGTTCCTCCGAGGTCTGCACTAGCTGAGCTTATGGCTCAATCCAAATGCTCTACAAAATGAGAAAACAAAAGTTGCAACTAAAATGGGGCTCAATCCTGCCTAGATTTTACCCCTGGAGTAATGCAGCTCAGCAGGAAATTTTTTCTGAAATCATGCACTCAGTTATGGAGCTGAGATGGCAGTTTAACTAGTAGATCAAACAGTTAAACAATTTTGATAATGCAGTGTCTGTGTTCGATTGTCTAAAAATTAGCAATATCACTATTATTTTCTGCACTAAAAGCCATCCTGCAGTAGATCATTTTGCTTGACTAGTTCATCAGCCAAGCAAAACCTCCAACTGTGAAAAAATACATATTCAGCACAGCACTGATTTTCTCCAGCAATCTCCTCTCCTCCCCATTTATTCCCTTTCTTCTCTATCCTCAGTCTTTTAAGCATGCCACTGTGCATCCACATTTTTCTTTCTGCACGTGTCAGCTCAAAGCTTTTTCTCAGAGCCCTGTTTCTCCGCCAAATCCCGCAAAACGGACTTCTACCACTCATTTCCCGAACAGGGAATTCCGCACACAACTTTGCACAAGCCAGGCTCTCCGGGCGCTTCCTAGCCACTGTGCTGGAATCCCCCCTTCCCTCCAACAACCCACGGCTAAGGACAAAAGAGCAAATAAAAGGAAACTGACTTACTGCTATGGCTTGGAGCCTCTCCTTGTGCAACTCTGCTTCCGCCATCCTGGAGAGAAGGACACGAGAGGAGAGAGGGGGAGACCGATGGGTGGGAGGGAGAAAAAAAAGGCAAACAAAACCAAAACGGAGAGCACGCTGCAGTCACCGGGGGGAAACTGGAGTAATTGCAAAGAAAGCCGAGGTCCTATGTAGCAGTCAGCCGCTTTTGGAGGCACTGCAGGCTGGCTCACGGTACGATCATTTTAGTCACTGGACCAGTGCCTGCCTGGCTGCCTGTCTCCCAGCTGTACTGCTAACTGCATTTCAGTGCTGCTTCTGTGTGCTGGTGCTGTCACACAAACCATGTAGGCACTCTCCAAGCAGCTGAGCGGAGGGATAGCTCGCATGGCTATAATTTCTTGCGTTGACGTCTCAGCTCATTTGCTCCTCCTATGGAGTGCTGGGTCACCCCAGGAGCTCGACATCAGCAGCGTGCACAATAATACAGACCTGCCTGACTGCAGCAGAGGAGGCAGACAGCTGTGCCACAGCATGTCCTTAGCGAGCAGCGCAGCGCGCAGGGAAGGACAGCGGCACATGGCGCAGGGAGGGGAGCTGCGGCAGACAGGCAGGCGGCGGCTGCGGCCCCAGCTGAAGCAGGTTTGGGTAAGGGAATAGACCGGGCTGCCAGGAGGAGGGAGAGCGCGGACGCTGGGGGAGCTGCACGGACACTTGTGAGTGCAGTGGTAACATGGCACGTTGCAAAAGGCTGCTGCTGCTGGGCAGCCCTTAACAGAAGTGACAAAGAGCATCTGGATGAGGAGGGAGAAGTAAGGTGTCCACACATCCTGCATATATTGCATGTATTGACATCAGACATTCAAAGTGATAAAACTGTGTGTACAGTCTCACTGAAGAGTCTAGTGTTATAAATAGAGGAGAAGGAGGCAGATGAGGAAGTGAGGGGATGCCTGAGCCAGTATCATAAGGGTACCCATGATTTCAAGCTTGGTTTTGGTTTTGCATGCAAACTCTTCACACTTTTATTTTAACTTATATGACTGTTGCTGTCTTTGAGGAAAGGAAGCAGACAGACTAAGTCCCCCCACTCCCTCCCAGTCCTGTCCCATGGGATGCCACTGCATGGGTGAGCATAGGGCTGCCCCTGTGGAGGGGTGTCTCTGAGCCAGGGCAGCCACCAAGGCAGATGGTGGGTGTGGGCTGACCATGACACCGTGGGGCTGTCCTGCTATGAGCATTATGTGCTGCAAAATGCACTTCTGCATGTCGCCTGCGATGCAAGAGTGCATTTTGCAGAATGTAATTGTGATGTGATAACTTCTTGCTGCTAAGAGAGGAAACTCCATTATCTTGAAGGAAAGCAATCTGGAAGTCATCTTGTTTCCCATGTGCCTGCCCTTTCAAAGGCCACCTAGCCTGTCATTTAGGTTTCCACATCCCAGTCTCCTTGCTCAGACATCCTCTACCTCCACCCCAGTTTCAGTTCCAGGACATGCTACTTGCTGCAGGCTGTTTTTCAAGGCAGCTGCTTTGTCAGGTGTTTTCACCTCCTGGTCTCATTTTCCTTACTGGTGCACAGTCTCCTTGTCTCATGACAGCATGTCAAAGTGACTTCTTGCTTCTCTTTATCTCCTTGAAAGAGGTCTTTTGTCATCTAAAAACTGACAGAATATTATATAATTCCAGTAGTCACTGCGGCCAAAAGGCAAAGTTTTATTGCTATATCCCAAGTGAGGCAGTATGAGTAAGTGGGCAGTGATGGGGGAATCACAGCTAAGGGAAATGCAACGATTACGGCTACATACTAGGATACTCTTTCAGTCTTTGAGCTTTTAGTAATTTATTGAATAGCAGCTGCCCTCTAGCCTGTTTGGTCTCTTTCTCTTGTTGTTATTCTTCAAAATCTCTCATTTTTATTTTCCATCACCATGTAAAGGTCCATGCATTGCTACTTGTATTATTAGAGCTGGTTTTGAAATATCTCATCATACAGGATCCAGACATCTCTACTCCCACATGTGCTCTGAGAACATATATGGGCAACAGCTACTAAGGCTTGATAGCTATGCAATTAAGTCCCTTCAATACCCTTCTCATGTTTTGCTGTTAAGCCTTGCCCAGGGGAAGAATTCTGCTACCGGCTATAACCAGCAAAGACAAGTGTTATGTCCCAGTGCCTGGTGGAGCTGGGCTATTCATGCCTCAACCTGTAATCACATTACATGTTGCCAAAGTTGTGTGCAGTATGCATCACTTTAGGCCATGCCCTCTTTCCCTCTGTATGACATCCAGTCAGAAAGACATTTAAGTATATATTTAAGTGCATTCCAGACAGTCACATATAAAAATGGATGTGAGTATCTCCGTTTTGGTACAGAGATGGATGCTCTATTCCCTCCCTTCCCTCCCCCCTCGCCTTGTTTATCCTCCCTGCAATTTAACTGCAATGCTTGTTGCCAGCAGGAGGTGAGCAGGGTGCATCCCTAGTGAGTGCTACAGCATTCCCGATAAAACATGCTGCAAGGCTGTGCACCCCTCCTGTTTAGTTTGCCAAGGAAACATGGATCAGCTCTGTTGACTCTTTGTGACTGCACAGGAATGATAGACGTTGCATCTGCAACTGCAGCAAAGCAGTTTCTTGCTCTTGACTTGCAGTGAGGAAAGGCTGGAAGTCATGCAATAGTAATAGCCAATAGTTTCTCTACATGTAGTTTTAGATTTCTCTACATACAGCTTTCTCTCATATAGCTTGAAGCCTGTGATGCAATGAGGTTGAAATCCTTCACTGAAGCATTTCACAGAGCATACCCAGGTGAAATCACCTCTATGAGGTGACTTACCCATGCTGGAGGCTGCAGCAGACAGCTGCTATGTCTAGGTTTGAAAGACAGGTGTCTGCTAGGGAGGGCAGGACCTCCCTTTGGAATGGAGAATTCAAACCCCCTCCCTCCGAATTATTAAAACTTTGATATTAAGTCGGCTCTCAGGCAAGGACATGGGGAGAGGAATAACAGCTTTTTAGTAGTATGTATTACAAGGCAAGCAAACAACAACAGCTACAGCATTAATGATAAACAAAACCAGGAACCTCGAGGGGGCTTTTGTTTCNTATGGGAAAAAATTCTATCAGGAAAAAAACCAAATCTAACCCCCAACACGCTATAAGACATTTACTTAGTGAAAGCATTTTAAATGAAACAAAAAGCATCTACCCAGTCCTTTTTTAAACATATCTTTCATCCATATTGGTTAAGATTTGGTTTCCAGAATGTTTTTCTAGGTTGGTAAGGAACGTGAATTTAAAAAAAAGAAATGTTGTAAATTCTAAATATTTTTTTTCTTACTTTTAGGGCAGGAGACCAGAGTGATACTTCCAAATTTTGAAGACGCTAATAAAACAAAAGACATTGGAGTGCTCAGGGAAGAGCAAGGAGACTCTAGAAGAGTAGGTAAGAGCAGGTTTAATATACTTTGTTCAGTAGCTAAAAATGGAAAGAAATAAAAAACGTCCCTTTCATTTCTTCAACTGTCAGTTCAAAAGCTGTTCTTTTCACAGCAATTTTTTAAAAAGCAAGAATGCTAAATCCTAATAATGTCTAAATTGTATGCCATTTCCATACAAAACAGATTTTTGTTTATTTGGAAAAGAGTGTAGGAAACAATCTGTAGACCCTGTTCAGTGCTGGAGATCCTGAAAGCACTCGGAGCTATCTGTGTGTGTGAGCCTGAACTTTAAATGAGACAGCTTAATTATGTAGTGAAAATCAGGTTCTTGTCCTGGCCATGCAGCTGAACTGGATCAGGAAATGTTCTAGTTATAATCACCTGTGTTTGATTTTGGTCAAGCCAACCAGGTTGTTTTTTTGCCATTGCACTGCATACTATAAGAACCCATCTGCATGATGCCAGGAATCTTGTTCTTAGGAAGTCTTTGGCTTTCATTCCTCCTGGCTGTTGGTAGACTGGTTTAGTCTAAGAAACCAGAGTTTGTCTTGGAGACTGTATAAGGAAGGCATGTGCATACACAATGGCCATGATTAGCACCTCAGCCATTGCAAATGCATTGACATATTTTTCAGGAGACAAGTTACGGGTTGGATCCTGGCAGTGGCTGTCAGGAAAACACAGAACAAGGAGCGAAAACAGGCTTCACATTTGCATTTCAGATTGTTTAAGAGGAGAAACTTCTGGCTCTTAAAATTACCACATGCCAACATGTTGCATTGTGCTGCGCTAACACTGCTCTGGCATCCTCGATATTGTCAAGCATCCTTGCCTACAGCATGTTTGAGCCATATTATTTTCTTCTAAATCAAAATTCTGAGGTTTGGTTAATCTTTCTTAACCGTCCTTACCAGAGTCTGGCTATAGAAAAATAGTTCAGGGATGAATAGGCGATCTAAAATTTAAATACCTGAGCTCATCACCCATGCTTGGTTTTTGAACTTCCTCAAACACTGTGCCTCATACTACATACCCTTCAAAATTTCTGGCAGTGTCACCATCCAAAACTTCCAGGAGAGAGTGGAAGTTTTACTTGTAGCTCTCTCTCATCACACAAAAGCCTCTTCCTGTCCTTCTCTCACCTGTACCCAGACAACTTGCTGGGGGTATGGAGTGCTACAACACATAGGGTTCTGCTTGGGCCTCTTGGAACTCACAGTTGTGAGCTGCAGAGATCCTCATCCCAGTGAGACAGTTGTCTTCATCCTGCCTGGACATATGAGTGGTGGCTGTATGATGGGGACTGCTGTCCAAGCCCTTCACACCCACTCAGTGTGGCTGGTGGAGGGAGGAGCCTAATACATTGTCACTCATGACTAATAGTGGTGAAAGTGAGAAGTTGAACGCCCAAATATGTGCTCTCACCCTTCTGTGGAGTAGCAGATTCCACCATCAGTACACTTTCTTCATTCTCCATTCCCCCTTGCATGGGTTTTCATGGGCACAGCCCCCAGGCAGTGTGGGCTGGTGGGAAAATCAGTCTGTGCAAGAGGACAAGTAAAGGCTTGGAAATCTCCACTCCATCCCTCACAGCACTTTACACCTAGAAAATGCAGATGGTGAAATTATAAGTTATACATCTGATGTTGAACAAGAGAGCAGTGGCAGAGTTCAGCCTATACCTCTGAGTCCAGTTTTTTGAGTGCACAAGGTCATTCTTTCTCTATAGAAAAGAAATTTTTTTATCAAACTTTGAGTAACTGAAGTTATTCTCCCCATTTTCTTTTTTTTTTCTCTTTGTCACTTGCTATCAAGACATGGAGTTGAAACACACACAGCAGGAGATATCATTGTCTAAGAAATAAAAAGCCAGAGCACAGGGCTTTGTTTTAAACCTTCCCAAGACAGCAGGCTTATGAATAGTTAAGCCATAAATTATTATTAAATGTAGTCTATGAAGTTTTTCCATGTTTGCTTGGTTTCATTCCACAGCCATGGGAAGGTTGCACTGAGAAGTCCTCTGACTAGAGGGTCTCCGTGTAGTCATGACAGCTTCATGACACCTCCTCTTAACAGATCACCAGATGCTGGGAGTAGTAGGAAGTCTTAAGAGACTCCACAGGCCAGAAATCTGGCCAAATGATGTTTGTTGTCCACAAACAGTTGCATGTAGGTGATTTAGCTCAAATGAGGGATTAGAAGCAACTGTTGACCTGAGACCTGTTGTTCTGCCAGCCCCACTACCATGCTGAAACAGCCTCAGGCTTATTCAATGACTTGCAGTAACTTGGCTGTTACTAACGTCCTTGGTAGTAACTTACAAGTGAGCCACAGGTCATCCCCTTCCAAAGACTTCAGATAAGGAGCCCTGAAGATGCTCTTTACCGTGACTTTCCTTGAAGTAGGGAAGAAGAAAAAGAAATTATGCACGCACTTATCTTTTCTCCCTTTTTTCCTTCCAGGTAGCTGGGGTATTTGAAGATTCCCAGATGGATGAAGCAGTCTATCTCCTCTTGGGATTTCAGTGCTGGCTGCTAACATTGAAGCTTGCTAACCCAGCTGCAGGATCTGGGAAACTACAGACCTGTCAGCCTGACGTCAGTGCCTGGCAAGGTTATGGACCAGATCATCTTGAGTGTGATCATATGGCACCCACAGGAGAGCTGGGAGATCAGACCCAGCCTGTGTGGGTTTAGGAGGTGCAGGTTTTGGCTGACCAACCTGATCTCCTTTTGTGACCGGCTGACCCACCTGGATGCAGGGAAGGCTGTGGACATTGTCTGTTTGGATTTCAGCAAGGCCTTTGACACTGTCTCCCGCAGCGCACTCCTGGAAAAGCTGGCAGCCCACAGCCTGGAGAGGAGCACTCTTTGCTGGGTTAGGAACTGGCTGCATGGCCGGGCCTAGAGAGTGGTGATGAAGAGTGCTGCATCCAGCTGGGGGCCAGGCACCAGTGGTGTCCCTCAGGGGTCTGTGCTGGGCCCAGTCCTGTTTAACATCTTAATTGATGATCTGGGTGAGGGATCGAGTCCAACATCAGCAAATTTGCAAATGACACCAAGTCATTTTCGCAGATGACACCAAGCTGGGCAGGAATGTTGATCTGCTGGACGGTAGGAGGGCTCTGCAGAGGAACCTGGATAGGCTGGATAGATGGGCTGAGTCCAGCAATATGAAGTTTAACAAGACCAAGTGCCAGGTCCCACACTTTGGCCACAACAACTCCCTGAAGCACTACAGGCTAAGACAGAGTGTCTGGACAGTGCCCAGGCAGAAGGGGACCTGGGGTACTGATTGACAGCAGATTGAACAAGAGTCCACAGTGCGCTCACACTGCCAAGAAGGCCAACAGCATCCTGGTCTGTATCAGGAATGGTGTGGCCAGCAGGAGCAGGGAGGTAATTCTTTCCCTGTACTTGGCACTGGTGAGGCCACACCTTGAGTCCTGCGCCCAGTTCTGGGCCCCCCAATTCAGGAGGGAAGTTGAGATGCTGGAGTGTGCTCAGAGAAGGGCAGCAAGGCTGGCGAAGAGTCTGGAACACAAGGCCTATGAGGAGCAGCTGAGGGAGCTGGGAGTATTTAGCCTGAAGAAGAGGAGGCTCAGTGGGGGACCTTATCACTCTCTACAACTCCCTGAAAGGAGGGTGTAGCCAGCTGGGGGTCAGCCTCTTCTCCCAGGCAACTGGCAACAGGATGAGAGGACAGAGTCTCTTCCACTGTGCCAGAGGAGGTTTAGCCTGGACATCACAGACAGAGTGATTGGGCATTGGAATGGACTGCCCATTGAGGTGAAGGAGCCACTTTCCTGAAGGTGTTAAAGAAAAGTCTGAAAACACTGCCATGGTCTAGTTGACAGGGTGGTGTTAGGTAATAGGTTGGACCTGATGACCTCAAGCATCTTTTCCAACCTAGGTGGTTCTGTGATTCTGTCACTAGCCCAGCTCCTGGGGGAGCAGAGTGGGACTGGATGACCTGCAGAGGAAAAATGTAAGACAACTTTTCCCAATCTCCTTTAGTCTCTGAAATTACACAAAAAGAAAACCCTGACTAGTCCTTACCTTCCACTTTCTATTCTCAGTGCCTCCCACCTGAGGCAGAGAGAAATTATGAGAATAACTAATACTGTCAGCATTACAGTGCCGGACAGAGACACATCTGTGAATAGGACAACTCTCCTCACTAAAAAGGAAATATCTGTTGAATCTCCATGCTAACAGCTAAGTTATGCTACCAAAATAGGTCACCACCCTTTACTTGTGCATCCCTCTGTAGCTGTTAAGGAGCTGAGAATTGTGTGCACCCGAAGACTTGAGTTATCCATCCCATTTGTAACATTTTGTGGCATTGAGTTTCATTGTTCCTGACAACTGTAATGCTCTTGCCTCTCCAATCCCTTGAAACTGTCTTGGCTATTCATTCTGCCAAGAAAAAGAGGGAAAAGTGTACATTTTTTGACTTTGGATTTTAAAACTAAAGCTTGGTTCCTGTAGGTTCTGGCATTTCACTCTCGTTTCAAACAACTCAGACTGCAGCAGGAAAACTGCTGCTAGTGGTATTTACTTGTATTTTTGTGCCTTCTAATTATTCTCCACTTATAGAACATAGATGAAATTATATTCCCGTAAAAAACACTAAACTATTTAGTGCTGAGGTTTGGGTTATTAAATAAGTGGGCCAGGAGACCAGCTCCTTTTGTATGGCTTTTATTGAAATCAGCTCTGGGATGGGGGCCCGCGGGGTTGCGCACACTGCCGCTGCTCCCTTGGGCAACGTGGAGGAGGAGGAGTGCAGCTTTGCCCTAGGGCCGAGCTGAGCTTTCTGTCCTCACCAGACTCCGCAGGAGGACCCTGATGGCTCATCTGTCCAGGGGTCTCACCACTGGTGTTGTCCTTGAAGGCCAGCGTGAGGTGAGTTGAGCTTCGGGAGAGGGTAGTCTCACCTCCACACAACCTGTCCACATCCCCGACTGTCCCTTGGGTGATCCAGTCCGATAATATTCTCCTATTTTGAGGCAGTTTTTCCTCCCAGTTGGCACCGGGGCTCTGCCGGTTGCATATGCATCATGTTCCTCCTCCACCTCCTGGTCACCACGTTGGAAGCAGCAGGGCTGGAAGATAGCCCCGGGGAAAGGGAACAAAACAAAAGGTGGGTGATAACCAGGGATT
>WBMY01000932.1:0-20902 GCA_013397315.1 Donacobius atricapilla
CTCCCGCGACCCTTTCCAACACCCAGCCCTGCAGGTGAACAGGCTGAGGTGAACACACACCTGAGCCCGGGACCTCAAGCACTGCCAGAGCTAACAGGGTCCTTTCCATCCTCCTCTGTACCCTTACAGAAGAGATGTTTGCCCAAACTCAGCCTAAATGTTGCCATCTTCATCCTGAAATCCATGAACAGATCTCATTTTCTAAGACAGCTTTGTATCCCATTTACTTTATATCAGCAGTGTGAGACAGAAGACCAGCTAAAATAATTGTTACTAAATATTAAATGCTATACTAGTAGAATTTTTATTTCACACATAAAAGCAGAAAACTACTCCAGATTTTTAGAGTAGAAGTTGTACATGGTACCAGGTCTTTTCATCAAGCTTTTCTTTCACAGCAGAAATTCTACTGTGTTCTGTCCATATAATATCAGGACATTTGTTTATAGATAAAATTCTGTATGTCTGGAGTTATCAAGATATTTTTTCTGAAGGACTTTTATGGGTATTGCAGTTACGGAAGCTGGAGACACCAAAGTTACTGTTAATGCAGACATGAAGGTCTTGCTGACTCAATTCTGTCTCATTGAACTATTTACTTATAAAAACAACTGATCAGCTTTCCTTCAGAACTTCAGGGTATTCAATTCCCCTCATAGGCAGCTTTGCTTTCTGATTAGAATTCAAAATCTATGAGAAATCAAAATCAATTCAACTGGTCCTAAAAGTTACTGCATCATTACTTGATTTTACGTGCTCATTTATGATACTAGTTAACATTTTTTCCACCAGTCTGGTGCAGACACAGTAATTTGAGCTATGAACAAATGGATACATAAATCAATACAAGGTAAGTAAGCAAGCCAGTAAGATCTATGTGCCTTGCTTTCTTGGGCAATTGATTTAATAACCCATTTTCATGGACTTAGGTTTGCGTCATCTTACACCAAATCTTGCTCTCTTTTTCCTGCTAGAGCTTTGTGAAGTCTAAAATGCTTATTTGCAAATACTACTGACCAACATTACATACCAGCTGTGATTCCCTAGTTAAGGGTGTTTTTCACTAAAGTACAGTCCAAAATACCAGACCCAAGGAAGGGTCCCCAAGGGAAAAACATCCCCAGTCTTGTGCTGCTTAGAAACTTACTTTTTTGAAGGGGAAGACCTCAAGAGAATAAATCTTAACTCCTGTTTTTTTGAACATGAGTCAAAACATGAATTTGGGTTCTGGAATACACCCACCACTTGAGGCTGGCACACAATAAATCCTTCTTCCACTCTCCCAGCATTAAATTTCTCTTTCCCTTTACATTATTATATCTTTCAGCTTGAAAGTCTGAGGACAATGATATCAGGTTTGCATGAGCAAGTATTGCAAGTTTCTGTACCCAGTTGTACAGTTACCAATATCTATGCTTCTATCCAATAAATAAAAGATGAGTTAATAGCAAGCAGCTCCTTAGTCAGCAAATCTATCTTTTCCATTTCAGTGAGCATGCCTTAGGACAATGCATATTATTTCTGACAGCAATAAAAGAATGATATGATCGTGAGATAGATCTTCTGGTAGTGGCAAAAAAATAAATGATAACTCTATGCTAATGGGAAAAATATTTAATTTGGAATCACAGAATATATACCCACATACATCAATTTTATCTAAATTACATTTTAATTACATGGAAAATCCACATGTAATTGCTCAGAGCTATTACTGCTTAGCTAGAGATGGTATTTAATTACTTGAGTTAATATTTAACATGTGTTGTATCAGGGAGAGGGGGAATGCTATAAAAGACTCAATATATGATGAAATATTGCTGCAATTTAAAAATCCCCAGTACCCTATGCAGCTACAGACACAACAATCAATTAAACTTGAAATTGTAACTTCAGAATAGTTGACTATTGGGAATTTTATCGCTGAAATCCCATCACTGTCAGCAGCTAATAGTGTGCCAAACTGTTAACCAGGATTCAAGCCCCCATGTGGTGATCACTGCATGGTTTTCAGATGAGGAAAGTGCAAGGCAACCTACAACGAAATCACTGTTGCTGCAGCCTTTTGCATTCAGACTTAACTCTGGGCAAAAGGAGATGCATCAAAGTAAATAAAACTATTCGCTTGTTTAAATTTAGGGGGTTTTTTACAGTGTTTTCAGACCTGGAATCTAATGGATACCAAGGGTTTGGTAGATATACTATGCAAAGAAAATTGACAATACTCTTGAAAAACATAGCATTAAGATGGATTTCTTTTTAGTAGCAGAAAGATACCAAAATATTGGCATTTGATATCAAGTACTATAATTTTGGGATTCTTTTCATTGGTGAAACATCAAAAATAAAGTGATTGGATGAATTTCTCTTGAGATTTGAAAAAAAAATCAAAATAATACCTTGAAGGTTTTTATTCTCCTAAGTAGAAGAGCACACCAGTGAGAGCCTCTACAGGTACATTCTATTTTGTTTTCCATCCCTGGTAATCTTAAACATTTTGTGATAATACCAGCAACATGCCTGGGCAGTAGCTGGTCCCTGCCTACGCCTCTGCTGAGCGAATGGTGGCTGCTGAGAAAAGCAGAACTGAAGTGCTTCAAGAGGCTGAGGGGGGAGGAAACTAAGGTGTGTGCTTGCTGTGATTGAGTGAGAGGCTAAATAACCAGTGAGTAAAGCCTCTCCTCCAAAATACCCCTGGGAAAGCTTGTAAGCGACCTGTCTAAATAATACTTCCCTGACTGCTTTATGAGCACCTTACCTGCTTGTTGGCTTTCAGCACTGCTCTCAAGGTGGCGATCTGCTCTCGCTTCGTACTCAGGAGTGACTTCAGCTTCAGGATCTCTTCCATTAAGGCCTCCTTGTCTTTGTCGATCATGGGCGCCAGCTCACGGGCCGCGGCCCGCTGGCGCGACAGCTGCAGCGACCGATCCACAGCCTTCTGCAAGTGCTTGATTTGGTCCCTTATTATGGCATTGAGGTTGTAGATGTTCATAGGCTCTTTGCGGATGTCACTGGTGTCAGAGACAGGGGAGGAAGGAGGGGCTGTGATGACAGGAGAAATGGAAGGTGTTTTTGTTGGGCTCTGTTCCTTGCCAGGCTCTGTGGCCTCTTTCGTCACCTGCTCGGTCGGGGTCCTGGCTTCTACGGGCGATGCCACCCCCCGCCTCGCAAGTCGTGGGGAAAGGAGACCTCGAGGGTCATCCGGCCCCTTCAGACTCCCGCTGCGGGTGACTCTGCTCTGCCTGTAATAGTCCAACATGACCCTGTTCGGCGTCTCGTTGTTGCACAGGCAGACATGGTGGTAGAGCTGAGCCAGCTCCTCGCTAAACGTCACCAGCTCGTCCTGGGCAGTGTTGAGGGTATTGTGGTTTTCGTTTGCTATGCTTGTCATCCTCTGTAGCTCCTTTTCCATGTGGACCATTTTTTCCTGGCTTTCCTTGGTCGACTTCTCCAGGCTTGTCACCTGCTCATCATATGTCTGGATCCTGCTCTCATACTTGGCCTTCTCTTCAGTGTAGTTTTCCACATACTTATTATATTTCTCCTTTAAGGCCTTGATTTCTGCTTTAAGGTCTATCACCTCAGTAACAGCTACTTTGTATTTACATTCCAGGATCTCCAAGCCATTGATGTCCACTTCGTAGTCGTGTGCTTCCTCACCGGAATCTCGGCCCTTCTCACAGTCAAGCTCAACTTTCAGCTCCTTGTTGCTCTGCAGCCCCCTCATGGCATTGACGTGCTCTGTCAGCCTGTGCACGCGTTCGTGTTGCTCTGTCAGGGCTCCCTTGGTGTGCTCCAGCTGCGTCTGAGACTCCTGGAGGTTGGCCAGGAGAATGGCCTTCTCTCGCTCCACCTGCAACAGAGTCAGAGTGAGACACCCAGGATCTCATCCCACCCAAGCTGAGCACCAAGCTCTGCAGCCACAGTCATCTCTTCCACCTCACCACTGCCTGCAGCTTGAGGGCTTCTGAGAGATTTTAGCCATATGCACCTAAACCACAAAAAATAATTTATAGAGTGCCATGTAACTCTCAGAGGTTTAGGAAGTCCCAGCCTCTGTAACAACTTCCAATATCACTAGGCCACAATTTTACACATTGCCCACTGAAGAATCACTGAGTGCCCAAGCACTATCTCATCAGCTAGAGTGATGATACAGGATTTATTAGGACATATGTTCCCTGAACACAGAAACTGCATCATGGTCAACTGTAAGCCATTTCTCAATAGAGTTTGAATTCATGTTTCCCTTTAACACTTCTACCAACCTTTCACAATATTCATTTATATCTTTAAACTGCTGCACACTTTCTTTAAGGCAAATGCAGTAAAAAACTAGTTGTGTACATTTCCACAGATTGAATAACCTACTGTGTGGAAATGTCGCACAGATCAGGACACTGAGCACATGCAACTCCCAGGCCTGCCCATCCCCAGCACTCATCTGTAACTAACAACCCACTCACTGGTTGTGACCTAGTAAGTTTCTTTCCAAATATCCACAGAAAAATGTCGATGTTGAACAACATGAGACATCATGAAGGACACCTCTAGAAATTTTAATGCACAGCAATTTCAAAGCAAGTGAACAAGACAAACTTAGAAGGTTGGTCTGCTTAGGTATTCGCTACTTATTGCAATACTCCTGAAAGACTCCCATTTAAAGTTTTAAGTGCAATGCTCCAACTTTTTCCCATGCCTTTGTCCTGTCCTGAACTGGGAAGCAGAGGAAGGCTTATGGAGATAGGGATCCTTATTCCTTTCATGGCTTTTACAATAGGACCCTAAGCCTATCAGGTTTACTGCTCTTCTCTCCCCCTCATTGCCCCACTGCAGCATCTCAGCACATGCAGTAAAAATGGCACTTCCCTTGATGAATGCTGGAATTATCAATTCTGAGAATTTAAAGCTTTCAGTTACGAAGAAACCTAAAAAAAAAAACCATACACAAACTTTCCTTCCCTATCAGTAGTATGTAGAAGAGACTCAAATGAGCCATCATGAATCTTAGTAAAGGAAAAGAAAAGCCTCTGAGAAACTGAGAAAGTGCCATCTCACAAAATGTTCTGAGCAGTGCTTCAAACTCTTGTTTCCTGTTAACCAGGCTTTTGAGCCAGGGCTGCTGCTCAAAAGCACTAAGACAGTGAAGCACACAGTGATCCCTTGGTTTCACAAACAGGCTCTCAAAACATGGCCTCCATCAGGATCTGCAATCAATTGCAGGCAGAAACTTTTATTTAAAAATAAAAATAGAAGCCATGATAAAAACATCTAAAAAAAATCAACCTACTTTTCTTGTATACAGGGGACTGATGCCTTAAAAGCTACAAAAATAGGGCCAACCCTCATCATTATTTCATGATCCAGGAAGAGCCTATCTCTTCAGATATGAAGTGTTCCACTTTTGGCACTACATCATCAGTGCAGAAGAAGACAGCCAAGAGCCACAAGTATTTTGATATCCTTCTCCATGTTTTTGTTCCCCATTGCTATCGCAGTATGTCTGCCACTCTAATTGTTGCTCAGGCCCATGCCCACTCTTGTTGGAAAAAAAAAAACTTCCCTTTTGTCAAGTGCATCTTCTTAAAAGTGACCACTTTCTACAGATCTCCTGGTCAGGCCTGTCCTGGGGACCCACTGAGATCAAACTAGCAGGAGTCTCTTCACCAGCTTTCCTTCTTTTCATCAAGCTGCCTGGCCCAGGTCTGCTCTCCCTAGAAACCTTCAGCTGAACTCCAGTTGTTACCACTTGGTATAGCAGGCTTCAGTGTTAGTTACACTGCCCTCATCAGATTAAAGTATTCATTCCTTCAGGCTGGTCATGTAAGCTATGCATATGCACCAAAAATCTGGGGTTTATATGCACCAAAAGTCTGGGGTTTGGCCAACGAAAGGACCATCTCAGCCTATAGTGAGAAATTGTACTGATAATAAAGAAACACATATTACACACCAAAGGCAGTTAGCTTATTAAAGTGTACGGGTCTACTGTGGGTGTGTTCACAGCAAAGGAGCCAACTCACTGTAGATTACACCCATGTAAAAATAAATATTTATTTTTAATAATATTTATTTAAAATAAAGGCTTTCCTTTGAGAAAACACCTGTCTGTTAAAGCAGCACAGTGCTTCAGTGCTTAAATTAATCAGATAGAATTGATCCTGCAGGAACATTGATCTGAGTCATTATACCCTATCACGAAGAAAAACAGTAGCAGAGCTAATTTGGATCTTGATGATAATTTCTCTTCTGAACGTAAATGTGCTCTGGAAACACTCATTTCAAACAGAAAGGATTCTTTCCAGAAAAAACATTTTAAACTTTTAAAACCCATATATCAACTTGCACAGCAGGCAAAAGGAAATACAGACCTACTCAGTTTTATTCATTCTGGACCAGCAATAATGGATTAAGCTAATCCCCTTCTGTTTAAAACCATAAATACATGCTCCTACTGCCAAGAGAAAAACCCCAAAGCTCCAGCTCAGTCCTGAGCACACCTTTTGTATATTAATGACTCTGCTGTTCCCAAACACAGTAATAATATTTCCTGTTCTATACAATACTACACTCTCATTTCCACCACAGCAAACTTACAGCAATTCCAGGTATTTTTTTAAATAAATTTCCAGGCAAGTCCAGGTGGTGCATTTTTTTGACATTGAAATTGGTAGCTGCAGTAATGGTTTTCATCAGCTTAAAATGAAAATAAAAGCAATTTAAAAGTACCTGTACCTATTTTGCAACGCATCTTTCCCTCCAGAGATTTCAGCTTGAGGAGATTTCCTTCCCAATTTGCATCTATAGTTTGCAATTATGGAAAGCAATTTAACCATAGACATTAATGTCCTCACCTTTTTTTTTTTAAACATCAGAATTTTCAGTGAACAACTCTTGAGGGGGGAGACTGGAACAATTTAACAGGAGAACTCATCTCAAGAACCCTGAATCTCACCTATAGCATATTTGTCATGAGTGTAGAAGGCAGATGAAGAAGAGTGTCCGAAATTGGGCTGCAGGGACTTTTTATTTTTCTGCCTTTTTTAAGAGAACTTAATCTAGGTTTTCCAAATATGATTATTGGCCTCAGAAAAAGGGAAAGCATGACCATGGGAAGAAAAGGAGCCCTAGACTTCAAAGATGATATCGTGTAAGTGCTCCATTGCCACATGATGCAACAGTATAGAGAATTCTTTCCAGTCGACAAGAAACAGGAAGGAAGACTGCAAAACCCCGAACTTTTCTAAGAAAGCCTCAGAAAATGAAAATTTTCAGCAAGACAGTTGTTACACAGCAGATATATCTATGGAAAGGGAATAGGTGCAATGAAATCTCTCCTGGGGACTAGCATAGCCCATGAAACAGCAGCATCCAAAATCTATAGAAGGAATTCTATTTGTCATACTGTTTCAGTGAAGTCTTCTTTATGAGACTGAGGAGCAAAAAACAATTTGCCAGACCCACTTACAAAATGGCAAATCTGAAGTTTGCCTTCATCCTAAAAAGGAACCTGATGTCCTATAGTCATAAAAATAGTTCCTAATAAAGGGTCAGTTCCTTCAGAAACTCTGCCCTAGTGCAGCCTCTTCACAGAAAATAGGAGGAATTCATACCAAATAATGAGATACAGCTGAATGAACACCACAGGGCAAAGACACTGTAGACAAAAAAAAAATCCAATTTTGCTGATGATTTACTTTTTGTCAGCTTTTAAACCTGATTAAGTCTCCCATCTACTATGCGGAAAACTTTTAGCAGAATATTTCACATTTAATTTGTATGATCCAAATTTAATTTGTGTGATGTGAACTGATGTGACTCAACAGAGAAGGAGATCAATTTGTAAAACACCAGCATTTTACAGTGAGTCTTTACAGTACCTAAAGAAATCAGGCTTTCACTGAGGTCTAGTCTGTCTTTTTAAACCATGAACCTTTTAACAGGATGTAAAAGCCAAACAATGGTGGCCACCATTGGCACAGATGTGCTGGGGCCCAGCACCAAAGAATGCTATGATTGAAAATGTTTATAATTTCTCTTTTAGGGTCCTAAGTTTATTCCTAGTGACTGTGAGAAGGCTCCCTCTTTGTTTAAGAGATACAAGTTTTTAACTCAGAGAAGATAAAGACAATTATAGTATCTTTCAAGTAGAAGTTTGCTAACATCATGCTCACTATTTAATTTAATAAACCAAGAAATAGCATACCCAAAGCAATCTTTTTTTTATTTCTAAGCTACTTTCACCCCAAATTTATATTGCATCTCATTGTAAATTATGATTTAAAACATCGTGCATTTTGAAATGCGAACATTTCAAAGCATTTCTTCTTTTGAAATTGTGTTTTTAAAATTTTTAACACTTTTATTTCTGAATCAAATTAGAAGCTGCATATAAAGTATACATACACATATCATATATGTACCTGTATATGTTCTACCAGGTGCATATTTGTACATATGCATATACATACAAGATACACTCTGTGTATACTTTAAAACTGGGAAAGTTTAACAGAATTTGTCATGTAAATAAAATCCTGAATTTCAGGCTTTCACACTTAATGCATGTTTTGTGTCAAAGTTATTGGTGCAAAGCACTAGATGTCATCCACGTTCACCATGTCACAGCTCAGATCAAAACTTCTCACAGTGAATTTGGCAGTAAGATAAATAAAACAATTAACTCTTCAGCAAATAGGACAGACCACATAGGGTTTTGTTGTTCTCTAGCAAGCACTGAAAACTGGGTTTGCTCTACTTCACTTCCAAACCATTTTCTACATTTCAAGCAGTAAAAGGTTCATATTTCCTCTCTTTAGAAGAGGTGCTTTTCAGAAGCCTGAAGCTAGAAAATGCTGGGTGTTTCCTTGACGGTGCCAAAACCTTTCAAGCTGCTGTGGCAGACGAGATGCTCAGCAGCTTGGGCAGCAGGACCCTTTCTCTGCGTGGCACTGCACCCCTTCTGAGATGATGGCAACACTGGTGCTGGCAGCTCGAGTTGTCATCTGGCTTGCATCCCAGGCTCCTATTCTGGCTGGGCATGGATGAGCAGGGAACAAACGCTGGCACCCCCTGCAGCCGGCACATCCGCCGGGACTGCCAGCAGACACGGGCACTCTGCGACAGCCCGCACGCCACAAGCTCCCAGGGCACGGCTGTTGAGAGGAGCGCTGCCCGCCTTTTGTTCCCTCCTGAGCGTGTGCCAAACCTTGCCTGAGCTGAGTTCAATGGCAGAAACTCACTCTGACTTGCAAGTGAGCATAATCAAATCTGTACACGCAGGTATTTTAATGAGGATTTTTTCCAGATAGCTTTAGTCATATTGAAGAATACCTTATTTCATTTGCAGTTGCAGGGACATTTACCATTATGAAAGCAGGAAAAAATTAATCTAACCTTCCGTAACCCCAGCATCTATGTCCATTTCTCCTCTTTGCACTAAATGTCTGCTCAGGTCATGCTAATTTTTGTGCAGGCATGTATTCTGTTTACTAGGGATATTTCTGACAAAACCTGGATATGAAAAAATACCAAAGCAGAAGTCTGGAAAATGGACATATTGGATCATTCCAGTGACCAGGAATGATCACTGCAAAACCGGCACGAGGGTTCACGGGATGTGTTTAAACACTCCGGGACATTAAATTCAGCCCTTACCTGCATGAGTTGCTGTTTCAGTTTCTGTATCTCTGATATGTTGAGCTCACTGAAGAGGTCAGAGACGGGGTGCAGAGATTCCCCTTTCCTACTTGTGGGAGTTCTGTAGTCACCGTTGAGTTTCACAAGAGGCCCGTGGATGTGTCCGTTCATTTTGTCGTCATTGTTGGGCTCACCCCCGTCCTCTGAAAACTTCAACCCATCTACTGATATATTAATATGGTTATTATACATACTATCATTGAGGTTGATATACTGGGACAGTTCCTTTCTCAGATTGTTCTTTTGCTCTCTTTCATTTTTTAAAGTTTCCAGAGCTTCCTCCAGCTGATGCTCAGCAATCTCCTTCAGCCGGATGGCATCTTCTAGCTGGCTATTAAGCAACACTGTCTCCTCCTCAAATCGTTTAATCTCATGCTTTAAGCCTTCGTATTCAACCTGAATTAGACAAGACAAAGAACATTCATAATACTAAAACTTGAGTTGTGAAAACCTGCCATTTATCAGCCCTGTTGAGATAGGTGTAAAGAAACTATGGTTTGGAATACCAGGCATTGCCTGCTGCTGCAAAGAACTGACTGTACAAAAAGTGCAAATGGAGCTCACTCTGTTAAACACTCCAGTGCTCACTTTTTCAGCATGTGAGAGTCAAGAAATAGAAAACCTCTTTGTGAATAACTTATGATAAGCCATGAAATTTCATGGGAAGAAGGTTGTTTATTAGCAGATATTCTGGTAATAACAGATTTACTATGAATTTCCATAAGCAATATCGGTATATCATGGTATTCATGGATCTTATGTTAATATAGTCTGATTTATGATTTTCAAACGTTGTGAAGATGACTGTGTATCTCAATTCCTACTGGATGTAAAGTCACTCAGGCACAGGTACTCTGAAGTACCTTGGTAGTTTTCAAAAATATGGATGGAAGGTACAAAAACAGTAGAAGTGCCTCAGCTCTCCTCTCTGTACTTTACACAGCTCTCCATTATCCCAGAGGCATTTGATTTTAAGAATTAAGCAGGAATCTATTTGTACAGTCAGTTTAAACTCTAAGATGCCCCAAAACTGCTAGATATTTTTAAACTACCAGAAGAATGCAGCAAACAGCTCATTCAGCCCCCCACAGTCTCTGGACTGCGTGTAGTGAGGTCCCCCTGGAGCACACAGGAGCCTGTTGCTCCAACCACAGTGCCTGGAACGTGTGCCAGTGACACCCCTTGGCAGCACTGGAGGGGCTCACTGTTCTGTCCTTCTCAGAGGGCAGCTCCCTGCCCCACACCAAGGTGTAATATTTTATCAAGGTATTTATGGGCAATGTGAGCTGAGCTAAACAGCAGCTTCTTCTCTGTCCTTTAGAGGCAGCTCCTTTGTTCAGTCCTTTCCATTACACCTCACAAGAAACAAAGCCTGGAAAAACCCAGCTTAGCTCAAAACCAGTTGATCAACAATATCTAGACAGTGCAGGAGATTCCCCACTGCAGAATGCTTCCCCTTTGCTGTCCCTCTTTATCTTCCTTCTCACTGTTGGAAAACCCCACAGCAATGAAATGGAAGAACTTTGTTTGTGAAGGTCCATGTCCACACTTGACCAGCACTCCTGGTAAAATGACACTTTGATTATTTTTATTTAGTTCTAATCGTGCTAGTCATCTGCATCTTAATTCCAAAGTAAAAAAAAAAAAAAATCTCACTATCAGGTGAACTAATTTAATAGCTTGGTGAAAGATGGAAAAAACACAAAATTTTCATGTTTCCATAAAAAGCCCCAATTTTTTGCAGTTGATGCTTTTATAATTCAAACACATTAATATCTGCAATCTTAATGCATTGTATAGATTTTTTAAATATTTGACATATATGGATTTTTAATCAAACTAAAATAAGGTCTGGCAAAAATAAAAATATCCACCATTCCTATTGAAGTAAAATATTTATCAACTTGTCAAAAGTCTTCGACTCACAAACCTTTGGAAAGGCAAACTTAAAAACTAATCTTCAAACCCAGAAACTGGAAACATATCAAACAACAAAGAAAGTCACAAAGTCATATTGGGTATCCTTAAACAGAAAACAAAAATCCATGACAGTTTCAAATCCACATTTGGCAATTTACTATCTTTCCTTACTGCAGGAACAGGTCCATCTGGAAAAATTATGAAATGCAATCAAGTAGCTATGTTTAAAACTTAAGGACATGGAAAAAAGCCAAACCCAACAAAGCAACCAAGATTTTTCAATTTTAAATACATATAAAAGCTAGAGATCTGTATCTCCATGGTTACCTTCTCATAGACTCTTACTTCAAAAAGCTACAAAAAACCCCACCACGTAGATAAAGACCTTTTAGCACCAAGATTTATAACATATGGTTTTGTAAATTCAACCATTAAAGTAAGAAACACTCTTAAAATTTTATCTTGTAGATTAAAGTAATTTTAGGAATCACAAGTGCATGGATCTGTGATGCGAAATGACTGATTTTTAAAGCCCTTCAAAATGTGGCAATGCTTTTTCTCCCCACAGACTGCTGGCATTCTGTTTCAGTTAGAATGAAATATTATGACAAATATAAACACTTGCAAACAGATTTCATTTTAGGGGAAAACTACGACAGTCCATAAAGGGGTCGTTTACTTCCTGAAAATGTAAAAATGTCTCCTATGAGGTTGATGAGAAAAAAATCCATGCCTCAAAGGAGGAATTTGCTGTCTGGGTGAATAACTCTGGCAACAAAGGTCATCTGCTATAAATTCCATTTCAGGAGTGTAAAAGACTAAGCATCTTCATAAATAAGGAAATTATGCACCAATTTCCACTACCTGTGTATTCCCTGCAGCACAGCCCTGTTGTTTTAAGTGTTTCAATTGCAATTGTGCTGGAGCAGTAAAAAAGCAGTAAAAGAGAGCTGAACTAGCACAGCTTATTCCTGCAGGAATAAGGCAGCTTTGTTCCTAGGCTGCCATCAAAAACTGTGGCAGGGCTGGCTCTTCCACAGAGGCCCCAAGAGCACCAGGCAATAGGTCAGGAGACAACCAGGGGCTGCAGTCCAGAGCTGTGACCCTCTGAGAGCAGGTGAGGAGAGGGTGTAAGAAGTGCAGTGTTATGTTGCGATGGTCTAGACAGCATCTAAAAGACAGGAAGTGTTACACCATCCAACCTGAATACTTAAATTTTCATCACCACAAGTTAACTCTTCTGACAGGAAACCAGATCTCTTTTGCTCACTTTAAAGGACACCTGGCCACTGGGCACCTAGTTCCTGAGCAACAGGAAAAGCACAAAGCAAAAATATGCAGCTCTATCTCTTCTAGTAATTACTCTGTGATTCCACAGTTCTGCAATTAAATATTCCATCACAATTTTTCAAAACTGATGTAAGAGTCTCCCCATATTTCAAAAATGGCCAGAAACACCATTTTAGAATAATGATCAGCAAAAAAACTAGAAAAAAAAACCAAACCCAAACATACAAAGAAACTTCCATCAAAGTGCTCTGCAGGATCACATTATGGACATTGGAGAAAATAGTTGTTCTCCAACAATTTACAGTACAGTGCCTTGAATCTTTTGATGCTTACTTGATTCTGTTTCAGTGTGGACACCAGTTTCTGTAAAGTGATGTTTTCTTCTTCCAGCTCAGTGTAGTCCTGCAGCAGTCTCGCCTCTCGAAACTTGTACTCTCGAATCTCATCTTTCATTCGTATCCTCTGCAGTTCCACCATTTCATTATTCTGACAAGAGAAAACACAGGTACATTACAATTCACACACAGCCACTTTAATGCTGCATGTTGCCTTGAGAAGAGGCCAAACAAAAATTAATCCTGAAACAGAAATAACAGTGCACATCAAAAGACTGTCACCTATTAATTTAAGGCCAAGCAATAATTTCAGGCAGGTGCTGGCAATGCAGAAATGAGAACATCTGATAGAGAAGCCTGATTAAAACAGCTTCAAGATTGGATGTTTATTGAAATTGAAACCCTGGAAAGGCTGTAGCATATCTCATTAGTTTCATTACTCTACAATACAGTGGATTTAAATAAAAGTACCACCTGTTTTCCACTGAAGGATGCATTTTACATTCATACAGAAAAGCAGTGAGTACTGACATCTGTTTTTCAAAGACATCTGCCAGGGAGCAAGGTACACTCACATTTGTATCTGCAGGCACTAGAGAGGCTCACAGGCAGGCAGAAGGTGGAAAGCACTTGTCAAAAGCCTGACAAACGCCTGGCTGTGCTGAGCAGGATCACACCCAGGACTCCGGGAACACACAAGGTCACCATTTTCTTTTTCCCATTAGCACATACAGAGCCCAGACAGCCTTATGAGAGAGAACATGAGGGATCTGTTTCACCAAAAATCAATTGCATCAGATTCCAGCTCTGACTGAGTTTGACATCAAGGGTCAGGTCATTCTGGAAAGACTGCTGGCACAACCACGATGTAAAAAGCACTACAGGAAGATGGAGTTAACACATAGCTGGAAGAGAACAGTGACGGATACAGCTGGTTGGGAGGAACAACCTCCTGCCCTGCTTTGAAGAGAAGCCTGCATTTGACTGATTAATAGAAATGGGTATGGTTAATCACATCTCCTTTACTGCAGGAGGATCCTGAGCATTGCCACAGCAGCTGGTGGAGAGACCCCTCACTTCTGGGATGCCAGAGAGAGCACCCCTGGGAAGCAGTAATGACTTTCTGTAAAAGATTCTGGTAGGGAGGGGGGCAGCCACTGGCCTGACACATATCTGAAAAAAAGTCGAATGTTTAAGCAGAAATTTTAGTCAGGGAGCTCTAAATCAATCGATCTGCACCCTCACTCTCAGGTACATGAAGGCTAAAACCCCATACTCTGAATAAAGAATAAACAGAACTGCACTTTGCTTCTTAGTTCAATAGTTACAACCCCCTGGAAAAGAACGTCCTAAAGTATGAAAAAAAAAAATGATGCAAGACTTGACAAAAGTGGTTTTAAAAATGAAAACTTTTTGTGAGAGAAAACTAAAACCCATCATCCTCCTCCTAGCAGCTGATTGAGAAGTAAAGAAACTACCTGATTTCTGCACTGAAAACAACTGAAAAGATTCCCAGCAGAAGAGTCACAGAGCACTAGATAAAAGTAAATATTCCTACATCCATCACTGCCCACTAAACCTCTGAACAAATTATAAGAGCAACACCACAGATGATTTCAAAAGGTGAAGGCATTTTATACCCTCAGGCTGCCTTTACACCTTTTGTTTTGTTACACCACATTCCCAGCTATGCCAGGTGTGGGTGTGTGTGCCACTCTGAGGACAACACCAAATGCACAACTCCACCATGTCAAGGATAAATTAAGCTGCTCTGCAACTCTCCCACTGTTTGAGGAATATCAGCCCAGGGAATGAGATGGCGGACATCCATCCAACACTGCCAGGAGCCCTGGGAGAGGGAGCATCCCGACAGAATCCCAGAAGAGCTCAGCTAGCCATTCCCAGCTGCACTGCCTGCACCTCACCAGGGTGAGAACACCAGCAGGCAGGACAGATGTGCTCATGATCCAAGTTGCCTCTGCTAGCAGCACTGCTGAGGGAAAGGAGGGCCTCCCCAAAAAGACAGGCTGGATCGGGCCTTGAGCACCCTGGTCTAGCAGATGTCCCTGTTCATGGCAGGCGGGTTGGAACTACACAGTCTTTAAGGTCCTTTTTAACACAATCTACTTTGTGATTCTAAAAGGGAAGAATGAAGAAGGTGGCCAGAAATGGAGGACATGAACAAAGAATTTTTACAGTGTGAAAAATGCATATGATATGATTGGCTTTTTGCAAATATTAAAATTAATACTATATGTGTTATGTTTGAAAGTAATGTTGTATTAATATTTTTTTAGTAATGTTGTATTAATCAGTGTAATTTAGGCTATAGTAGAATGTTAAACTAGAAGCTATGTGATACTTTTTTTCTAACCAGCATAAAGCGTGAATAATTCCTTGCACAGAGAGAACAGCAAGAGTTACTACTTCCTTATCAAGCAAAAACAAACACCACGGGCACCTTCTTCCAGACTTAGTGAAGCCAAGAAGAAGTTGATAAAAAACAGATAAAAACTCAAGCTGGCAAGGAACTCGTGTCACATAGGAACTGTATGAATATTCAACAGGCTATTACTTTTAAGGGCCACCCTTTGTCTTCAAGGGTGTTCCCAGCTGATTGGAATTTAGGCACCCAGACGTATGTAATTTTTGGTTTTTATTGTCTTATTAGTCTAACTCTGATTGTCCAAAAATTCTATTGTTTTATCTTTATTATTGTTTCTATAATTATTTTATTAAACTTCTAAAAATTTTTTTAACATGTGATTGGCGTTTTTCACATACAGAATCCTGACAGAGTACTTCCTTGATAGACTACAAGGCAGGGTAGCTTGAAAAAGCCTTGAAAATTAATTCTGTAAGATGCGAGTACTCCTTTGTCTCTCCTGTCATTGCAAACTGCAACAGAAAACATGAGCTATCACCTTGCTGGAGTGCACCACCACTCATCTAAGAGATACCACATTTCTTTCCCATTTATAACTGCTGCTCCCTACGTAATATTAGAGATATAAACAGAACCATCTATCGTTCTCCTCTTACACATCAAAAAACTCTTTCTGTAGTGCAGCCTCTACTTGTCCTTACTCATGGCACTTCATCAAGGAAAAAACAGCAGGAGAAAGGAAGACTAGCCAGTTGGAGCATCTCATATGCCATGCCTGCCACACTTCCCATGGCCAGGGTCAAGGTCTCTAGTGGAAGCAATCCCTCTGCTCTGACACAGGGGCAAAACCAACTCAGCACATTACAGAACAGGGCATCACCTTTTCACAGCAATATAAAATGTGGGTTTTGTCACTGCAAACACCCAGGAGTTATCCTCCATGCTTCAGATCCCTCCTCCTACTCGCAAACATCTGCATTATGCTGGCAAATGCCCAGCTGCAAAGCACTCCAGTGCTCTCCATGCTTGCCAGGAACAGCAGTGATTTCACTCCACAGGCTCAAAACCTGCTGTTTCAGAGGTTTATGACTGAGTAGCCACAGGACATGTGGACAGCTATTCTGATTTCCTTCATATAAGACCTCTGTGCATTTTCTGCAAGGAAACTAGNGGGTATGAAGGATATATTAATTTTCATCAAAAGCTTTGATTACATATATTAACTTCTCACAATCCTATTGTTATTTTGAACTATTTAAAATATGCATTTATTAAGAAAAATATCTGCAGTTATAGAGGAGAGATCTTCCTGCACTGATACAATGGCAGCAAGAAGCGAATTTTTTATTTGGTGGACTTGTATGAAAAGAAAATGACAGTATTTAAAAACACAAAGCAAAAGGATTTTGCCAGCAGGGCAGTTATCTATATGAGCCACTAGAGGACAATGTAACCCAAATTATTAGCAAAGTAATTTGTAATTAAACTTTACTACTCATCAAGCACTGAACTTGCAGGACAAGGCAGTTCAGCCAGATGCTTTCACTAGGGCACTGCCTCAGGACTTTTTACATTCCCAGAGAGAATTCCCCCATGAACTATGTACTGGTCTGCAAAAGCCAAATTAATCCAAGAGGTGGAGCTGATGACACACCAGCAAAGTTGTAATGGCTGAAAATTATTTTCAATCCCAGGCACCAGCTGAACACGGTGCAACGGCCTTAGCGGATTGGTGCCAAAGAAGAAGGAGAAGGCCTCTCAGTGAAACTATAGAAAACAAGAGAGTCCTTGTCAGCATTGCATCTCATTATACGTGAGCACTAATTGTGGAAGATGTCAGCCCTGCAGCACCTCTAATGAACGTACACATCACAGAGCAGACCATGGCAAACGAAAAACAGGAGGCTCAGTCCAGACAAAGTCTGTTCAGGTCACCTATTTACTGGTACTTAGATATATTTTCAGAACTGCAATATATGCAAAGTGAAAGACATCTCCAGGTTTTGCAGAGGTAAGGACCATGTCTGTATACTACCAGCCATCAGTCCTAACAGGTCTCTGAGCATCCGTGGAATATTAAATAGAAATTTGTACTTCTTAGCAAATTAAATGTAATAGGTAATAATATATTTTTAATTTTTGATTCTGCGTAGAGTTTTACAATGGTTTATTTCATATGCCACATTCAGAGCATGGTGTATTAACTATGTGTGGATACATTGCAATACATTTTGTAATATCAAATAATTGCAAGTGAGAAGGTACTTTAAAATGAAGGAATGAAACTACTGATGTTGAACACTATGAAAAAATACACAGTTTTCATGTCAGAACACTCCCAAGTACTGCCCTAGGAAGCCATTTTTTAATGCTCTTTTGGCCTATCAATTCACCTAAAGAAAGAAAACTGGGCAAGGAAGGGACCCCTAAAGTACTCTCACCTCCAAGGTAGCAAGTGAACTCCATTGGCTTCTGGTTTCCACTGTGAAAAAGGACACTGAATTTCTTGGAAAGTGGTAGTGTTTTGAAGCCTTCTTTTTAAAGTGTATGCAGTCTCATTAACATGCAGTTCCATATTTTGGTCCCCCCCCATGCTGGAGTACATAAAAGACCTTTTCTTAATTTCTGTATTCTGTCTCCTGCTTTTTATCCCCCCTAAAAATGGTGGAACTAGTGTTTGGGCTTTTCCCATACATTCTGTTCAAACAAATGTTTGTTAAGAAATTTCAGGCCCTTACTGCAATAAAACATACTATTTTTCCACACTGCAAAACAGCCTTATAAATCATCAATTAATTCTACACCCCAAACTACCCAGACTAAATTCCTACTTATATGTTGGAATATGTTAACTATAGCATGATGCTGTACATAACTTCTTAATTTTCATAACTCACAAGAGAGCAAGAGAACAATGGCATACTGTATGCACCAAAAATGTATCTTTTCAATTTAATGGCATTACTTTCTAGCTGATACAGGATAAAATCCCATTCAGTTTGATGACAGTTTTATTGCACTCATAGTAAATTGAAGAGAAAGCTTATGCTCATCCTAATATCCATGATCTTATGCGTTTGTTGACAAGTCTCACTGTAAATTTGTATGTCAAGTTTATTTTATTCTGCAAAGGAAAATAAAAGATGTATTTTTTATGAAGAACAATAATAGTGATAGAAAATTCAATTTAACAGGGGTTGAGAGAAGACATAATGAAAGTGGTTATAGAAGAGCAAAAACCTTTTATTTTTTTTTTAATCACAGGTGTTTTAAATCCCCAGAGTCCTCTACATTAGCCTTAAAGTTTCCCTCCCTCACGTACGGGAATACTCAACTTGAACTGAAAGAATGGCATTTTGCATGCTTCCAGATATATTTTAAAACATTAAGGGATTTTGGGGATGACCTAAAGTGACCTGATCTGACTCTTTTGCAGAATTTGCACCCCAATCCTCCGGATTCATACATGCAGATGCCCAGCTAAGCAGGGCTGGAGCACCTCTTCCAGAACTATTTTTGCTATTTCACTACACAGATATCCCTAACATCCCAAAATAAATTATTTCAAAGATTTCTTTTCATCACTGTCAGAAGTCTGCATCCTCCCTTCTAACCTGAATTTTTCTGATCTCATCCTTCTAAAAGGTTCATTCAGGTGGCTTTGTTAGACTTCGTAATATTGTATCTGCTCTAAGTATCTGTATTGGCATCCTATTTTAAGAACACAAATACAGCTCCTATTGTCCTAACCCAGAAATCATTACCTTTTGAAATTATGTATGATTCTGACATTTCTTAGCTTTAGATATATCACTCATTGTCTAAAAATCCTAAAAAAAATTTTTTTAAAAAGTGCTAATGTGCACAAGATATTTTTGAAAATGTATCTGTAGCAAAGCATAAGTACTTCCAATCTTTCCCTTCTGCGGGCATAGTTACAGAATGACAGCTCTATCAAAGGGAAGGATGAAAAAAGCCACTTATTTGTTGGCTATGGCTTACAGATTAGAAGCCAGATCATGATAATGTATGTTTCAAATTCTTTCACCAGCAACAGATCTCAAATAAGGCATTTATAATACATCTAATAATTTAATCATCTGAAATGCTCAATGCATTTAATTGGAATAGCTAAATCTAAAGAAGTAGGGTGAATTTGTATCAAGGGCAATTAAATGGCCCATTTATGTACTTATTACAGAGTTTGAAATCCACATTTAGCATTGTAAATCCTGCTACATGTAAAGCCCTACAAAGCAGCTATTTTATTGACTTTCATGTATAATGATATATAACAAGATAGAACTAAGTGATGTTCTAGTAGTTCAGGTATTAAATTTTCCTGCTGAGTATCATGGCCACATAATATTATGATGATTTCTTCATAAGATGGTATGAAGCACAAATCTCTAGTCATGCACATTATCTGAAAAATAATGGTTTGATTTGACTGCATTTATAGCAATTAATGCATTACTGTTAGAGCAATAATTATACATTAATTCTCTCCTAATGTATTAATTATACTTAGTTATAATTAATATCAGCACTCTGTAACAAACACTGCTAGAATATTCCTGATTTCTTTAAAGGATGAGAAACTTCACCAAGCTAAACCTTATTAAAACAGTGTGAGAGAACATTCAGACTCTAGGGTTACAGCACTGTTCAGTTAATATGATTCTTCTACATGCCTGTGGAATGGCTTCATTCATGAACACATGATCATTGCAAATTGCAAAATATCAATTAGCTGGAACAAATTTTACAGTGAGGAGGACATTGTGGATGCTATGTGAGCATCCAGACAGGTCCTCCTGCAATTCCCACCTGGTGTACTTGTCTTAGGACAAACCACATTGCCTGTCATGGATGGCAAGGGAGAGAGGGTGCTGCTCTCCACCAGAGACCAGCAGGATGCACATGAAGACCTAAGATCTGACAAGATCATGTTCCATCACCATCACATCAAGCTTTGCCAAGGCCACTGCTAAAACACATCCACAAGTGCAACATTCACAGCTCTTTTAATTACCTCCAGCATTTGCGACTCAACCACTTCCCTAAGCAGCATGTTCCAGTGCTTGACAACCCTTTTGGTGAAGAAAATTTTTCCTAAAATCTAATCTAAACTGGTGCTGTTTTGCACTCTCTGAAGCAGGGGCAGTTGCCCACTCCCTATCACCCAATTACCTCACAGCAGGATGAGTAGTATCATAAAGATACTGAACCTAAATTGCTCTTGACAGTATAGTTTAAAAAAAAAAAAAAA
>WBMY01000932.1:20943-35264 GCA_013397315.1 Donacobius atricapilla
TCTGGGGCATTTTGGACTGAATGGATTTTTTTTTTTTGCCTAGTTATAACCTTTCCTATTCCACTGTCACTTTCTATATACAATTTAAAAACCCAACAGCAGTGATTCTACATGACAAAGCCTCAAGGCAGGCGCTTTGATGGAGAAGCTGCACAGGCCTTTTGGAGCTCATCAAGAGGCCAAGATCTGGTTTTAAAGCCTAACTGATCACTTAGGAGAAGCATCTGCCAGTTACATGTATCTCTTTGAGAGGCCATCTGTCAGGTCCAAAATGCCAAATTTCCTTCCAGGCCCAAAAGGGGCACTGGCGAACCAACAAAAGAAAAGTTGTGCTAACAGGGTGTAGGGCTGTGATCAGTTTAAGCTCATCAGTCCCACAGCTGCTGTTCCCAGGTCCTGACCTTCCCCTGGGCCAGTGCTACCTTCCACATCACCATCCAGATCAAGGGCAGCAAGCCCCTCCAGAAAACACAGATAGTTTTAATGGTGTTTATACTCCCTGACTTTGCTGACGGGCTGGACACACAGGCGCTGGTGCTAACAGGAGGTAGGGAGTAGGAAAACATGTAATTTCTAATTTGGGTATGCTTGCTGCTCAGCAACAACTGTATGATCTTTTCCAAGTCCCAGAGGTGGAAACCCAGCTCCACTGATGTAAATTATAAAATTAATACAGCCTTCAGTGGGACAAAGATCTCACAGTACACACTGAAACATTGAGGAGCCAGGAGCAGTAATGTGAATACCTCAAGGTTGAAAAGAGGAAAGAGAAAAAACACTAAAGCACCCAAACTAGAGGGGTGAGCTCTACTATTTTGGGCTCCATTATGCTTGGTTTGTATGGAAAAATACATACCTGCTTATTGGCTGCTTGTTTTCACATTCCTTCTTCTGTCTTTCCCCAACTTCTGCTGTCAGGATGGTCTCGGGGCTCCCTGTGGTAACCTGCCTCCAGGCATGCCAGGCAGGGGCTCCATTGGCCCATGTTTCAGGCACAGAGCTATGCTCCTTGTAAGCTTTCTGTTCCCCATGGTGACTGCCTCTCCTCCTCAGGACTCGGAGTTATTTTAATTACAGCTCAGTCCTACCTTCCCTCTATTCCTTCCACCAGTAATCAAGCTGTGCTGCCAAGGGATGCACGTGCCAGGTCGGGGCTCTCAGCTCAGCCTCCACAACCTGCACTGCCTTCAAGTACTACCCAAGCTCTGCTTTTTCCAATTTGCACACCAAGCCAATCCTGAGTCTTGTAAACACCCTCTAGACTTTGCAACACCCATGTCTATGAGCAGCTGCCTCTGCTCTGCCCCGCTGTGGGCAGGCTGTGCTGCAGAACTGGGTGAGGGCACAGCAAGATGAGAGTTGACATGCAGACCCAGGGCTAGCCTGCAGTACCAATAAATCTGGTCCCTGGGACAGCACAGTTAAATTAGTAGGGGGCTAAGTTCAAATTAGTCAGACATGCAACTAATCCTGATCCTCAGCTTGCCAAAGATGATAAAAGTAATAAAAAATGGATCTCAAAGGGGCCCCTGGGTAGTATCTAATAGCCCATTTATTTCTCCCAGGATAAGAGCAACTACATCTACATCATTCCTGATATCCATCTAATCTCTTGTTAAAGACTTCCAACAATCCCATCACCTTCCCCAGAAACTTGCTTCCTGGCTTTACTTTTGCTTTTGCCACAGATCTATTTTGAATGCTGAATCTGAAGCAGAGTCTTTCACACTGGAAGATGAAAACAGTGTTTCTTCTCCTACCCACAGGATGCAAGAAACAAATGCACCTGTTCCTCTCTGCAGGAGGCTTCCATTTGCCCACTCTATCCATCCTCAGCCATCTCTCTGTCCTCTACAATCACAAGAGTAGTAAGAAATGAGGATTCCAGATAGTTCCCACTGCAGAGCAAACTCTTTAGGTGCCCTTGCATGACATGCAGGGAGATGGGCAATGAACTACAACAAAGAGTAGATATTGGAGGGGAAAAAAGAACGGGAGACCCCGAATAACACAGTAGTCCTTCCCTGTTCCTCACATTGGAAGAGAAATACATTGAAAGAAAGCAGAAACCTTTAATACTTTCTAGACAGGGGAGTGAAAAAGTGGCTAAAGGAAATGAAAAAACCTCTTCACAGGTACAATTCTATTTTAAGGGGTCATCTGCTGGCACATTCTCTATTGCGCTCCAGAGGAGCTGTGAGAGCTCAACATCAAAGGAGCTCTGTAAGCCTGTGCTCATAGCACAGCATACCTGAACAAAATTATTCCTGCAGACCATCATCTGCAGAGGTGTTTTAAAAGCTCTGTGAATCAACACCCACCACCTTCCCAATGACAACCAGCTCTTTCAAGTTCCCCTTGAAAAATATCAATACTGTATGAAGGGTTGCTATGAACAGAGGAACAACAAGAAAGTTACACTTCAATAATTTTTCTTCTCCAGATGGGCAGAGGCATGGCATCTTTAAACAAACACATCTGAGCCACAAAATTTAAATATAATTATGTGGCCAAATCTGTCATTAAGGAAGAGTACTTCCTCAAAGTCAGGAGCAATTGCAGTAATTAAAATCCATGTAACATTATCCATCTGCTGCAAAAAGCAGCACAGCATTCTGCAGCTTATTTGACCTTGTGTGCAGAGGACCCACCCACCCCCTCTAATTCTTCTGTGGCATGAGCAGAAACATCAATTCAGAAACAGCAGCTGATTAATATTAAAAAGATGAACATGGCTTGATGACTAATGGCTTTCTTTCAACAGAGACTTAGGATTTTTGTTTTAGAGCATATATTTGAGTGACCTAGGTAGCAAATAAAGTCAAAGGTAAGTACCTCACTGGTCTGAAAGCCACAACTTTCAGGACCAAATTTTACACATAATTTTTACTCATTATAGCTCACGTGGTGATTTTTGAATACAAATGCCCACACAAAAGATTTGGTAAAGTAAACTGTGCTGACAATTACTTAAATTTATTGATCTGGACAGTAAAAATACCTGTACTCAGGAAGTGTGCCTGTAACAGTGTAGTACTCTTCACTGTTCAATATAAATTGATTCGAAACCTGGTCTTGGCTTGTATAATCTGCCCCTTTTTTTTCATTTTAATACAGACCATAAATTTTATACACCTTATACATATGTATATTTATATATATATATTACAGTCAACAGTAGTAATTTTCATGCTGACAGTTTTCTATCTTTTCCTTTAAAGCCTGCACAAACAAGATTCTTGCTGTTCAGCATGCAGGACAGAAATACAGACGTAATATATGCCAAAAGAACACAGTGCAAGGACTGACTATTAATGCTGCAGTTCTCACATAGATTGAGGCATGTTGCCTATGGCTGCACAGCCTTAGAATTAAATTACTCCTTCGGGAATTGAATAAACACTGAGCATCATTAACTGCCTGCAATGCATCAAAATGGAAAAATAATGCCATAAAATTCTGTGTTTGCTCAGGGAGTAAAATATCAAGCAAGTTATGAGATTGTTTGGCCACGGGTATAAAAATTATATTTAAATCTATTTTTTTCCACTCTCTTGTGTTCCCCCTTAAAACTACTGCTGTTTTCCTTTCACCATTTTTTTCTTCTGGACTTTCACTCAGCTCACGATAGGTGTTAGTCTGATAGCAGAAGTCTTCTGCTAAAACAGATTATTGATACATTAATAAGATACAGATAAAAGAACTAACTGGCAACACCCACAAAAAAAACCCCTGCAAACAGCCCTTCAGAAATCCTAAGATAAATCCACCTAAAGCACTGATAATTTTCTATGAACACCCTGTGGCATGAGGAGGACAGTGGCAAACATCAAGTAATCTTGGGGATCATTATAGCACATGCGAGAAAAGGTGCAACCCGCAGCAGCTCTGGGGGCTCAGCTGCAGCAAGAAAAGGGAGTTCTCTTGTCCTTGGTGGAGCTGTGCTCAAGGACCTTGATAAATGAAGAGCTACTTTCTTTCCAAATTTATGGAAATCTAGAAAAACACATCCACGTAAAAAGTAGAGGGAGAAACATTGAATTTCAAAGACATGTTCACCTAAGCCTCATCTATGTCAATATCAGTGCTTCCAAATTCTGAACTGAGGCTTCTCTCAAGCCTTCAAGACTGCCAGTGACAGCTGGGTGAAATGGGGTGCCAGACTGGCTCCACTGGTGGCCCTGGCAGGCTCAGTGGCCTGGGGAGATCAGGGCAGTGTGACAGCTTCCCCATCCATCTCTCAGCCATGCCCCTAAGGTGCAAGGGCACCCGTGGATAACAGGGGAGTGCTGGACTGTAAATCTCCAGATACAGCTAAGAAATTTCCTTGGCAGTGAAGGATTGTAGTCCTAAGTCTTAATTGCTCCCTCCGCTTCCTAACCTCCCGTTAGACCACTGCTGATTGATAGTTTAAGCTCCCTTTGTTTTTTTTCTAACTTATTTTTAATATTAAACACAACAAAACATTAGAGGATGGCTCCAAATTCATTTACAGTGTTTTTAAATTTTCTGAGTTCTTAAGGCACTCAACCATGACCTCAACATGCCATCGTTACTAATGAAATTTGGTATCAGTTTCAGCAAATAACTATTTGAATGCAAGTTTTTTAGTTTTGATTTTCTGATTCTGTTGTATGCCCAATGGCCTGATACAGCACAACAGAACTCAGTGATACACTGCAAAAAAAGTGCAGCAGAATAATCAATCTAATAAAATGATAGCCAACCTCAAGGAGAAAAAACATCACACTTGAACCAGAATTCAGAACCAGAGGTCAGAATTCAGACAAGCAACAGGAACGAGACAAAATTTATGAACTCCCCTTCACACACTGATCAATATATTCTATGTCATACCTACACAGGCATTTCATCACTGAAATACTGCTACCAGTGCCTACAGGGAAAACAATCCAGGCTGCAACAATTCCTTGGGCTCTTAGTTAGCATACTGAGGGTGAGTTTACCCAGCATATCAATCAGAGAATTGATTTGGCATCTTACTGACCCTGTGTGCCTCCCTATAAATATGTGTGTGGATCATGGAACACACAGCACACCTGCAGCATGCTCTCTGTGCAGGGTAATGTAGGACACTGCCAAATACAAGAACAGAATGGGCAAAGTCCTCAAACAGAACTTCTAGTGTAATCACAGCTTTTGGCAGTGCATTGCCCCTTGTTTAATAGTCTCTGCCTTTGATCACATCTGAACTTCCATAACATAGGTAATTTTTCTTCAGCCTGTACAGTACCTCTTGGGAAGGACAGAAACAACAAGGAGAAAAAAAATTAACCCTGCAGCTACATCCATCTGTTCTTTGTCCTCATCCTCCCTCACTTGATCCTTCAGATCAAGTGGCAAAACTGCCCCAGTATATGAAAATAAAGTGCTACCTATTTTAATATTCCAGAGTAGGGTGCCCATGGCTTTGCAGCAGTTTGGTGTCTGCTGCAGGAGTGCTGTAGCTGCAGCAAGCACAGGCTAGAGAGCTGAGCTGCTCTAGGAAAAGAAAATCCCCATTACAAATCAGAGACATCGACTGGGCACCTTGAGAGGTACCAAGTCAAAATCCCTGTGTTTCCATAAAGTAAGGAATTCTTTCTATGTGCAGTTAAAAGCTTCAAGTTTAAGCTAAAAATCCATTTCTGGCCTAGGTCCTCAGAAAGTGGGAACCATCACTTTCCCTGTGGACCTTTCCAGCTATCATCACAAAATGGAAAGCTTTTGAAGACAGCTCTTACACAGCAACAAAAGGACAAGACATGAGCCTCTGAATCCTAAATGATTTTCCCCCAACACTCTTGAGTCCCTCAGAGATTAGCTGAGATTCAGGAGCATCTAGACAGAATGCAGATGTGCTCTTGTTAATTGGCTCAGCACACTATGGTATCACATCCCCTTCTACCAGGACCATTTTTGTAAATAAATACAGCATAAAACCTAATTATTTTCTTCAGTCCATCCCATTATGGGATTGGAGCTGCTGAAGCACTGTTCTGACTCTCATTTTCTTTTTCTCATTCTCTCAGGGAAAGTGTTTGGGTGACACAGAGAAATTCTAGTAAATCTTTTCTTAAATCTAAACACTGTTTTTCCTTCCCTGATTTGTTCTAAACTCATCACTAAAAATATACCACGCAGCCTAACATCACCACCAATTCCCTTTTTGCTCTCACTACCATTTCTGGTCCTTTTTCTTCCCACTAAAGACTGTCAAAATGTTTTGTTCTTTTGCTCCTCCAACCTTTACTTCTTATTCACCATTTTTTCAACAGAGATATCTGTGTGCTGAACTTGGATCAAATACTAATGTCCCCCCAATACGTGACATTTGGGTTAAACAGGAGTTAATGAAAAACATACAAATAATGTTTAATAGCTAAATTCAAAGTTGCAAGGAAGCAAAAAAGATTGCTAATTTTGCAGGCTGATCCTTTGCCAAACCTGATCAATAAAATGCATTCATATCTCAATTTTGACAAATGTTCTTAGATGTTTATTTATTTGCTAAAACATAAGAAAATATCACACCCCAATAACAAAAACCAAAAACAGACCAATAGCAGCAGTCTCTGTCACTGTGTTGTCTGTCTCACGGACAGAGAGACAAACCAGTTTCTAATAATCTTAGTGAGCCTCAGGATATCTTGCGGCAATCAAATGCCCTTTTATTTAAACTAAAATTTCCTCCCAAGTTTTTCCTTCATTTTAATATCATGGGTGACAATGCATATTTTTGACATATATCAGCTAGTGTGTGTTAATCAACCCACATTAAAAGCATACAGTGGAAACAGCCAATCATAATATCATACATATGAAATATGATAGATATCTTGTTANTGAAGGGAAATAAATCAAAAGTACTCAGAACTTGACTAATCACAAACAAATCTTATTTTTCCCTTATTACAGAACTCCCTTCACACATTTTGCTTGGGTGTAACAGACTGTGGTAGGAGATACCCCATTGCCACAAGCTCCAGCATCATCCCCTTTCTTCTACACAGAAATCCTAAGTCTGACCCAAATCCAGGACAATCAGGGGAGGAATTCAAAGAGGAAGCTTTCACACACCATCAGTTCGGTGGTCTTTGAAGAGTGTTTCTGCTAAGCGCAAGCCTGGAAGGGATGGGTAAGAGGGCAGCAGGTCTCACAGCCTACACCACCAGCCTGTGGCACTGCTATTCCCCCCACACGGCCCTGAGGTCAAGCACCAGCTCTCTGCCAGGCTCTGCACACTCCTCCCAGCCCTGGGACATGGCTCAGAGATAACCCCACTTGTGGCAGTACCAGGCATTTCATCACCCCAACACTGGGGGTGAGTGTGAATCGAGCTGAGAAGGACAGTCAAGGCTCTGGACAAAGCTCATCACAGCTCCTAGCTATTTGAAAACACTGAAATGCCACAGGACTTGTTTCAGACAGGAACTCTTCTTTGTTTTCCAAGGTGAAAGGGGAGTGTTTTATATAAGGCAGTTTCCACTATTAGGGGCTTTCACAGGAGAACAAAAGCCAGTGATGCAACTTCTCCTGCCTAGAATCTCAATTAGAAACTGGGATTTAGCACTAGTACACAGCTTTGAAAGTAAATGGGAAATGGAACAGAAGAGTTTTTATAAAAGGGATTTCTTAAAGTGCAAAAACCTTTCTCTAAAGAGAAAGACAAGTTGTAATGCCCGTAATTGAATAACAAACCAGAAAAAGGATGGGATATTCTTTAAATACTCCATCAGGGAAAATGCTGCATGTGTTGCTAGTGATTTCCATGTTTAGCACACAAAATGCATGTAAGAGAGTGGCTATATGACAGTCTGGGTCTTTTTTTGCAATACATAAAGAAAAATCAAACATTCATATTAGCTCTGTCAAAAGCTCTCCAATATCAGGAGTACTGGAAAGAAGATTAAAATTTTTGAACTTTGGGTAGGGAAAGCAGTACACTTCAGTTAGTGTTAGAGGTACAAAAATCCCAGGAATTTCTGAGCTTTAGGATGCAACAAACTTCCTCCCTCATCTCACATAGATCACCAAGTGTCAAAGAAACCAAAAAATGCAAGAGGGCAGCCAGTTACTAAAAATGAAGATCTGAGGCTCAGTGCCTCAACATCCCACTACAGGAAAAAAAAAAAATCATCTCATTATAACGAATCTATACAAATTATACACCTTAAATTAGAGCACATTTAAAACAGTGCAGTTCTATTAGCAGCCAAAACAATCCATGCATTTATATAGAGAGGTTGGAAATTGGCAAAACATGTCCTGGTTAAAAAAACAGTATTATTGCAAACAGAATTCGTTTCCACAGTATTTTATCCCTCATATGAATAAGATAAGTGTGTGCTATAGGAACAGACTGGTAAAATTATCTCACCAAGTAGTCAGGGAGCTGAACAGATGGCAGCACCAGGCATCACTAGATCTCGCTTATAGAGATGATCTTTAGCACTTCCATAAGATTAGAAAATTACTCTCCTATGAAATACAACATTCTGAGGGTGAGGCAGAATTTTTTTTTGTTTGTTTCCCATGGAATCAAAGACTGTGGACCGTCCACCAGGATAATGTTAGTTCTGAAAGGAAATCCCATACAAAGATAGCTCATTTCTGCTAATCTGTCTGCTGGTAGCTACTTTGGATTTAGTTTCTTTGTAGGCAGGGTGTTCTTTTGGAGAAGATTATCTTGAACTGCACATACACCTTCATCTTACCCATAAAAAAGACAAGTTCAGAGCATGTTTAGTATGCCCAGCCACAACATGTGTGACAGCATTTAGAGGGAGTAAATCTCTTAGTCACAGAAGGCAAACCATGTCTGGTTTGGGTACTTTCTGAATTAATAAAATTGCTTCTCTCTCTGACCAAAGCACTTTTTCCCACTGTCTGTTTCATGCAAAGCTTCCCTCTTCCTGCCTGTTTATCCCATCCTGCCATATGTTCCAAAGGAGAAAGGTTTTAATTACAGCAGTTACGGAAGCACTTCCCTTGCCTAGAGAGCACAGCAGAGCCTTTTCGGAAAAAAAGAATCGGTTTTATCACTCTTACCATTAACAGCTCAAAACTCCATTTGTGAGCTCTAAGTGAAGCATTGCACACAGAGGACAAGAAAAATCATACAGTTCTACAGAATGGAAAAGAGAAGCACTGCGGGTTTGTGTGGTTGTTCTTTCCATTGACTTAGCATGCCATCATGCAAATGGTTAAACAACAACATGGAGCAATTTTTAGTAGCAATTTTCAAACAGTGAGGCAAATAGATGTACTAGATATGGTTCAGCTGATGTCAAAGATGAGGGGGAAAAAAGCACAAGCACTTAAGGTCTCAAAAACTTATCCCTCACATAAAGATGAGAACAGAAGAAGCCAAATAAGACCACAGACTGGAGCAGAGCTTCTCAAGTCTGGTCTGGTACCAAGTAGGATGCTTCTTGAAGCCAGCTGGCTGTACCTTATGAGTAAAAAAAAGCCTTCTGGGGTAACTGTTGCAATGTAAGAAGGCTGGATATGTTTTCTGTGCTGCAGAACTTCAGTCCAGTGCAAATCTTGCATTCATTCTTTGGCAATGACTCTGAGGTTTAACACCCTTGAATCAGGGGAAGTGCACAAGCTGAGAGATGGTGATTTTTCTATAATGGCCCAGTGCTGAAGGACACAACTGCATTCTCTGAATAAGGAAATTCATAAGGAAGTTGAAGATGCAGTACATGCCTGAGTTTGCCTTCAGGCTATTTTTACACCATAAGGAGTTGAAATGCATGTATCTGGCCTGACTAAGGCATAAAATTATTAAAAGTATAAGGCTGTAAAGTACACTGAAAGTCAATAATGCATAGGTAAAGAAAGGAAGACAGTCCTCCTGGGAGGGGATGCACAGGAAAGATGTTTGAGTCCACAAGAGAAGACATAGCTATAGTTTTCCCTTTACACAGGAACAACAGCGAGTGACATCTGCAAAAGCCATTTCCTGGCTGAAAAAAAAAGACCTGGAATCAGCTTTGAATTTTTTTTTTTTTTTGATTAGCTCCTCTTAAAACACCAACTCCAATCCTACTTACGTTACACCGCAGCAATCTTGAGAAACAAACGCACGCCTGGCATCCCATCACTCCAGAGACAAGGCCCAGATACAACCTCCTCATGTTCATTATCAATCAGGAGAGATGCTCTACTAGTGCTTTTGGTTCTCTTTCATATCCACATCACCTCATAACTCGACTGCTGTTCTGCTTATCCACTCCCAGAAAAGCAACTCTGGAGCTACAGGAAATTCATCTATCTCCTCTGGGAGAAAAATCCTCTGCAAATAAGCCCCAAGGGCTGCCAGCCAGCCAGCCACTCAACAGCAACTCTGCAAGCACCACATTTCTTGCAGTCAGTGCCCTCTGAAAGCCCAGCCATGCACGAGGGAGCTCAGCAAACCCAGACACATCTCCATCATCACAGGTAAACCTCCCAGGACAGCTACATCTTAAACCTGGCTGGATTTAAGAGAAGGGGTGCGATGTGGCTCAGGCTGTGTGACAATGATATGTGATGAACAATTCGCTCTAAAGGCAGTTTGAGGCCTCTTCTGAGAAAAATTAAGTAGGTAAGTTTGGAAAAATGTTAACCTTGGGAAAACTATCACTGCTATTAAAAGAATTTGTTTATTCTTTATCTAGCTGCAGAAGTTCTTGAAATAAATGACATTTTTATCTTTCAGCAAAGGTTCTCACTCCAAGGTATGTAAAAATTGTGGGTACTGGTACTGCAGCGGACTTGCTGTTCAGCTGGCCAACTGCACGAACACCACACACATCAGCAGGGCTGTAGCACAGGACAAAAGGTGAGGGTGGGAGACACTTCATAGTACAGGTGCACTTTGCTGAAGGGTCAAATTACTGTTTCAGTGCTTATTAGTATTTCCTAAATGAAAAGTAATGAACACTGTTCGAAAATGCTACTTTCTTTTTTTAGTCTATCTTCGGGAGAACAAGAAAGTGCTTCCTAAAGCCAAAATCAAAATGTCTACTTCATATACAATCTCCCTCAGACCAAATTAATTTTCCTCACCCTTGGTTGAACAATAATAGGCTATCAAGTCTGTGCAATAAAACCCCACATGATAAATTGAAAATTACAGCAAGAAAAAAAATCTCAGTCTAGCTGGAGAATATCCTAGCTGAAAAAACAGGTTCCATTTCGGTATTCATGAGAGAAAGCAGCAATAAATCATGTTTAGGAGTTCACCCCAATCATGCTGAAATAATGAAAGTCTCTAATGGATTACAGACAGGACATGGAAAGAGAAAGCCAGAAGAGGAGAAGGCTCATGGCTCCTCACCCCAACAGACCCTGAATTATGTGCTTCAGTGGAGGAAGTCGCGTGTGTATTTTACTTTACTGTTGTTTTCACAACACATTTTACCATCCCATTGAATTAGGGCCTGAACTGTTTTTCAGCTGTAGCACTAGATTTAAAAATAACTTGACTTTCAGACCTCAGATAGGAATGATGCTTAGAGCTGCCTCCACTATTACCAGGCACAACTAAGAGAAATAATTTCCTTATAAGACTCAGCACTAAAAAAAACCCTGTTGAAGAAAAATGCTTAAAAACATGTAACAAAAAATGGTTTTAGGTTTCTGTAATAAGACAAGTATTGCAAGATGGTGTAGCTTGTAACAGATGTAGTTCATATATTTTGCTGCAGTATTGGACAGAAAAGAAATAGTCATGGCTAAATTTCTTTAAGTACGGGCATGTAATGAAGAAGAAACCAGCATCTTTTGGTTTTAATGTCTTGGACTTGCTTACAACCCCTGAGGAAGAGGTCAGTGCAATGTGATATGAAAAACAGAACGATAAACCAGTCTCTGCATTTGCTTTGTGATGGAAAGAAAGATTATCTCTCCAGTTCACCCTGAGTTATTGCCAGGATTTTTAATGAAATGACAACAGGGATGAAAACAATCTCCAATACATTTGCAACCTTGCAACTGGAAAGCAAGGAGCTTTCCAGTTGCAGTCAAAACCCAGCATTCTTTGCTAACTATCCTGTCTTCAAATAGGTGATCTTTCTGCCTCAAGGCACAGTTACAGAGGCTGTAGCAGAGGTTATTCTGACTGTGCCAAGAATCAGCATCTTTGATATTTCTCAATGCAGCTAAGAACAAAAATATAGACTGTGGTATGGGAACTCAGCATTTCATTTTGCAACATACAATTACTGGGTATGAAAAGAAAATATGATTCCCCAAAGCACATGGTAAAAGAATGATTAATTTACATAAATGTTGCTGAAGCTGATCTGGTGGTTGATTTGCCTTGCCTTTCTGATAGCTGCAGTGAGAAGCTAAGTAACAGCATGCACTGAATTCCTGAAAATTGGTCCTCAGCTCACCCAGGCAATCCACAGCCTGAACTCAGCACAAGGCAGGGGGTGCAGCTGCCCAGTGTTAGAGCTGAGAACAAAATAAGAGTTCATTACTCTTGATAGAACACTAAAAGGTGGAGGTTTTCTTAAACAGAAACACCACCAAGTCTGTATTTCTCATTTTAAGTTTAAAGACACATCTAGTTTTATTTTTCCTTCCTACTACTATAAATTTTTTCACATTTTAAACTTCAAAACATGCACTGTCATTACTTCTTTCCCTTGAAGATGTTAATACAATTTCAAGTAGACTTACAATACAGCAGTGTTTTTAATATCTATTAGCAATTTAGGGTTCAATTTCACTTACAGCTGATAAAGTGGTTTATTTTAAACCAGTTATGGCAGTTATGACTGGCATAAAGCTTCATCTCACAACAGATTTGGTTGGAATAAATTAGGTAGCTTAAGAAGAAGAAAGAGTAAGTCAAATTCAAGAGGGCAAGAAAAGTGCCAATGCAAAATTCATAATAGGCTTTTAAAAAGTATTTACAATGAATAAAAGCATAAAAATGCAAAAAGAATACATGAAAGCTGTCAAAGGGGGCTGACTTCAAGTCACCACTGACATTTATAGACCACTGGCAAACCAAGTTGCATGAAAAGCAGCTGTACATCCTAGCCTCCAAAATTAAAATATTCTGATGGTGACTCAAAGGTCTTCAATAAAACTAATATCAGGAACATACCAACCATATAAATCTACATCTCTAGCTATGTCTTATCTGCTTACCTGAGTTAAGGGGTTAAAAAGTTAAGATTTTAGCTAGAGGAATAGCGGCAATTTATATTGATTAAGAGTTTAGTTAGAAAAGTAGAAGCAATGTAGGATAGGTAATTATGAGCAGATGGACCTAGTTAGAGCTAAGACAATAAATCATTTGCTTGACTTAGTTGTGTTTGTAGAAGGAGACAAAAAAGATGAGCCACTGTGAAGAAACCATAGATGCACCTGGGCCCCAAAACCACTCAGAACCAAGCAGGAGAGCTCAGACTACGCCCAAGGAGCCAGAGAGCCTGCCAACAAGACAAAGGTAAAAAGTTTACTTGGAGGAAGATGTTCCTGACCTCATCCTAAAGGACCACTGACCCATTTCAAAACCTACTGACCCAATTTGAGCAAGGGACTGCACAGGCATGAAAGGACTTTGAGCTCATTTTAATGTGAAGCGGGGAGTAGGGGGGTCAGGTAATAAATATGTATTGTTGAATGATTATATGAATATGTAAGATTTTGTAGATAAACAGAGAGCTGGAGCTCTGGGATTTTTGCATGCCTTTGGGAGGTTACTCTCCGTGTTGCCCAGCACTGAATTAAATATACCACTTTCTAACTTGAATTAGTTGGAAAGTCTTTGTCTTTGCTTTATTTGCTTCATAGCAACCTACTGTGCAGTAAAATAGCAATGGGAATTGCTGCCAAAATAAGGTGAGCTCCAGCTCTACAAAGTCACTATGAACATCTTGCAAAGGGGTCTGCAGATTCAGTCCTTCTTCCTCATTGCATTTATGTCTTGGATAACAACCAAGGACATCATTTTCCTCTCAGATTTGCGGAGCGCGCCTGTAGTGGTTATCACATTCACCGAATTTTCATTTTAGTGGAATAGGATTAAAAGAAAGGCAAAACAGGCTCGACTTAAAAATAGAAACATACACTAAAGGGCAAACAAAAAAAACCAAAAACAACCAACCACGAAACCTTTTTAAAGACACCCCCCTCCTCCCTAGCAACAATCTACTTTTCCACGAAACAATGTTTACATTTCAGAACATCAGAACTCTTAAGTCAGTAGCACTTAATAAAATAGTCTTTCATTCAGTCTTTTGAGAGAGACAAGTCCCTCCTAGTTCTTCTGGTAACTTTCCACAAGAGACACAGTCTGTTTGTGGCTTCCA
>WBMY01000932.1:35565-129477 GCA_013397315.1 Donacobius atricapilla
CGCCCCCCAGCCCGACTCCCGGGGCTGGCGGGGCCCTGGGCCTGGGCCCCCCGGCCCGGCCGCAAGGTTACCTTGGCCAGATCCGTCGAAAACGGACGAATCTCTCAAGATTCCTGTATTTAAGCGGTGTGTCCCCAGGGGTGTACACTTTTAACCTGATTGGCCAACTTGGCTGTCAGTTCCAAAACGGATCAACAATTGGTTTTTCTACCATTCATGCCAAACCAATACAACGCCAAGGCAGAGTGACTTTAGGAAACCTTGTTGCTGACTTGATACAGACCAAAAGATTGAGTTTTACCTTTAATATGTTCCAATTTATTTGAGAACCAACCCCCATCCATACCTGTTTTTTGGGAATTTTTTTTACTTTTTCTTCCCTGCTTTTCTCATGCATCTCTGTGTGCCTCATCTGGGAAGGGCAGACAGTCATGGCATGTGAGAGAAGCTGTTTGTGAAAGAAACACTTTCCTTCTTCCATACTTCCATAGAATTTTGCCCTTGCCACCTTAATCACATCAAGCTGCTAAGCAAAGAACCAGAATCCTGTATCTTCTCACTGCTGTTTTGTTCCTACTTCCCTCAGGAAAACGAGACACAAAGGACCCCAAGAAACAAATGCAAAAACCCCTGTATCATTAGCCAAACCTCACAGTGTTGCATTAGAGAGGAGCATCGCCTCTGGATCTCCTTTCCGTGACTAGGTGTGCAGGACTGGCGGGAAATGACCCATTTTTAACCCACCCCACTCCGAGCTGACCCTGTAATGCCACAGCCACTCTTCACTCAGAGTTCACAGTGAGTATCAGAGCAGACAGCCCCACCATTTCACTGAAGTGAAAAATCACAGCTCTACGATGATGCCTTCAAGGCACATTTAGCTGAAAGAGCCAACACACTGTGCTTCAGGAGGAGAGGAAAGGCTACATAGGCAGAATGAATGAGCAGTGAAGGCAAAAATTGCATTCATATCTAGTCCTATGTATTTTATGGCAGGGTTTTAACAATAACATCATAGAAGCAGACAAGCTCTGATTATGTATGAGCATCTGCACGTACACATCTAAAATATTTGCCAGCAAAAGTGCATTTCTCTCAGTCCTGAAGCTTAAGAGTGGATTTGACCATCACAATGAAAGGGTGATAACACTGTCTGACCTCTGCCTGACTTGCTGCCCACCTCCTGGATGCTGACTGGCACTGACTGTTGAGAATAACTAAAAATAACCAGCTTGTGTCATATATTGTAATAAGGGCAAAGGGAGAAAAAGAGGCAGTGTGTTTGAGGCTCTTGCTGTTCACCCTTCTGTCACCTTCCTCACAAAGATTTTCCCCTTGAGAACAGTTTGTTGTAGAAAGCACGATTAGTACAGATGATGGAAGCCAAGAACTTATTAATGATTTCATACCAATGAGAAATTGATAATGAGTTTGAGGTTTTGAGGCCGAAGTGGGGAGCTGAAGAGAAGAGCCTGCCCCACAGAGGACCATATTTAAGGATAGCCTCATGTTGCCACACAGAACAGACTTCAGTATTGTACGATGTAGTCTGAGTGAATCTAAATGAGAAAATACCAGCATAAAGAGCACAAAACTATAAACTCCAAAGATGCTGACTTTCATCATATTTTTCAGGGTTTCATACATTTTGATTCTACGCAATTGCTTCCTTTTTTTTTTTTTTTTTTTTGGTGGGAGATTTTCGCCAAAAATCTCTTTAATAGTTGCTTACAATCTAAAGGCATAATTTAGATGTGTTTTGCTCCACCTCACTCTGATTGCACCTCTGGGGTGCAAATCAAGCACTTCTGGGGTCAGATCACAGGAATGCTCTGTGCCCTAGCAGCCAAGACATATCCCCAGGAAAAGGTAAATCCCAAGAGAAACACTTACAAACAAATCAGTATTGATTAAAAGACAAGAAAAAAAATAGACTGAAAATAAATGTGAATTTTGAACAAATAAGAGCAGATGTGGAAGCTTGAGCGCCTTGGCTGATAATTATTGTGCACATGAGATTCTCATTGATGAGTTTCCCTAAGGTCCAAGTAACTAATCACAGCTGCAGTAGAGATAAATGGATTTTTCAGTTTTGTTTGGTGGATCTCATCCCTGAACCAATGACCAGTTAGTGCCATCCATTCTGTACTGCTTAATAATGAGCAAAAAATTTAGGAGGAAGGAAAACAGGCAGTGATGCATCCATATGCAGGGAACAGGAGAAAATCGACAACAGACGGTACAGTCATGCAGGGCTACAGTGCATGTGTGGATTCCCAGGAGAGGAGAAATGTCACCATAACCCCTTGTGTACTGATAGCTGGGAATACATCCGGATTCCTGTTCTGTAATCCCAATGAGATCCCAATGAGTACTGAAGGCATAAAACATTCAACAATTCCCAGGCACATTCTAACACTGAATGACTGAGAAGAACAAAATTAGTTTCCCAGGGAAGTCTTAACTACCTTTTTTTTTTTCTAACTGAAAAGTGTTCAGGATATTGAAAAAAAAATTGAAGAAAATTAACTGGAACAGAGGCAACAAATTTACCTTCATTCATTGTTTAATATTCTTTAACAGTTATGTCACACAATGTATGCTCTATTTGCTTACGCACTCAGGCAGTGAGGACTTTGAGCAAAAATTTCACCTTTTCTTTATGCCTTAATTTTATCTGGAAGGCTGCTTAAGCTTTTGGACTCAAGTTTCAGAAAGTCTGGCACCCAGGATATTCTTCCTTTCCCACTTAATCTCAGGTACATGAATGAAGTCACAAGGTACAAGTCAACATAGCTCCTGGGCTCTTGGCTCCTGAGAGTCCAGATCACATTGCAAGGATTCTGTAAAAAACTGGCAACGCAGCTAATCCCAACAATGCCACAAACAATCTCACTCCACACTACTTGAATAGACAAAAACCCAAGTTATTTTTAGCCAGCAAATTAATACTGAAAAGAATGAGTCAGCACAAGAAGTCCTTTTAAGAGGGCTTCCTCCTCTAGAAATAAAAGCCAGGCAGAAAAGTTATTCATTTAGAAAATGTAGAGGCCAAAAGGAAAAACAAAATAATGTTTTGACAAGTTCAGAGAGCCCAATATCCAAGCAGCCACTGGCGTGTGATACCTGAGAAACAGGGAAATTATATGAAGATGCTTTCCCTGGTATCCCCTACCAGCCCTGTAGGGACTGCTGATCTTCAGCTATCAGCAGTACTGATGGCCCAATTCCCCATGAAATTTGCCTCACTCTTCTTTAAATCCAGGTAATACCTCTGGCTTCCAGAGCTGTCTTCTCAGCACCTGCTCACTCAGTACCCTGCACAAAGGGTACCCTGCACAAAGGGCTTGGAAACACTACCTCAGCACAAATTAGGGGTCATTCTTTCAAAGAACTTATATAAGACCCAGCCCCGCCAGATCCCGATTTGATTAATTGCTGCCCAAAGATTACCAAGGGCAGCTCAAAGTGCACCCTCCTTCGTTTTCTGTTTGAGGTCTCTTTTCTCAAAGAAGGAGCTGGGAATTTGAGTACTTTTAATAAGATACTCAGTATATATGCAACAGTCCCTCGGTTATGCTCCATTATCCCACTTGGCCTCTTTTTGACCTCCCTAGTGTCCATTGTTTGACTCTACTAATCACAGCAGAGCTAAATGCCTGAACCTTGCCAAAGAAAACAGTGCCGAGAATGTGTCAAATCCCAAATTTGTATCCAGAATCCTTGTTTGGGCTCATTAAGAGGAAACACAACCACTCAAAGATGTTTTTGGTGGCTTGCAAGTATATTTGAGGGTAAGAACAGCAAAACAACAAGCTGGTTACCCTAAGAAAACAGTGACACAACAAAATGTACTTATCCTGAACTCTTGACCTTCCTATTCTATTACAGTTGGTGTTTATGAGGAGTATGAACTTGGAAACACAACCATCTCATGAGCAATTGTAGCAATTTAGGATTATAAGCCACATTTCAGGAAACAAAAAGGTGAGTCTTACCATAGCCACCTTTGGGTTTCACCCGAGTGGTTTGTCAGCCAATTATGAAGCAAGAATCCAAAGAAAGCATTTGGTGGTAACTAAGTTGGAAGATGGAGCTGAATGGCAGATTTGTAATTAAATCTTTGTTAATAGGAACACTCAGAAGCAGTCAACAGTGGTCTTGCTGCCTATACTCAAAGCTTTCTCTCAGAGAGACAGCATCAGTCTATTAGTATACCCATTAATTTCACAGCATGAAAAGAGATTTGGTAGGATTACAAGTCACAGTTTGCTGTATTTTTCTGTCTCCAAGACAAAGAAAATAAATTTGTTTCTTTTCAGAAGTCCTGTGAACAAGAAAATAACATGTACATAGCAGAGGAAACCATTGAACAAGCTTTTGGACCAAGCTCCGTCTGAAATTTTTCATGAATGCAGACTGAAACAATGTATTTTTAGCAAATTTTGCAGCCTCTTAAGGCAAAAATATCACCTATTAACACTACCAGCAAAGGAGGGAGAAACATTTATGAGTGTGATCTGGCAGAATCTCCCTATGGCAGGCTTTTCTAAACACAGGAGAGAGAGAAAATAAAAACACCTCTCAGTGGGCAAAATAACACCTATATATTATAAACCTAATTTAGAGCTGGTTCTAACCAGCTGACAGTACCTTCCAAACCAAAGGAAAGTAAATATTGTCAACTCTACTGATTATGCTAAAGATGCCCTAAATTGAGATGTGAGCATTCTCCCGACAGGAGGAACAACTCTGCCATCTCTCTATCACACCCAGCTCCACTTTGTTCCTCAGACACCTCTGACACTCAGTCACATCCATGGGCTGCTCTAGCATCTCACTCCTACAGCTTCTTTTCAAAAAGCAGCACTTGCATTAAGGTCCATTAGGATCAAAACACCATTAACAATGTCCATATCAAATACTTCAGGCATATTTTCTTAATTAATCTCCCTCAAAAAATCATAGACTTATTCAGGTTAGAAAACACCTCTAAGATCATCAAGTCAAACCATTAACCAGCATGGCTGGTGCACCATCAAACCACATCCACATATTTATGTGTCTTTTAAATGCCACCAGAGTTGATGACCATCACCTCCCTGGGCAGCCTGTTCCAATGCTTGACCACTCTTCTGGTGAAGAAATTTTTTCTTAATATTCAATCTAAACTCTCCGGGCAACAACTTGAGGCCATTTCCTCTTGTCCTACTGCTTGCCACTTAGGAGAAGAAACCAATCCCCACCTAGCTACAACTTTCTTTCAGGAAGTTGTGAAGTGTGATAAAGGCTCCTCTGAGCCTCCTTTTCTCCACACTAAATACCCCCCGCTCCCTCAGCTGCTCCTCACAGGACTTGTATTCCAGACCCTTCATCAGATCCACTGCCCTTCTCTGAACTTGCTCCAGCACCTCAATGTCCTTCTTGCCATGTCTTTCATGTCATAAAACTGGGCACAGGAATTGAGGTGCGGCCTCACCAGTGCTAAGTACAAAGGGACCATCACTGGCTTCCCTGGTCCTGCTGGCCACACTGTAGCTGATACAGGCCAGGTGCTATTGGCCTTCTTGACTACCTGGACACTGCCGGCTCATGTTCAACTGCTGTCAACCAGAATCCCCAGGTCCTTTTCCACCAGGCAGCTTTCCAGCCACTGTCTCCCAAGTCCGTAGTGATGCATGGGGCTGTAGTGGCCCAAGTGCAGAACTTTGCCTTGTTGAACCTCATTTCACTGTCCTCAGCTCATCAATTCAGCCTGTCCAGATCCATCTACAGAGCATTCCTGCTCTCCAACAGATCAACATTTCTGCTCAGTTTGGTGTTGTCCGCAAACTGGCTGAGGGTGCACTTCCCTCATCCAGGTCACGACACAAAGCCATTGCCGCCAGTGCCACCTTAATATTGGCAAGCAGATAAATGTTTATAATGCAAGCTTTCTTTAACTGGCATAGATGCTAAAGCAAACTTCCATTCTGGAATAGATTGAGTGGGATAAGGCTGTGGATGCAGACACTGGAAAGCACAGGACAACACCACAAGGGAGCAGATGAGATCATGTAAGGATGCTGCATGGTCACAGTTCACACTGCAGTCACTTAAATCACTTCACTGTATGGGGTAAACACCGGAGCACAGTCAAAGGCCCCCTATTCTATGCATGAAGGAAATTAGACAACTACTAGAAAAGCAAGCTAACGAAAGTGACGAGAGTTCTCCAGCTTTGTCACTACAGCCAAGCAGCTAAAAGGTGCTTCCTGCAGTACATAATTCCTAGCAGTGATTCCTCTCCCAGACTTAGCTTCTCAGTCTTTTCAACGCAGAGTTGGTAAAAGTCCCCTCATTTGGTTACCCAGAGTTACCTCCCTCCAAGAGCTCATCAGGTAGGCCACTAGCCGTGGGACAGACCACACTCTCTCTGAGGGATGGAGACAGCCTTTGCTGAGGGCTGCCACCTCACAGAGGAGAGCCTGGGGCGTTGGTCTCTGACCCAATTAATATTTAAGTATTTCTTATCCAACATTAATTGAAATAGGGACTAGAACTTGTTCCCTATTCCCACCTGAGTGGTTTAGCCTTTAGGCTACAGTCATTCTCATCGGCTTGCTCAGTCCCAGTCACCTTGGCACACAAAACACAAACTCCCAACATTGTGGAACAGCTTCATCTGAAGGAACAAAGAGCTTGCCAACCAACTGCCAGGGCACTTGCTTCAGAGAAAGAAGCAGATTCACAAATCCTAGGACAGAGGAGCCTGGAGCCCCAGAGCTTGTCAGAGCCACAGAAGGACATCACTGGGTAAGGTGGTCAGCTGGGAAACCTCTCCTTGGAAGATCCCAGTAGCTCCTACAGCAGTGCTCAGTGTGCAGCAACAGGGTAGTAACAGAGCTCAGGCCAAGCCAGACCTTTAGATGGACAGAAAATTTTACAAAAGGTAGAAATTAAAGCACACAATGTCTGCTTCCAGCAGTAGATGACACTTGAACGTACAAGTGATCTAAGGATATTCTACATTACACAGGATGCACTATGTACCCAAATCTAAAGCCAGAGCAGTGAAACAAGAATCTGAAATTGGTGTTTGCCCTGGTTACACCATGACAGGGTATTGACTACATGTGTTCACATTTAAAGGTTTTAGGTTTTAACTCAAAATCGTAAAAAAAAAAAAAAAAAAACAAACACACACTAGTTTTTCAGATTGAAAAAATATAATTTCTAAATAGGAAACAGCAAATTTTGATTTAAGCCACATTTAATGTAGAAAGTCCAGGTACTAATATATGATTTTTTAGATGAAAGTCAGCTTGAAGACAATGATGGTAATTTTTTTCTGTTTTCAAACATTAGTTCCCCTCAAAAAACTCCAGGTGACCCTACCTATACTATTTCTGATTAGCATGAAGTGCAAGATTTTCATACTGCTGAAGTGAATAAGTGTTTAGCTATTGATTTCAAGGGCAGCAGGGCAGTACAACTTCACCTTAGACATTTTTTCACCTGCTTTCAGCAAATAATACATCACAAATGTCTATTTTTCTCGCCACCCATTCTTCTGCTGCCCTCATTCCTGGTTTTGCCCTCCAGAAAGCCAGGTGTGTGCTGTTTCCATGGCCCATTAATATTGTCATCACATAAACCTCCCTGTTCATCTGTTATCTCACAGGCTGCAGGTACCCAGGTGCCCATTTCTTTCTGCAGTCCCCGCAGCTGCTACAGTGGCTTTTAGTGGAAAGCCTATGAATTTTAATCCTTTTCTTCCTGGCTTTCTCCTTTTTACTAGTCTTAATGGGAAGAAAAAGCTGATCCATTCCTGCCAGCCCCTTCAGACACCAAGACATTCACCTACCCACCCCAAACAACTCTTCAGCCTAGTCTCATAACACCTACAAATCTTGAACTGTACCATCACTCTTCATCTCCATTTTCTACAGTCTCCCCTGCTTCATCTTGGCCTCATTCTCTTTCCCCTCCATTTGCCACCTGCTTTGAGTGTGATGCCCAGCTCCAAGGTATTCAACCTTCCCATGATGGAGGAGTATATACAAATATCACCTCTGTATGGAGATTTCCTGTCTACAGGCATGGAGAATTTTCTCCAGCTTCTCAGCTGGGTCATCTGGGCTTTCATAACCACTACTGCCAGTTATCAGCTTCTCAAGGTAGTGATTTCATCTCTATACACCAATAAAATACTCATGGTTATTATGAGATTTTTTTTTTCACTGGCACAAATGGAAAAAGTTACTTATCTCCCAACAATACGTGAATGGTGCTTTTAAATAGGAAAAAAACAGACTCCAGAAAATTAGAAAAGGATAAAAGATTGTCTTTTAAAAAGATGATTTTTTAGGGAAAAGTATTTTTTAACATTTGTAATAAATGAGGGCAATTTATATACTGTTAGAGAAAGTTACATGATCTAATAACCATAATGTTCTCTCCAAACACAGAGGCCACCCCCATAAACTGTGTGATACCTAACACACAGATTTCATACACCTAGAATCTGACTCCTAAAATATTATCTCTCTGGCCTCAGTTTTAAAATCTGTGTAGCTTTGGTTCAAATTAAACAGCCTACAATCCCTATCTGAGATCTTGGTGGGAGAAAAAACAATCCACCAGCTTTCCAAAATGCATATTTTATTTACTTAGGTGATAAGTATATATCAATATTAAATATTAACAAGATCCTCTCCAACACTCCAGGGATTTTTATTACATCAAAAATAAAGCTGGTGGTGTTTTACTCCTTTAATCATTTCAACATGGAGTAGAAAGCTATCCATGTACAGAGATTCCTGATTCATTATTCCCCATCAGGGTGAAGTACATGATCAAGTTCTTTTTCAAGATATGGGTACTGAAATCAGTTTGTTTGTTTTGCAGTCTGAGGTGCGCAATTCTCCAGAGACCTGAATCTGATACATTCCCTTTTATAGCAAGAGAGAATGAGGTCAAGCTGCCCTGCAGACATCAGCTGTGACTGAAAAGCAGATACTTGCTAAAATACATGAATTTTTAAACTCCAGGGCTATGGAATTCCCAGGACTGCTAAAAGTCATCAGCATTCATGTAAGTGTATTCTGATGGCTCAGAAAATGCTTATACACGTTCGTATGACTATGGATTTCTGTGCAAATTCAGAGGGCAGAATGAATTCATCAGATAACTCCCAGGACAAGCTGGAGAGTGGAGAAGCACTGAGTGTATTATTTAGGAATGTGATACCAATAACAAGGGTCATTTCTGGAAAACCTACCTATCAGTCCTCAGTATCCTAAGTGGATGAGGGCATGGAGAAGCTACCATTCATTTGTGTCATCTATGCAAAAACACTATTCCCAGAACCACACAGCAGTTATTCAGACTGAATATAATTCAAATTATATTCAGACCGCAGGTGAAAGGAATTATTTTCTGTTTGTTTGTTTAGTTTATAAGATGTCTTGTTAAGGCCTTAAAAAAACAGCTATAAAGCATGTTTTTCTTGAGGGAAAGAGGTAGTGGGCAGGGAGGGGAAAAGACAGTATACAAACAGGTAAATTATGTTCAGAATTTACCCATCTATCTTTGCATCACAGCAGCCCACATGAATATAATCTTTTTTCTTTCATTTTTTTTCCTCTAATTAGATTTCTAGTTTCACTGTCTAAAGAGACAAATGGCTTCCTCATTGTAGCAAATCCACCCACAGCAGCATCTAATTCTGGATTTACCCCAAAGCATACCAGACACTTCATACTTATTTTCCTCACCTTTGTAGCTGTCAAGATTTGGACTAAGTTTAGTCTGCTTTTCCCTACTTGCAGGAGGCAGAACCAAGCAGACAAAATTCATAAACACTTAGAGAGAAGGTCATGTCCTTTCAGCAGGCACTTGGACATCATAGCCATAGGATCAAGGGATACCAGGCTGGGCACAAGGGTGAGACTCATTTGACCACAAGGTGAAATACCAGCGTAATTCAGTGTGAAAAGATCACAAAGAACCTGAAGTAGGTGTCAATCTCCCTCTATCTCTTATTATTATTCAAGTAATTAATCATAAGAGCTCCTGGTGTAATGAACTGACTGCAGTAATCCCATTTATGCTTAAGTACCTTGATTGTAGTAACACAAAATAAGTTCCACATTGTCAAGGCCTTGATACTTGGGGTACAACATCATCTTCATAATAACAATCAGTTTATCAGCCTTATTTTTATTAAAGCAAATTCCTTCATTGCACTTTAATTAACTACTATGGCTTGTTTCTATGTGGCATTAGAGCAGGAAATAATTGCAGCTGGCTTCACACCAGGGGTTACTATTATCTGCAAGGAAATGAGGACAGTCAATATTCCAGGGAAGACAGGTACTGAAACTGCCTCCTGAACAAATTGCAGATCAATATCCACAATAGAAAATGGAAGGGAGATTTGCATTTGAAGGAATTCCAAGGCGACCCCAGAGGAAAAGAATGGAGTACAAAGACAAATGTGTATTTTCCCTAATGTGGTTGTTCATTCATCTGAACCCCAAGCCATCAGGACCTGTGAGCTAAACCAAACAGGTAGGCCTGTCAGCAGCTGGTTGTCTGCCACCACAGAGATTTTAGTGAATTAATAAAATATGAATAACGATCTGATACCACTATCCAACTGGACGGACAAAGACTCTCTAACAGTTTAGAGTTAGAAAGTGTATGTTTATTATAACGGCCGGGCAGCACGTGGGATAGCTCCCTAACCCGCACTGCACTGTCAAGTTTACAGGTGATTACAAAGCCTTTTATTTACAAAAGCGTTGAATATACAAAATACAAATGCATATTCATACTCTTGTCACCTCCTCTTCTCCGCTTCGTATGCTAATTGGCAAGAAGGCCATTAAGCATGCGTGGTTTGTTCCCTGAAATGAGTCGGTGGTCTTTTCTGAGGAGGGGTCAATTAAAAAGACAAAGTAAAAGGAGTCTTCCTCGTTCTGACCTTTCTACCTTTGCAGTGTATTCGTGACAAACATGACAGACGAATCCTTGGTAGAATTTAGGGTTTCCTGTGTTCGATCTGGTTTTTAGCATGGGGAAGCCTTGGCTATTGTTTTGTATTGCCAGAACAGCTTAAAATTGACAAGCAATGAGTTACTAGATCCGGGGTAGCTTATCTGAATCCGGCTTCTGTTAGCCACAGGCAAAGGCTTATCTATCTACTTCAGCTAACTCAGCAACATCTGCTTTGACTATGATCTTAACTCTCCTAAAATCCTTAATTTCTTAAAATTAACATTTCATTAGGATAGGGTTCTAGGACAACTAGATCAAAAATAGCTAAAAATATATTTGATGTTCTTTTGTTAACCACTGCAACAGCAATTACAACCACATAGTTTAGTAGGAATATGTGAACAACTGGTATGCGTGTACTTCTTCCTGAAACCTGATCTGTATTATGGGCAAGTGCAGTACGACTATTAAATAAGAATGTTCAGTGGGAGTAAAGGCCTGAGTTCCAGGGCTTTCTGTAGCCTAAAAGGACACCATTCCATTCAGCTACAGAAAATGTGGTAGCCATTAATATTAAAGAAATAATGCATTAAAAATCACTTTCCAGAATCCCACAGGAAATATCTCCTTCAGCAGCTGGACAAGGGAGAGAATCCCTATGTCTATGCATTCCCAGGGAATGCAGGGAAGATGTGGGCTCATTTCCAAATGCTCCCTTCCCCTGCATGTAGTTGTTCTGCTACATTCCACAACTTCCAGATTCCAAGGGGAAAAAAAAGGCAAGTTATTAAATATTACTTAATTCTCCACCAAAATTATTCAATGTCTCATATAGTCAAAAACTACATCTGACTTCCTTACTGTAACCCATTTTCTAAACATGAGCATGTATTTTAATTTTGCTTTACAGGTAGAAGAAAACCAGTGAAAGCTTCTTTTAATTCTAGGCAGTCTAGAATACCTGAGAAGTTATCTAAACGCTGAGAAAAAGAAGAGTTGCCTGAAGTGTGCAGAAAATATGTTTATGTAAAATTCACTACTGTAAAATACAAAGCAAAATGCTAAGGGTGCTTAGGAAACGACAGCTTCTTGAATTGGGTTTTATTATATTTGTAAGGTAGTGGTGTTGTTTAAAAACAACAAAAATTATATTTTCTCCTTTCTAAATTGTGCCTTCTCAGGCCGTGTGTAAGATCACAGACTGGGAGGTGAGCATTTTGTTTGCTCAGAGCCATGTTATCCATGACACCCTAAGGAAATTCAGCCCCACTTACCTCTTTCAAGTCTTGGACAATAGCAGTGAGCCTCTCATTCTCTGCCTGAACATTGGTGACCACAGCCCTGCTCTGCTTGAGCTCGTTCTGCATCTCCAAAATCTTGCCCAGGTAATAGGCTTCCTTTGATGCAGACTCCTGGAGAAGAGTCTCTTCCCGTGTTTCCCCATCTTCGGCCACTTTGCGGTGGACAGAGAAGGACTGCCCAAAAGCCTGCAAGGGCAAAACAGAACACAGTAAAAACATGCTGAAGCCCTAGAATAGTGATCAACAGTACCGAGCAGCAGCATAGCCAGCAGGAATGGGACAGATCTGCAAATCCCAAACTCTGCCCTATGAAACACTGTCCCAGCAGCTGAGGGCCACCATCCCACTTGGTTAAAATAAGGCATCTTAAGGCTGCTCCTGTTTGCAGTCTGGATTTATGGCCCCCAGCCAGCCAACCTCCACTGAGATCAAGATGGTGCTGTGCTAACTGGCCATTAATTAGTGCCAGTGTTTAATCCTGCTGCACGGGGCCAGCCCATAATTCATTGATTCCTTTCTTCTCCAGTTCCACAAAATAAACGCGTGCTTTGTTTTGGTTTAACGAGAATAAATAGCTGACAAGTCTTACTGAATTGCTTTCCATTTCCAACAACCTTTTCTTATAGGAGCTCATCTCCTGGTACTGAAAAAAAGTGTTCCTATAACCTGGAAGAAAAATAAATGAGCTGAGAACCAAGCAGTGGCCATCTACATCTCTGGGATGCTAAATAGAGAGTGTGTCAGCCCCTTAATTTCATTTATACTCAGTGGTTTTGCTTCTGTTGGATATTCAACTGTTTGAGAAGTGTTTAAGTATAGAGGTAATTTCAGTCTTCTTGTTACTGGCTTACACTGATAAATTTAAAAAGACAGTATTTCTCAATGACAATTTCTGATGTTATTTTTGACAGCTCTGGAGCAACCTGGAAGCAAGCAGCAAGAAAGCATGACAGACATATCATTGAATTATGACAAACAGGGGAAAACCCAGCAATAATATCATAATATAAAAAATAATGTTATAAAATAATAGACACAAAAAGAAAATAAAAAGCAATAAAATAAAGTAAAATAGCAATAAAGTAAAATAAAAGCAAAACCTAATTTGAGTGCATTACCTTTTAAAAAAAGATACTTGGTGGAAAATTACATGACCTGATTCTGGAGAACGACAAAAGAAAGCTTCTAATGTGAAGAATATTTAGCCTAACACAGGCAGAAGTTCTCTCATGTATCTTAAATCAAAGTGAACACATCTGAAAGACCACAATTTTTACTTTTTTCTCCTAATACATGAGAGAAGATTGAGTCCTGGTAACATGCTATTTCAGTGAAATGCTATCCCTAAGAGCCTCATTTCTACCCAGTTCTATAAAACCAAAGCACACATTTGTACCCACCGTAAGCTGTGGCCTCCTTTGCCTTCCCATAGATAAGAATTGCCAAATTAAATCCATTGTTTTACTGCTGCTATTTATAGCCTTTCAGAACACGTTCTAAGCATTACTGGCACTAAAACTGAAGCAGCCCCTTAGAAACTTCAAAGTAAAACTTTCTTCAAAAATTTCTCAGCTTTTAAGTCTACTTCACTTAGAGAATTCTGTGAACTCAGCATTAAAGGATTCTAAAAATATTCAATAATGTATTAACCCAGCTGTCTTCTCAAAAAGCTGTAAGTTACTGAAATAGCAAGTGCCAGCAAATTGCCAAATAGGATTTTCCAAATAACAAGAAATTCAATTTAATGAAACTTAAGAACTGATATCTGTGAATCTAAGACAACTGTTTTGGGAACTCTGCTAATAAATTATCTCTACATAAGAGAGATGGCTCACTATTCCTCGTTTGAGACTGAGCAAAAAGTAGCACTTAAATAAAGACCCTACAAGACAAATGTAAAGGCCACTTTTCCAGGGGTAAAATCAAAACACATCAGAAAAGCAGGTAGGACTTGCAGGGATGGAAAAGCTCATGAATAAATGTTACCTGGAGCCCTCTCTACCAGAGAACTACAGCACACAGTGATGGCAGCCTTCCAGATGCATACTGGGTTTTCCTTAATGTACTTTGAAGGTGCATTTTTAGCATGTGTGATGTTTGAGAACAGCTATGAATATAGAATTTGGGGAGGGGGTGCATAGCATAATGGAAAATTACTGTGCACTCCACATTTCCTTCTACCTATGATCACAGAAAATATAGAATCTTTTTTCTTTCTCCCATGAAACCAATTTGAACTTTACCACAGAATGGGTCAGGTTGGGAGGGATCACAGGGGGTCATCTGGTCCAATCTCCCTGCCCAAGCAGGGGCATCCCCGAGCACATGGCACAGGATTGCATCCTGACAGTTCTTGAAGAGCTCTAGTGAGGGAGACCTCATAAATTCCAAGCAATCTGTCCCAGTGCTCAAATACCTGTATGGTAAAGAATTTCTTCGTCATTTCTTTGATGGCTAAGCCCAACTCATCCATATCGCAATATTTAGTTTCTCTCTTAAACTGCTATCAAGATGTTAAAAAATCAGGGGAAGGAAAGCAAGCAAGCATAGATCACTTCTGATATTGATGGTAATTATGCAGATCAATGCAACAAGGAGATGAACATGAAATATCTTTTAATTATAAGCAAGCAAAAAGTTTTGCTTCTTTATTTCATAGCCTGTACAGAACACCAAAAAGTTTAAACATTCCAGACATGTCCACTTAGAGTCTTCCATGAGATCAGTTTTAAATTAAACTTTTAAATTAAACCACATATCAATATTTTTCAGCTAGTAGCCAAATATTTGTTCTATTTTGATTTTATGTTTTAATAATTTGCTTAATACATTTACTTATCTACAAAACCTTATAGCCTTGCTATGATGTGAAATATTTCAAGTAACTGTGCTGACATGAGAAGGTAATGACCTGCGAGTTAAAGGAAGTTCACTTGCATTTGGGTCATGTGTTGGATACAAACTGGTTTGCTGAATAGATCTTATGGTACTGTGTATGAGGGAATACCAACCTGCCATGGAAGTCTGAGTGGAGAAAGAACTTTGCTGGGACATGACATCGAGGGAGAGGAAGAACAACGCAAAAGCAAGGCAGATGTTCCCTGCATTCACCATTGAATAAGATCTTTGTATTTTCATAGAATAGTCTCAAGTATTCTGAGTAGGTGCTGTACTGCACTGTGCAGATGTATCAGTTAATTACCCCTGTCCTTTTCAGCATGGGGCTGTTTGGTGGGATTCCTCATTAACACCACTTAGAAATCACTATTGGCCAATTGCTGGCTCTTTGTTTCACTAATCACAGTGCAGGGCTTTCCTGACATCTTCCAGACTCAAGTTTGGACTCAGAAGGGGCCTTGTACCCCTTCAGGGCTCTGTTTCCTTGAGAAACCCCCTCCCAGAGCAGGCACAATAGCTTAAATCAGCCACAAAGAGTGAGGCAAGTTTACTGCTTCAACAAAGACTGTCCTAACAGAGAGCAGTCAGATTTTCACCTTACACTGGTCCCATCACTTCTCTCAAGATTTTGTTTGAAATTATGCTCTTAATTGAGTTAGAAGATACTATTTTTTATAAATTGGTCATAAAATTCGAGTAACAAGATACCATTAAACTATATATATATGTATCTCCTGAAACCTCAGAATTGTGTAATACTACCATGATTTTTCAAAGGCATCTTAAAATTTGAACTTTGAGAACAATAAAATAGTGATCACTATTAGAAGTCATGGTAAAAAGGTAGAAGTGAGCGACACAAGGAAGAGGTCAATTTGATCATGCAGACAAGTGTAACTTTAAAGGAAAAACACATTTACTGTTGAACTCTAAGTAACCCCAGATGGAAATTCCAGTGTCAGAAGCAAACAAGTATGACAGAAATAATGCTATGAACAAAACGGGCACAGACTTACAAAGGAACAATAGAAAATTGATTTCTCCAGGCATGTCATATTTATATGATAAGCAGCAGTAGAAAGCTAATGTGCAGTGACATAAAATGATGTCTAAAACAAAAATTATATTTAGCATTTCAAGAAAGAAAGGAAAAGGAGAAGCTAGATTTCTAATTTAGGCGTAGGAAGCAGCACACATCCAAAAGATCGGTTTAAAATATAAGTAGGTAATGAAGGCTGCTGTTTCTGAATTTCACTTTTGTTTTTACTAATGTCCTCCTGGGGCTGGAATCTTGAAATGTTTCACAGAAATTAATTCTTCTACTCTGGAATGATTAATAAGCAATAAACATGACCCGACTGATACCAGGACAAGCAGGCAGCCTACCTTTATGGCTTTGACATTGAATGTAATTTTTTCAGATACATAATGCAACTACGTTGAACTTGTTCAAATGATTACCTATTTGAGCTGCTAACTTGCTCCAAAGCAGAATGTTTTATGTATTAGTTACCTCTACATTCATAGCACAAAAGCAGGGAAAAAAACCAGCCTGGATTACCCAAAAGGGTAGCATATTACCAAGTCAAATGTCAGTATGGCACCACAGATGGAAATCTTTGCTCAGGATGCTAAAGGTTAATGCCAGGAACAGGACTCATTTTGTTGCACAACTTGAATGCCCATTTATCGCCAAATACTCCTTTGGTCACTTACAATTCTGTATCTCTCAGATAAAACTTTTTTTTTTTTTTAAGTCTACTATATATGGGGCTTTTTCTGTTTTGTTTTTTTGTGGTGGTTTTTTTTCTGTTTGTTTGTTTTTTGTTTTTTCATTGACAAAAGCTCAGGGTTCTTTGAAAATTTATACTAAGGAGCAATCAGTGGCAGACAGAGGTCTGTGAGAATATCCCCTTGAGGGCAGCTGAGCAGAGGAGCAGCATCTGAGCTGGATCCTTCCCTCAAACTCAGTTGGTACAAAACTCTTCCTCCATAACTTGTCATGTAGCGCTGAATCTAAATCAAACATGTTTCTCTTCAGTGCAACAGCAAAAAAACACCCATGCAGAGGTGACTGATGGGTTTTAGTCATATTGTATCTGCTTTCTTAAATCTTTCCCCAGTTTTTGGCCTCTAAATTTTGTCATAATGTAGACTAAATCTTTATGCAGCTGGCACGGCCTTCTCATGTTAATCTAAAATGGCTGAGACAGGCCAATAGTTTCCTTTTGGAAGCCAATACTGAAGCGATTAAAGCCTTCAAATGCAAATACTTGGCATATTGCAATCAAAACACAGGCAGATGCATGCTTAATGATGATAGAAGAAAAAAAATTAATAGGCATTGTGTGGATAGTGCATGTGAGATGGACAGCACATGCAGGGAAGCAGATTGAAAACTCAAAAACAGATTGAGAACACAGCCTGAATCAGCATGGGGTTATAGGCAAGAAAACTAGATCATGAACTTCTGGGTTGACAGGCTAGCTGAAAACAGCTGATTGTCTAATTCCTCCTGTGCTCAGCAAAGCAGGATACTGAACTCTTCTGCCGAGGCAGAAGACTGAGCATCTATCTCACCACTAAATTAGCTTTCAGCTCAGAACACCAAACAAGGTTCCTAGACTTCACCTGTTCCCAGTCAAAAGGAGTGAGATAAGGGATCAAAATTCAATTGTACCCAAGCACCTGGCTAAGCACTGGTAGTTTCAAAATTTCCAGACTCAAGATGATCCGTTTTATGCTCTATGGAACACAAGATGAATAGGATTTTTGGGTGTTTGAGTTTTATTTTCTTAATGTAACAACATACCTTTTACTTCATATACACCATCTTTCAGGAAAAAAAAAAGGTTAAATGTCTTGCTGTCAATATGAAGCAAGCTAATAAATCAGGGGTTTCTTATTTGTTCTCATGTAAGCAGTCTATCTTTTGAAAATGGTGAAAATAAACTTTAAAAGTTTAAACTTTTCAACTTTAAAGGACGGGTTGTTTTTTCAGTTTATGATTTGCTACAGATAATGGAGGAAGCTCAAGTTCCCATTTGAAAAGTGTAGAGGAGAGTATCTGCTGCCGAATAAAAAGGATGTTAGAATAGATCATTCATGATCTGAAATAAAAGATACTACAGTTATGACAGGACAAGAGGAAATTGCGCCAAGCCGTGCCAGGGGAGGTTCAATTGAACACCAACAATTTCTTCACTGAAACGGTGGTCAGGCATTGGAAGAGGTTTCCCAGGGAGGTTGTGGAATCACCATCCCTGGAAGTGTTTACAAAATGACCGGACATGGCACTCAGTGCTATGGTTTAGTTGACAGGGTGGTGTTTGGTCAAAGTTTGGATTTCACCTTAGAGATTTTCTCCAACCTTAATGACTCTATGAGCATGGTACAGGCAACTGAGAAATCTATAAAGGATATTTGAAGAAGCTACCACCTAAAGGCAGAAAGCATTTAGCTTTATTTCCAGATTACTTAATTCAACTCTCTTCAATAAAAATGCAAATGCCGTTGCACTGATAAAGTGACAAAAGTCAATATCTGCATAAGATATTTCACTTGCAAAAGGGACTTGCAAGCCAAGGTGATGGAGGTTCTACCATGCCAGAAATGCTAAGAAGATCAGATACATGGAAAACATAACTAATCCTGAGTCTATTTACTGATGTAGAGCAGTAGGACAAATGTCAACAATTCACAGGCTGTTCCCCAAGGACGATTTGGGTAAAAGACTGAACAACGCAGATGCTTCTGTTTGTTCTCAGTGGATCCCTTCAGTATCTACAGTCCTCTTGAAATTCATATATCAGATGTTAATCAACAAAGCCTTTAGAAAACACAGAGAAATTTATATTCAGCTCAGCAACAGACATAGCTATGCTTCTGCAGTCCCAGTACACATTGTGCTGATTCCCATCAATATGTGAGGCCTCAGGCAAACACTCTGCCTTTTTATAAATAAGGAACAAAACCACTCTTAAATGTGATGGTTAGGAAATATTTATAGACAAGAAGAAAGCACTACCATGAAAATGAACATTCAATGCCAGCATCCATTGTTCATCTGCAATCCAGCAAAAAGGGGAGTGAATAAGAATTTCCATTTAATTGCCTTTAACTGTACTCTAGATGGGGATTTCAATTTCCCAGCCTTGAGCATTCCCTCCAGGCACTGAAAACACAAGAAAGAAAAAGCTTGTAACAAAGACCATCACTTATCTACAACAAAACAAATTAGTTTTGGTAATGCTGGTAATTTTAAAGCAGCTCTGTTCAAAATTCTTATGGCCTATAATTAAATTATTTCTATAAATAAAATAATTCATATCTTGTTAATGAAACAAAGTGGCTCACAATTTTGCACAAATTACTATCAGACCAACATCCAGCTATTACAAAATTTCAATTAAAACCAATAGAAGCATTACCAGAACAAGCACATAAGACTGTAAGAGAATCTGAAGTTTTTTTAAACTCCGCCTGAATGTGGAGATGAAATCAGCCTTCCATGGAGGCCCTATTACATTCGCACTGAGCACCAAAATCACATTTTTACAAAAACTTAATTTTTCTTCTTTTCTAACTGATTTTCTTCTTTTTTCTAACTATGCAATGGCTGAAATAATTGCAATTCTATTTCGTTTGCTTGCTTGAATAAATCAGAAAAGAGTTAATGCCAAAACCCAGCTCTTTAAGAGTTGCCAGCCTGCGGGGACATTCTTATCCAAACCAAATCATTTTATAAGTCTATTAAAAAACTAGATACCAAACTGCATTCTGAGTATAGGGTAAGTGGTGGTATTTTTGCTAAGCAGCAAAGTTAAGGATTTGTTTCTCAAAGAACAGGAAGCTCCTCTCATTGAATAAGAAAACAATAATAATAATATAGTGACCACCTTGTCTTCAAAGCACTGTAAAATGTCAGTCTCAGGCAGAAGCTTATGCTCAGAAAAATTCTTTGTCATTCAAACAAAATAAGTTTGAAGCTACAATGGGTATTTCCACTCTCCACATATTCACAGAGGAGGATAATAAGCCCTGTCTCCTTTAAGATATTTTTGAAAACCACAGGAAAGGCCTTAGACAATCAAAACAGCACTATATTATCCTTGAAGTGACATTTAGAGAAAAGCATAAACACTGCTCTGCTATCCTCTGTGTTTTCCAACCTTTTTCAAGACAGGCCCTTACAGCTTGCCTATCTCAGTAAGTCACCAAGTAGATGGGAAGAGAACTGACTACAATCATGAACACCTAAAGAGGCTGATTTCTATCGTTTTTGTAAATGAAATTAGAGAATATAGAGGGGGCACAATTTAGGGCCCATTGTCATAATAGCCCAGTGAAATAAGCAGCCCCGGAAAAGTCAGGAAAACAAAGTGAATTTCAAGGCTGTCTGAAAGGTTCCGGAGAGAGAGGAGAGAAAAAAAATAGGTTTTTTGTTCAGCACAGGTAGAATAGGTTAAGAAAAGGGAGACCTTCTTGCATTCTGTTCTTGACTGAATGGGCATAGCGTCAGACCCTTCTCAGTCATGCACAGGAAAACAGCAAGATGCAAGGTCACAACCTGTAACCAAGGAAATTCAAACAAAACAAAGGAAAATCCACCCTGAGTGTGGCATGGCAGCAAAATAAGTGGTCACACAGAGGGGCTGTGTACCCTCCATCCTTGGAGTCTTTCAAATCTTGTCTAGGACAAGACCTAAACGACACTTAAATTTGAACTTTGGTCAGGTGAGGGACAAGATCATCTTCAGGAGCCTCTTGCAAACTAAATTCCATTATGATTCAGGAAGCAACTCTCTCTGCTGGAAGGACTGGTAGGCACTACACTTCTTATGGACTATGCAGCTGAAAGAGCCATGATTCATGCTTGGCCATTTTCTAAAGGATCTTCAACACCAGCCTAAATTGAAGATGACCAAAAGCAAGATGGATGTGGTTTTACTGTAATAAAGAAATCTAATTATTTAAATGGAGCATACAGACACGTGAAGTTTTAATGCCAAGAGCACCAAGGAACCTGGAGTTTTACCTGTTTGTGCCACCAGCACTCTCAACCAGTTTTATTGCAGCAGTCGTACAAATCTGACCCTGAGAGCAAGGCTCAGTCTAAGCCAAATTCATAGTAACAAGGCAAGATGAGTCTGGGGTCTATAGCAATCAGGGCAGAGAAAGGTCTTCCACAATAAGAATTCCATTAACAACTATACTTAAAGAACGCGTGTTTTCTATATATCCTACTAATGTAATCATGCTCATTAAGTTTAAAGCCTTAATTTGCCTGGCTACACTTACACTTCTATTCTCTGCAGTACTTAATGTAAATTGCCAGCACAGAAGTTCTGATTACTCCATAGGTGGCTAATAAGACTAAACTCTCCTTGTGATCATACATGATTCGCTTAATGTCAGCATGTGGAAACCAGAGCTGTGCTTAGCAAGTACCTTGGACAACGGAATGCAGAGAAAGAGCTCTACATTCCAGTTCCTGGAGATGGAGTATAAACTGGCAGGAGGCACACATTAGCTTTAAGAACAATAATTTTTTAAACCAAATGTTTGAAAAGAGAAAGATTATCCAGAGATTTCAGGCATTTATAAGAACTCCTAAAAAGTTGAGTTGGAAAAACCTCTAAATAAAAGCACGCTCTTCAGAACAAGCAGCCAAAATTACAGAACTCTCACTTAGTTTCAAAGGAAGGTTTAATTACAGTGCTGCCAGCCACAGACTTACCATGGGGAACTTTATGCTCCCATTGGCATTGATCAGTGCAGTGCACACAACTGTTTCACAGAATGCTCTTTCAGCTGGGTGCTCACTGCAAGTGCTGGATAATCTCATGTCTCCAGAGCAAGTGAGATTTTAATGTGTATGGTGGTACTGATAATGTTACAGCAACAATAGTTTGCCAACTCAACACCCCCAAAAAAGTGCATCCTGAAGAATGGGATTGCCATAAACTGTCCCACCGTAATCCTCAAAGCACTTTAATTCATTTCGCATGGGCTAAGAAGGAAAAAAAACCACTAAACACGAAACACCCAATTGAAAACAACCCTGCCCATTTACCCAGTCAAAGCAGACACACTGACGAAAGGCACTCGGTGTACCCTGCTGGCCAGCAGGAGGCGAGAGGGATGTGTCTGACACAGGAGGTTGCATGAGAAGGCAGGTGGCCTGGCGCTCCTCCAAGCACTGCTGCATCCACACGTCTGTCTCAAGCCAATCCAACGATAAATTGAAGGAGGCAGACCATGGCCCATGCTGTGCATTTGTATACCTACATGTCCAACTGCAGCAGGGCTCCAGACTGATCCCATTTGTCACCCCAACAGAAGCAAAAGGCAGTAGTCCAACAAAGATTTGACTTTACAAGCAAGAAATCTGCAACCAATGCCATGTGTCCAGCCACAGCTTTCCCACTGCTTTTTGCCCAAGGGCTCAGCTCTCCCTCCACTACTTGCCTTTCCCTGCACGAACACAGAGGAACTCAGCTGCAGAGAGCATAGGATTTGAAAATCACACACAAAACAAGGAGACCAGGAATCACAGGCAACATCCAGGGTTGCAGGCTTGTCTATAGGATGGACCTGTCTTAGCTCAACCAATTCTTAAGTAACTTGTTTCGAGCCCTGTTCCCTGACAGTATCAAATACTGCCTGATGATGAAAACTCCCATTTGTGAAATACATTGTCTCCCAGTAAGCCATACGCAAGTTGAAGAGGATAATACGCTTTTGCTTTGTCAGCAGCTTGATCTCGGGGTGACTGATCTTCCCAGCTGTAAGGTAACTGCAGAAGCCTATGCAAATTGAGCATCTATGACTTACCTAGTTCTACTGAAAGAGTAACCAGAGATTTCACCCATCTCAGTGAAGCCCAGATTTCACTCTTGGGCATTTGTTTCTGGATGATACACTGTATTCTGGCTCCTGACTCACTCTATTTGCTCACGTGGAAATTGCCAGCAGATTATAAACCGTTTAAACAACAAATTTTGAAAATTAGCAAATCCTGTCACTCTGACTCTGAGCTCTTTCAGTAACCATCTTATTTTCACAGAGGCTTTCAAACCACCTTCACCAGCATCACCAGGATTTTCCCTCTAGAATCCTGCTTTTCACAACAGCAGTTTCCATGAAATGGGAAGTCTTTCCTCCCTTGACAGCCACCACGGGAGTGCGGCCGGTGGCCCGCAGAGCAGAGGATCAGCAGCACAGACAGAACACCTCAGTCAGCAGCCAGCGAGGGAGTGAGTGCTTAGCTGGCTGGCTAATCTGTCCCGGCGCCGGATGCCGGAGCTGTCCCTTTCTTTTCCAGAAAGGAAGCTTTCACACCTCTCTGAACTCGATACTTAGCAAACTGTCACAGAACGCATCGCAGCACCCATTGATGGCCATTTGCACAATTGCAACGGGATAATGCAAATATAACTGCTTCCTACAAATGAAGGTGCATGATCTCCTGCTTTTCTAAAGAGATTTAAAGCAGAACAATTAACATGAGGGCCAATGAAGTACAAAAAGACGTTCATACGTGTCTGCACATGTACTCACACACACAACACGAAACAGTAGAACAGGTATTAAAAGGAAAATCAGCAGTTACTTGCTACAGTACCATAAATGTGATTTCATGTAAAAGAAAAGGAAGAACAAGCTGACTTATTTACTACAGTATCGCAGATGTGATTCCATGTAAAAGAAAAGGAAGAACAAGGCTGACCCAAGCATAAAGCGTTAAGTTAACGAAGAACAGGAGTGGAGCCATAAAATATCCAGATAAAGACAACTGTGAATTCACTCTTCCGGAGGAATGAAATTAAATATGACGCACAATAGCAAACCCAGCATCCACTCCTAATGCACAGAACCAGTTTGTCAAACCAGCCAGTAAGACACATGCTAAGAACCCGATGTCCGCTATCCCATGTCACACAAATACTCCTGATGTGACCATTTGTGCACATATACACGTTTGAGTTCTTGAGAGTAAGAATGTATAAGTACAAAAGAACGAAATCTGTAAAAAAAAGGAGTGTGTGTAAGTAGAAGTCAGACATCTGATTCACTCTGCAAAATCAGCATCACCTACACACTCCGTAAGGTCTCCAGAAGCACAAATAGTTTGCCTCACTTGGGATGTGACTATTTTTTAAAAGTCCTCTAACCCACCTCTCTAACCATAAGACCTCTTCATATTATGAGAGCTACACTGGCTCCTGAGCAGGTAACACAGTGAATAGTTTGTCAAACACACACCTCACAGTTCACAAGTTCAATTCATTCTCCAATGTTGTAGTGAGTGGCGAGGCTGGAAAACTGTGGTCTGGAGTCAGTGATGCACAACTTCTCTTCCTTTTCACATGTGTGTGGTCCCTGTAGAGCATCACACCAGGCTGCCGCGGCAGACCAACCACCACTACTGCTCCTGTGCATGCCTCAGATACTGCATGGCTGCTCCACACAGTATCATAATTAGCGAACACAAATCAGTGCGCATATGTACTATATATACTCAATTGTAAGTCTGAGTAAATGCATTGTCACGTCATCGAAACATTGTCATGTACACACCTGTAACAAGAGCTATCATTTTATTGATAGAAGACAAAGGAGCAAATCATCCTAGAGACTTTTCAAAGCAAAGTCCATCTTCCAAACTTGACCACTATCAGTGATTGATGAACACGTGTTAAAGCCAAGACCCTCTAAGAATTCCAGGTGAACAGAAAGGCTGGTGACACCATGGATGGAGGGGACATAAGATGCTCTGTACCATCCTGGGCTTACCCCAGTGCCACAGCAGGCAGGGTCACAGCATCAGGAGGGATGCAAGATTGCTCACTCACTATAACTCCCACCTGTCATTGGATAACTTAGGATACCCAATGGCTGATTATATTTCTTAACTGGATCACTTCAGTGCAAAACAAGCTGTAAGCAATTTCCATTTATTGTTAGCCTCTCATACTCTGTGTTATGAAACATTTTCATTACAGAAAAACCATTTTTAATCTACATTTGCAACTTAAACTGTATCATATTTGATGATTCTTTAGATGAAGAAATACTATTACAATATAACACCTGACAGGGATGCAGCTTTGCTATAGGGATGCTCATTTTCAATTTATTGCTTTACAAAGAGCCTTTTGAGAGTGTCTGACAAATCCACACTGGAAAGATTAGTCAGTTAATTTAAATATTTTACATTTGAAGGAGACAAAGAGCTCCCTACTGCCTCCCACTTTGAGGCAATTCCTGAGAGATTTGATGGTTTCTTTTCTGTTTGTCTTAAACTTGAACCTCTGAACTGCAGCACATCAGAGTTAATTTGCAGGGCTCACAGATCATTAGAAAAAGAGGTGTCATCAAACAATATATTTCTTTTGCAATGGATTCATAGGTACTCCCTAGAGTTAAAACCTAGTTGCAACAACCTTTACTGTTGCAAATCTGTAAGCCAGACTTCTAAAAACAGTGATAACTTCATATAAAATCTGTGCAGATGACACTTCAGTCCAACTTCACTCAGAATTGTTTAGAAGGACAAATCAGGGAAAGAAGAATGGAATGAACTATTTTTCATAAATTTCTAGTATAAGATTACCATACATTTCTGCCCTAATGCAAATTTAAAAGGCTGTCAGAATGGAGAACTCAGACTTACAGTGCTAGATCTCTGAAAAGAAATTGATTAGGACAGAATTTAAAGAAAAATAAAAAATAACTGAACACATCATGTCTCCACTGGTTAAGACAGAAATAGCACAAAGACACTGCGCTGTGTACTCACATGCACATACACCAAGTTGCACAGCAGTTTTGGTGAGTTCAGAGCACTCCAAGATGGAGATTGATTTATTGCAGAATTGTATGCACCTGGTGGGTTTATACAGCAACCATTTTGCAAAATCATTAGCCTATGGAACTGTAGAATCAAAACTATGAGAAACATTGACCAAGGAAAGGACTAAAACTACGCTTCATTGATCTAAGGACACACAAATTAATGAACTCACCAGTTATGCCAATTTTTCTCCTAACTTGGAAATCAGCACTGACATGGGGCTGTCAAAGTATAAATTCAGGGTCACCAGCCACCAGTAACCACTGGAGGGATCCCTGGGAAAAGGGAACACATGTGCCAATGGGAGGAAATATATGCTAATGTCTCTGGGGAAATGGTTGTCATAGGAATGTTTCTTCTGGGGAAACCTATGAATCTGCATGTAAAAAACAGTACAGGAACAGGAGCCTGTTCTGTCCTCACCGTGCACAATATTATAGAGGAAATATCCCCTCATGCATCCAGCACTGAAAAAAGAATTCCTGCTCCTTAATGCTACATTGGTGTTAAAGAGTTCTTTTTACCAACATACAGTAACCATTTTTTTAATTTAAAAGATTGTCCAAAACTCTAAAACTGCTTTGAAAATAGCAACTCATAGTGGTTTTTTTAGGCTTATTCAATCCATTTTTACTACCATGCTCCAAGTAAATTTATGCAGATCTATTTGGTAGGAGCATGTTACAGATCAGCTGGGCCAGCACTGTCATCTCACAGCTGAGAAACACAGGCATGTGATGAAACTGTGCCCAGAGACATTACAGAAACAGTAATAAAGGGGAGAGAAATCAAGGATTCAGAACCTCATCACAGCCGTATCCAGGGTAAAGCCCACCACATATTCTAATGACAGAGAGATGATAAAGGTAATGGAAAATGGGCCAAAAAAAGAAAAATCATGTAGTATAACAGAAGACACTTGAATTCCTGCCTTTAAAAATTCTTCCAGATAATACCTGGCATGCTGCAAGTCATGACCCTAAAACTCGTGTAGATACTAAGAATCAAACTGAATATGTACTAGGTTTATTAGGCTGTGCTCAAAAAAAAAAAACCCCATCACTTCAGGGGATTAAAAGAAGAGCAAAATGCTCAAGTGTTCACAATATCAGACTTCTTGGAAACACAGCAAAACAATCAAGACAGCTCTGCTGTCGTAGCAGTATATTTGTTATGAGGCTAGTCCCAATGGGTGAAAAGGTTAAATGTCTGAGCCACTGTGAGCATTACAGGAGGCAGGAAACGATTTCATTATATCCCAAGATAATCATGTTTCATTGCTGACCCTGGCAATGCAGCACAGATTACAAATATTAGAATGACAGCACACAGCAATCCTCACTGACAAAGAATAGGTGTATTTGGAAAAAAAACTCAGGGATTTGAGCTTTTAACTTCAGTGAAATATAAGTGAGGAAGGTCTGGAGTTTGGTCAAGGTCAGAGTAAGTAGACAACATACTTTGTGTAGAAACACTATAATGCCATTTGTTGAATGCTCTGTTGGGCTGGGCTTCTCATAACAAAAAAACCACTGAAAATCACAGAAAAAAGTGGCAAGATTTCATCTTGTGATACCAGCATAAAATTTACTTCTATTCAGACCAAGATTACGTGCTCAACATAGAGCAAGGTTTTATATGCCCTGTGCTATGCAGAAGATTAGACCAAACTTTTGTAGCAGTTATTAAAAAAAACCTGAATTATTCTCTCTCAGTTGTAGTCTACATTGCTGAAAGTATTTCCTACATAAAAGATTTCAAATGGTGCCACACCGAAGTGCATTTCTAATGAAAAAGCAATTTATTAGCTTTCTTTTAGAGGGGTCACCAATGACCACAAGCCTATCTAGCAACACTATTTCCTTGCTATGGAAGAAGGCAAGTTAAATATCTGGCAACACATTACTCACTTGATCTCTCCAAGAAACAGCAGCATTGCACATGAATTACCAGCCTGTTCCAGCAGGGACCTGGCCAAGTCCCTCAAGTGGACTGAAGTGGTCACTCAGGTCCTGTGACTGGCCACCTTCTTTGTTCATCACACCTCTGAAAGACACCCAAACTTTTCAACTGTATTGTGACTACCACTGCATGAAAGTGGGGATGGTAAAAAANAAAAAAACCACACCACCAAACCTAAAGAAACAAGTAAAGAAAAGGACATTTTTCATTCCTGCTTTGATAGAAGTAACTAGTTATAAACTTTTGCTTTCACTGAAAAGGTTTCACTGTTTCACTTCTGTTTCACTGCAAGGTAGTCGGAAACATTCAAGCAATCTATGTGATTAAGTGATACAAAATTAGCCAGGGGACAGTAACCTGACCAGTAATACCCTGAAAACACAGATTGGAAGGTCTCCATTCTTTCTCTTGTCTCAGATACAGGGCAAAGTAAATTCTCAGTTAGAAGCACAGCCACAGAAGTTGACGGAAATTCAAAGAACTAGAACAGCAACACAATGTGCATCACATCGTGCAGGACTTTACAGCATACACGCTCTCCCCACACATCATTGGAACAAACAATCCAAATGCCAGATCATTGTGCCAGAGCCCATTATTAAATACAGAGTCAGGGATCATGAGCAAAGCAGACATGAGCAAATTATTACTGAAATAAAAGTAGATACCAATCAAGTTAGAACTGTACCAAATTTCATTAAGCATTTAAACAGGGAAACATGAGTGATTTGCAATAGAAAGGTAAAACACAGATCAAAATCAATTTGCTCAAAGAACCAGAATAACAGATGACAGGGTTGGGCTCAATTCAGAAATGCAAGCTAATCTAATAACTAAAAATAAGCTACTAAGATGGACTTGATGAGTCCTGCAGTGCTTTAAAGGCTTTGCTATAATATCAAGATTGTCTTAATGCTGTACATCCCTCAGATCTCACATTTTCTTACTGCTCTTCACAAAAAAAGTAACTGCTGGGAAATGCAGCTGCATTTGTGCTTAAGAACAAGAGGGAACATAATTCAAATGAAGACAGCTTCAAACTAACAGTGTAAGAAGGATGAAGTCACCTTTTAAAGGTGACCATTACCCCAGCAGACATAAGGAGCTCTCTTGTGTGAACTTGCAGATAATTTCTGAAAGATTGAAACATTTTACAGGAAGACTGAGATGAACTTTTGCATGCTTTTTTCAAAAGTATGAAGAAGAGCTTGTTTAAGTGATAATGTATTATAATAAATATATTCTGAGATTCACACAAACTGGGCAATAATACTGCCCAATCCAAAAGAAACAGAAAGGTGTGAGTGTCCAAGTCCCACAGTGCCATTACAGACATCTAACAGAGCTGGAGGGACTACAGTTTATTACAGAAAGCAGCTCAGACAGCAGCTCTGCATTACATACACCTCTGCAGTCTGCAGAGTCTCTGGTCAGTGCTGCAGCAGGCAGGAGATTGAATCCTAAATACACAGAATAGTTCCAAATCCAATAGAACAAGCCCTAAACCTTTCCACTTCACAAACAGTTTCACTTGCAGCCAAATTACTACAACCACATTAGTGAGACATAAGCTTTTAAATTCAACAGAAAAACAATACTATGAAATTTTATTGCCTGTGTTTAAGAGCAAATTGAGAAAAATGATACAACAGTCCCTTCCAGAGATGATTGCTTTATCTCTGAGCAGTCCTGGCCTTTTAAAAACATATCTGAATAAAGCTCATTATCCTTTCTCTTCATAAATTTAACACTGAAGAATCTACAGTGGTAACTACTGAGTTGATTACAGTTAACTGAAAATAACAGTTTAATATCATAATTACTATGACACTGTCACTATCCTTAAAAGCCTATCTTATCTGAGATATTAAGATAATTCCACAGCAAAGAATGCTTTGTATGTAGAAATCAGTTATCCGAGAGTTTCACAGACAAGAGATAAAAGTTAGACAGGAGTTAAAAATTAAGAAAAAAAAGAAACAAGCAACTATATTGTTAATGCAGGAACTGTAACTACACCCATTTTGCATCACCTCTCCGCATGCATCAGTTCTCTCCACTACTCCACCAAGTTAATTATTCATTAACTAACAAAAATCCTTCTTCCTCCTCAGATAGCTGAAACTTACAGATAGCACTTCAGTATGAATAAATGATAACATATTGACAGGAATATGGTGTTCATACAGTCAGGAGGATGGTGGGGACAGACCAATGCCCAATTTATACACTAAGTAGGTACCACTGTAATCATGCCTTTATGCATCACCACATCGTCTTGATAATGGTTTTCAATACTGAAGTGAAGGCAATACCCAACATTTTTCAAAGAGCAGTAAGTATCTACTTTGTGCCTCAAAGATACCACAAGGTATCTATTTTGTGCCTCAAAGGCATTTGAATTTTAAAAGCCAAGCAGTCGGTGCTTTCTAAATATCAAATGCCCTAAACCTAGTTTCAAACAGGGCACTCATAAGTAATTCATTGCTGCTGTTATTTTGGAAGCTTCCTGGAAAGGTTAATGCTAGTAAGTGTTTCCCTTAAAAAAATTGAGAGGAAACCTTTCTTTATCTAGGACACTTTATATTTTTAAATACAAAAAAAAACCACACAAGCCTTTCAGCTCGAAGAGTCTGGGATCTAATAAAGTGAAAAAATCCAAATCCTTTCCCCACACTCATTTTGACAATCTGTGGCTGTGTAAACATTTCCTTAGTTCTCAAAAGAGGTGATACCATTATCATACTTGGATTTTGTTGTTCAAATTATTAAATAGGATATGGCAGGGTTAATGTTTTCAACCTGGTTGCTTAATTTGCCATGGAACTTCTGTTAAGGGCCGTCCCAAAACAGAAATTTTAGCCTGATTTTAACTAGACGCATACCGTGAACGTTATTAACAGCAGTGACAGCAAATTACAAATGCTTACACACTAAAGAAAGAGTTATGTTTTCTTTTTAAGTGAGCTAGCAGAAACCATTTTGCTTAAAAAGAAAATAAGCCAGAAACTATGTTCCTCTAATTACAAAAAATTTTTGTAAGTAGTTTGTGTGTTTACATCATCAGTTGATGCTGTAATTGTGTATTTTTACTGCCTTCAAAATGCTTCAGAAAAAATCCACAAAGCTTTGAGGACAAATCACATATCAAGAAAGACAGAGAAGCTATTGTGATTCTCTGTTGAAACAGTTGCGGTCCCAGTAGGTAAAAAAAAAAGGCAAACAGTAAAATTATACAGCCAATTTTAACACTGCTGAAATAGCCTCACAATTTGCAGAAAATATCCCTGACTTCCCCCAAAGTACTGTGCATGTCACCTGTGACTATTACTCAAACTGTAAGGGTTAGTGCATTTCTGTACACAGAACTTAAATTGGCAGGCCCCCACTATAAAGAGCAGTTCAGAGATAAACTAATTAGATTTTAAGCTATTAAAACACTGACAGTGAGTGATGGTCAGGCTGCTTGCCCTATTATTTCTGCTGAACCAGAAAGAAACCCTTATGTTAATAACAGCACATTACTAGAAGTGTTTTAAGATAAGACACTACCTGTAAAAAGGAGGTCCCATTGGAGCAATTTCAAAGTGCTTTACAAAGGTCCCTGAAAGATCAGCAGATGACAGTTTGTGTTAAAAGCCACCACTGGTGACATTCATTCAGTTTATTGTGAAGGACAGCTCTAAAATTACAAAGCTTCCCCAAAACTAGGTAGAAATAGAGAGAAAAAGCAGAAATCAACTTCCATCACTGATCTTTGGACATTATTCTATAAAATAACACAGAGACTCTTTTTCACTAAATTTCTCTTGCATTAGATTGCTTTCTTTTCATTTCAAGTAGTTCACCAAGGTGGCAATAGTCATGAGGAAAGCAGAATGGGGAAAAAATAAATTATATTTGTACTTAAATGTTTTATCACAAGTCTTTGCCATACCTTCAGAAGTCACAAGATTAGAGCCTAAAAAACCTATCATTAGTTTAAATGCTAGATAATGCTACTACAACATTGTATTTATATACACACACCCATGTAAGTACATTTATAGAAGACAAAAAATATGTTAATGCCAAAAGCCTGAACCCATCAACAGGACAGAGTTCCAGGGGTGCCAGCCTTAGACAGACCACACTTTCTTTACTGGGACTGCAAATAAATGATTTCTTTTTAAAAACAGGCTACTTGGCTGAATATAACATTTTCAGTTAGTTTCTATCTCTTCATGGACAAGGATCAATAGCATTGACCCAAATTTCTTCCCAGCATATGTGACCATGGCAAGAGAACCCAGATCTCCTGGTCCCGTGGGAAATCATCTGTATCAGCTGTAAGGCAGCAGGACAGATAACAGACAAAACAGCAGGAAATGCTATGGGAGGTGGGAGGAAAGAGAAGAAATGAACCTCAGTACTGCAAGACAGAGATCCTGAACTTTCCTACTCCTGTGACAGATGCTCTGAGCAAGATTAATCCTAATTCTGGAGTGCACAAGATACACGATGCTGTAAGAACCCCAAATGAGCTTTGACTTCAAAAGAAACATTCACCGAATTTACAGAGGCCAGATACTTGCCTTCCCCATTTTCTCACTAATAGCACATCTAACACTCATTTTGTGAGAAGAGCAAGCTGCTTGTCCACAATGCGCAGACTACGCCATGGCAATAGCAATTAATCTCCTCACGTGGTAGAGACAGCAGCATATTTGTGCATCCTGACACCCTGATCAATTTTATTGAGCAAAGCCGCTGCCCCTTCCAAAACTGCATCTGAAGGAAATATCCTGAACTGCTTCTTTACACCAGACCCTTCTTTAGCATAGGTTACTCATCATTTTTGAGGCAGAGAAAGGAATGAGACTCAAACATTTAAAGTCACATTTCTTCATCCACAAAAGCATCCTCAACTCTTCAGATAGATGGGGAGCTAGGCAGCTTCTTATAAGCACACAAGGGGCTGACACAGACAGCTAAAGGAAATTCAGTTTCAAGGCTGGTTAGGTTTCAACTTTCATTTTAGCCTATTGAAAAACACTGAAGAACAACATTTCTGAAAACATGTAAGAAAAATAAGGAGAAAAACACTCAGTAATTCTAAGCACATTTCCGACAACTGCAGACCAGTTTTCTGCTGTTACTGAAGAAATGCCACTCAATTCCAGCATGCCAAGGACTTCATATGAAGCTGAAACTTAAGTCTGGAATCTCACAGCACACAAAGTAAAATGAAAAGCTCCTACGAAGATGATTATTCCCCTACATTAAAACTGCACCTGATATCTGGGTCAGCTGGAAAATTATCACATACAACATATGCCCACAGTGTCTGCATGGTGGGCAAGTCAGCCTGCAATCTGTCATTTTAACACTAAAATCAAAACATCTTTGGCAAAAAAAAAAAAAAAAATCAAGTATTTCACATTCCATTTACTGTCCCCCTTCTTTCCTTGCTAGGAGCCAATTAAAGACCTATCAATTATATTTTCAAGCTGCTCTGTGATAAGTATACTTTCACACCTAATTACTCTGCTTACTCTATCAGCCAGAAAACATCTCATTTCCTTTTGCAGGTACTCTCTGGGCTTATTCACAACATTTTCTATAATTGTTTGGGACGGAATTTATCTTCCCTGACTAAACAAGCTGGTTTGAATCACCTATCCTTTTCTATCTACTATTTCAGAATATCTTTGCTATTATTCCATTGAGGTTTCACACCTGCACAGCCTGTATTTTCTGAGTATCAAATTGGCAGCATCAGATTCTTCAAGGTTTAGGGAATACTTTGTTTTCCCTGTATACACCAGCAGCATCCAAAAAAACAAACAAACAAACAACCCCCCCCCCCAAAAAAAAACAACACCAAGCTGAAATGCCATAAATAGTTGCTTTATGACAATGGTAAGGAATACTTTTCAATGGTCATGGATAGTGTTATGCATGGATATGTACACACATGTAGCAATTATAAATACAGATATTTACTGCAGTGAGAGCATGCAAATACATTTAAAGCAGTTGGATCTTGTCCGTCATTAAAATGGGGGAGGAAGGCAGGGGAAGGGCTGCTTTTAAGAACTCCCCTCCCTGCTTGGATTTTGTCCAAGTTGACAGCCTGTAATATAGAGTAGCCTAATGAAATACTAAAGATTATTTTCCATGCATATATTAAGCACAGATTGCTTTTAACTTCTTTTGGAAAAGAAAAAAAACATCACATGGCTTATCTACAGCACAACCATACTTGGATATTAAATCCTGCACATTTCAAGCTCATTTTATAGTTTGTGCTGCTCACTTCTATAGTTATTTGCTTCATTATTTTAGAGAATACATTTTTCATTAAAGAAAAAAAAAAAGCCACAACAAAGAAAAAATGTTTTCCCTCCCACTCACTCCCCTACACAATTTATTAATTCAGCAGTCCTGGAAATTCAGTGGGGAATTATCAGCCTTCTGTTCAGCTACAGAGCAGCTCCGGGGATACAAGTAGGAGGATAAAAAAAAAAAAGGCAGCTGTGAATTATGGCTGCCATCAACACCAAACCTGACTGAATGACCTTTCTGATAATTTGCAGGAAAGATGGTAAGACAGAAAGAAAATTATTTTCTTTACTGATAAATACTAAAGAAATAAGATGACAAAACCTACCTGATACTTCAGTGAATTAGGCAGTTTAATAAAAATGAGCTCTGTATGACTTAGGAAATCAAACCAATTGTTCTGAATCCAAAATACTCAAAGTAACTACTGTAAATGTCTTCATGCTAAAGGAAGGGAGGGCACAGCCTGGCCTCTGCCAGGGAAGGAAGGCCAGCCTGTGATATTTGTCAGTCCCCTGCTTCTCAGCTGGTGCCTTGGCCACAGGTGGACTAAGAAGAACATAGATAGAGGAGGGGTACTGGCTCAGCTGCTTAAATCTTCAACAAGACGTGTTTCTAGGAAGAACAAGTCACTGAACCTAAAGCAGCTCAGAGGTGCCTCCTCAGGTGGCCACAGGAGACCCATGGTCCAAGGAACAGACTGACCTACTGCACTGGCAAAAGCTGCAGCCTCCGAGAACCTTCTCCAGGCTCCAAGGCAAGAGCGAGCATGAAGTGCCACCCACAGATAAAAATCTGGCACAACACCAATATGCTCAAAGTACAGTTTCTTAGCTAGAAAAAGGAAGTTCAGGCAAAGAACACTTGCCTTTTTCTGCTTTGGGTTGGATATTTTGTTTGCTGCTGGTTCTGAGATTTTTTTATTTTACATTATCCCAGAGATAAAAAAAGATAAAAACTACCCTGTGACACAAGAGTCTTGCTTACAGCTCAAAGAGACAGGCTCTCCTTATATCAGCCTCCACCAACAGGATAGGTCCATGAGGATATCAGTGACAGCACACAGCAAAATGAGATACAGAACACTCTCCAGTCCTATGTAGATGCACCCAGTCAGCTGGGAATGAGCTAGCTCAGGCACCAAACTGAGTGCGAGCCTTGCTTGCTATACTGTTCCCCTTCAAACTCTGAGATGTTTCCAGGTTCTTGGGTAGTGGTTTTCAAGCAAACAACAAAACACACAGTTTTTCATACCCACAGCCTGCATTTACAGGGCTCAGGGTAAGGAATGTAAGGATTTTGAGATGCCTAACATTAGAAGAGGAAAAGCATCAGCCCACCTGAAGTCATCAATGCTACAGAGCAGCTGTAAGGCAAGGAAAGCACAAGGTAATTTCTAATGATGTCTCTAACAAAGCTTTTCCAACTCATGCCAGAAAGCCAAGACAGAAGGTGAGAATTAAGCTAGGAAACTATTGTTCCTACATGAGAAAATATCCCTGCCAAAAAATGGATTGCATAGTCGTATGAACTTTATCCAACACAAGGAACTGGAATTTCTGCCCATATTCTATCTTCATTGCTTATACAAGACTACTTTTACCCTCCCTCTTATATATTGCTATCTTGGAACAGAGATTTACCCATAGGGTCCTGAGATTCCAGAGATTTCCTGTATTTCTCCTCTTCCTGTAAGAACTTCACCGCAGAGTGAACTTAACTCAATTGACATCAAGACTATACTTAGGTTACTTCTCTTAAGAGGTGAGTGAGTAACTAAATTCAAAGCTGTGAGGCATCTCTACTCCATGCATTCAAAGCCACTCACAAGCTCTCAGTAAGGCAGGTGGATTACGTGAAACATTATTACACAAATCTTCACGACTTACTGGGATCCACAGATTTTATCTTGCTATGTTTTCCTTTTGGTCATGAAATAAAGTGTGACTGCTAAGGTCAGGTAACACAACTTAAAGAGTGATTAATTCTGTTCCAGAGGCAGGGTCTCCCAGCAGGGAAACGTCACCTTTACCTCACCCCTTCCAAAAAATCCCCAATCACAAACAAATACACCTTCCTATCATACAACTTTCCATTAAAGAGGTTCCTTCTCTATTACAGAAACAGCTAACACCCCTTATTCTATAGATATGATTTACAGAGACATTTTTTTGTGATACAAAACCTCATTCCTAAAGCAAGCCAGATGCAGCAATTACTATACTTGCTTAAATAAACACATTGATCAAAGTCTTTAGAGGGCACTGGATTTGTCCCACTGCCTTCGGCCCAGCATTAATCACAGGTGAGGTCACATATACCCTTCAAAAATCTTGACTAGTAACTCTACTTATGGTTTGAATTTGCATAGTGAAACAGCCACTCCACTCCCTAGTAGCTCAAGATGTAAGAATAAATAAATACACATTAATCTTTTAACATGTTGTCCTGCAGAAGCACATTAGAAAACTTAAGCATGCTTTCTTCTCATCTGTCCCCTCTTTTCCTCTCCCCCAAATACAACTAGTGTTTCTGTCAAACATGATTTTTATCTTAACCTGGACCTAAAGAATAACAACTATCCTGAAGCATCTTAGGACTAAAGTGATTTTTAGATTTTTCAGCCCAATCAAATTCAAATAGAAGCTCAAGACAGTTCAGCTAATGTTTTATGATGCAGATTTACTCTCTTACCTGATAAAATATACAAATTTAATGGCCATATGAAGTGATACTGATTTTATTCAGCATGTAAGATGAATATAAACATCAAAAAAGTTCCCTGCACTGACACTGTCAGCAATATCATTGTTCTTTAAGAGTAAGCAAAGCATTCCACTGTAAAAGGGTTGAAAAAAAAGGAATCAAGTTCACTTCAAGTCACAAAGAACAATAAAAGCAATGCAAAAAGATTCAGCAGCAATAGAGCAAAAGCAGCAACACTGCAAAACCTGTCTTAGGAGCCAACATGGCAACGAGATTGATCCAGTTGTTTTTTTAAGTGGATTTTCAATAAAGATGCAAAAGAATTCTCAGTCCAGGAAAGTACTTAAGCACATAATAACCTTAGCATGAAAATAGGCCTCCAGGTTTCCATGACACTAATAACAAAGAAGATGTTTCATTGGATTAGGACAGAACTCCTTATTTTCTCCTTGCAGCTACTCAAGTAATTATTTCAGGCTGAATAAGGTCTGGGTTATTCACACAGATTCAATATTACCTGAAAAAAAGATCAGACATACCAACCAATATATTATCCTGGGTGTTTATCACAATCCTAAAACTGAACATGTCTTCGTTATTACAGGAGATAACTAAGTTTTCAGGGAAACTCACATCCTCTCTAAATATACTAGTAATATAGTATCATCTATAAACAATCTTCTTCTTAAGGCATTTAAAAAAAGGTGACATAACACAATTCTGGGTACTTCCATTACACTTAGTCTACCCTAAGCAGTATTTTGGAAGAATCAGAAAATGGTTAACTAATTTCAAAATAGCCAATCTTCCAACTATGTTTTAGAGACAGTAACATGCAATAATGAATATTTCACAGAAGAAATGGGCTCTTTGACTGTTTTCCCCAGTGAAGCTTAGTCTTCAGTTTAATACAGAGAGACAAATGCATGCCTGCTTTGTAGCAAAACTCCATGCCATTAGCAAATTAGGGAACAATCTCAAAAGACTACATTATCTTTTTTGACTAATTGAGTTTTATTCGCCATCTGCAGCAGTATCAAAAGCATAACTTAACACAGCTCCAATGAAAGAAAAAGCTGAAGCTGTGTAAACATAAAAATTCAAAACAAGTTAATTTGTTTTCCTCCAGCAATAGCAACAAATTTAGGAGATGTATAATCCTGAGCAAAACATGCACTCAAGTTTCTACCCAGCCTGCCCCACTGTGCCATCACAGCCAAAGCCAAGCACTATTTCAGGGTCCTCACTTTGCCTATCAGATCAAAATAATTTCCCTTATGCAGTTCTCTCCCAAAAAACTACTCAGGAGCAGATATGCTAGACAGAAATAAAAGTGAAGCAGACTTTCTTTAAAAAGTTTATAATGAACTATGTTTAATTAGTTAAGGAACATTTGACTGTTATTTTAGCTGGTTTTGATTTAGATCTGCATTGCCTGAGTGTCACAGCAGAAAACACTGAGAAATTGCCTCACTGCGCCTGCAGAAAGGAACTCCATGGATCCATACCCCTTAGAGAACTTAATAGCTAAAGAACAAAATTCAATAAAGAATTGTTTAAGGGTTGTCATATAACTAGAGATGAATTAGAAAGATATCTGGGGAGAGTTACAGAGTCAAAGGCCTACACACCCCAGAAAGCTTGATTAATATACTGCAGGTACAGCAAGGGAGCCACTTAAAAGGCTTGCACACCCCAGAAAACTTAATCAATAGTAGTTGTCTAACCAGGACAGGTAAATTAATAAAGCACTGTTTAGCTGCATAAAACTTGGGTTATCTATTAAACAAAGATAGATGAGGTATTCTGGTAGTAATTAAAAGAAACTCCTACACCACAGTGCAATAAACTGGGTGGACTTCTGGGAGTGCCTATAAGAAAATCTTGGATGTTACAGTATATATAAATATCTGAAAATTGTTGTGTCTTTGAATATGGAAAATAAGTTTCCGCTATGTTCCCAATCTTGACTCAAAATTGTTATTAAGAATGTTCATCTGAAAGCTTTTGCTGCTAGATTTAATCTAAACCAACTTCTCTTCAAATGCACAAAAGATTATTTTAACCTCTATACTTTGCTCTCAATAAAGGAGAGAGAAGCATAAGAGTTCCTCTATGGCTTCTTCCAGTAAAAACAACAAATAAAAAGTATTTTAAAGCACTGTATGTAACAGAAACAATTCCAAACATTATCTTTAGGAAGAAAAGCTCTTAATGTAAATATTATGTATTTACTAAAGGGATCCAGAATAAAGCCCTAGAATAAAGCCACATCAATATAGCCAATGAATATTTTGTATTTCTAATGTAATCCAAGCTTGTTTATCTTAGTGAAATTTCTGGTTTTCCATGTATAACCTGAAATCACTTCTCCTCTAATAAGATACAGAATAAAATTCATCAGGTTCCTGATTTTGGTACAATCATCTATTTACTCCTCCTACAGGCCAAACTACAGCAGATTTAAAGTGAGCAAAATGTAATAGCTGTATGAATCAATAAGGTGAGTATAAAGGACAGCCACTGCCTGGAGATCGTGGTGCAAGGGTTCTTTCTGCTGCACCTTTAATTTATCTAACACCTACCTGTGATGAATGCTTTGACCTGGGCTAATTTATTCTTTTGTGATTTCTTTGGTGTTAACAGTCAGCTAAGTTACAGAACTTGAGGCTGTAAGAGAATTGCATGAGAAATATATTTGCATTGATTTTACTAATACACATGCAGCAGGATCAGAGAAAGCCTCTGGTCAGCTGGTAGAATGTTTCACTCAACTTGCATACTTTTAGCACACATCAACAATTCCCCTTCTCCCTCCTTGATTAAAAATGCAACAAAACACACAAAGCAAATCGTTTTGCAACTTCCTTCAGGAGAGTGGCAGTATGTTTGACAGTTACCTAATCTGAAAAGCTTTCTCTTCAGAAAACACTTAATGAATCACCATCCCTCAATATTTCCAAGGAGGCATATGCAGATTAATTTGCATCTTTAATTCAGAGGTGTAGAACAAGTAACAGGAGAGTTGCAGTTGCTGTCTACACACTCATTCTCTCATTTAGAAGTCACATGTTCTCCAAAAGCATCCATTACATTCCAAATGCTCTTGTATCCTTCACCATTCCAGTTCACAGGTGTCAGGTTAATCTGATTGCAAACATTTTATGCCTTTATTAACATAACTAATATTCACTGTATTGCTGCTATGGCTCTAACCCCTATGTTTTTAAGATGTAGGATCAAAGTCAAGAAGACAAGCTTTTTATTAACTCAAATGTGTCATGCATTCATATGGAACTAAAATACTTATTACTTCAAAGAGATACACATCTGTATTAATAGCCAGATTAAGAAGCAAAAGAATATTATACACAGGTAATCTTTGGAGGAAGATGCTAGTAACATGAGACCACATAAAAGAACCACAAAACAAGCCTCCAGTACCTACAGTCCATGAAACACACTCAGTATAACACCTGTTGATTATAAGGAACAGAGATTTTTTTCCATCACTTACTTCATAAGGACATACTTCAATTACAGCCAGAAAAACACAGCAGCAAAGTGCCCTCTGCCTGTCAGCTTCTTTCTGTGACAAGTCTAAGCACTAGACAAAAATAAGGATGGAAATATAATTCATTCCCCTGAAGAAAAAGGATTTGATTACAGCACCCAGAGCCCCGTATCAGCTGTATGCATAAACCTTGATGTAATTGTCAGAAGTGGAAGATTAAAGAAGTCATAATGATAAGCGCACAGACATGAAACAAGAATCTCCTAGGCAGTGCTTCCGTCTGGAATAAAAATGAGATAATACACTGAATAATGAGCTTTTCTGTTACCGAGGTTTTGATGGTGAAATTGCCAAGGTTATTGCCTAGTCAGGTATTTAACAAACCTCAGTGTCCAAACCCACAGATACCAAACAGGAGGGAAGCAGTGCAGTAAAGGTTTTACAGCACAGGTGAAGATCCTTGGGTTAGCCCGAGCTAGCACAAAACTGAGCATGCAAGGAAGAAGCCTTGTAGTCTTTGTCCAGGGGACAGATCTGCCACGGCTGGTGGAATGGCTGATCAATATTCCCTTCTATAATTGGGATTCACATCTATAATGACAGCACTGATGGGCTCATGTCACACATACTGTCTTGCATAAGCTCCCGCCTTAAGTGGGTTGCAGCCCAATCTGTCTTGAAGTTGAAAGACAATCCTTAAACACTTAAGATTGGAGTAATGTAGATGAAAAAATAAAACAAGCTATGACTTCCTTGCACAAAAATCCCCCAAGTTACACTTATTTCAGTTAGTTTATGGGTGAGGGGCTGGGAATTTCATTCTTCCCTCTTCTACATGCTTCAGGGGGTCATGACAATGGAATACATCTGAAGTTACTCAAAGTCTGTTGTTTTCTTAAACTGATTCTTTCCATCGCAGTACGAACATGTTTTCAGTCTGTTTGTTGAAGATGAAGCCCTCTCCCTTTACCACTGTCCTCTTATGTCTAAACTCTTAGTTAATTTTTCTGAAAAAATGCATAAACAATACTAGCTGCAGCTCCGATAGCTCTTTTTCTCTCACCCAAAAACCAAAATTTGTATTTTCTTTTTATCCTTAAGATCCTCTCAGAACTGGTATTTCCAGTACCAGTATCTTGATTAAGATATTTAAAGTAAAGGCTTTAGCGGAAATTGCATGATTTTTCCATCTTGCAAACAGAGCTGATAAAAATCACATTTATTCAGAGAAAGAGCCACAGCACATGGATCACATCGGATGGATAACTCCCAGCGTGACTGGAGTTTTCAGTAAACACAGCAAATGACATACTAATAAAGCAGATGATAGATTTGGCACTCAGAGGGCTGGGTTTTGTTGTTTTTTTTTTTTTTTTTAAGTCCATTCTTCCTTCTCCCCTTCTTATTCCACTGCCAATCTTTTCCTCTACAGCATATAGAAATCAGACTAAGGAAAGATAAAATGTCTTGCCAAGGACTGTTCAATGACATGGGCAGGCTTCCACCTGGCTCTTTACTGATCCCCCAGCTAAAAACATTACTTACAAACACCATCATGGAAAATCACTTTGAAGCCCAACCTAAAATCCAGCCATTTTGTTCTTTAGGAAGTATTTTTATTTTTTCCTACACCATTCTCCACATCCCAAGTCCCAGCCATCTTCACATGCAAAAGGAGTGCAACCCTGCAATATCACTAAAGACAAAATGCCAATCCAATTTTAGCTCCTGAGGCTCTGCAGTGATGGCTTGTGACAAGGTAATCCAGGTATGGTATGATCTCAGGACGTTAGATCTGAGCTGGCAGCCCTGGGTAATGTTAGCTCTGCTGCTCCAAGCATCCCTTGGGTCCTTCCAGTCATACACTGCTCATGCCTTCCCTTGCCTTTACTCCTCCTGGAGCTGCCAATATCTCTTGCTTGCTCTGTCTGCAAACCTGTATTTAGCTCGTGCCCTCAATCAGCAAGTTTGAACCCTGCCCTGCAAGTTCACCAATCCTCAGGACTTCTCTTGTCACAAGTGCACCTCCAGTCCTTCTGCTGCCTCAGGGATTGCTCCCCATGACACTCTCAGTTCTTTGTCCTCAGCCTGACCCTTTTGTCCTTCCTTTTACAAAAGTGTCTGTGACTGAACTCGGGCAAAAATAATCTTGATTTAAAAAGGCAGGAGAGATGAAAATCAGCTCTTTGTACTTGTGTTTCAACTTATTATTGGATTTCGATGATAATCTGTTTGCTTCTCTTTAGATCAAGAGATTACTTTTTCCTTTTCAGACTATGGTAATGAAAATGTTCTCTTTCTTTTAACCATTTGAAGAACACTACTAAATCTAAAATAGGGGCTGAGCTACAGAACTTTCTCAACTTAAAAGTATTTTTAACCAGATTCAGACTCTTCAGCTTAAATAATATTGAGACATGAAACAGTATCTGTTCACACGTACACACAAAAAACCAAATTTCAGCCATTTGGAATAAGGTACACTCCAAAATGACACAGAAACCACTGATATCACCTAAATCTAGAGCACATCATACATAACCACCACTTGCATATACCCTGATGAAGAGATTGTGGATGCCAGCAAGAACTCCTTGATTTACTTTGGAGCATCTTAACTCAGCCCTCAGCATTGTCCTTGCAAATATCCTCACTTGCTGGCTCTGGCCAGCAGGTGACATGAAACAGATCTGGATATCAGATGACAGATAAAAACATTTATTCAGAACACACCAAAAAAATTGGAATTTATTATGTTTAAAGAACACACATATGCAAAATGTATATTCTACAGTCCACCTACAGTCTCCTGGAACTCCCAGCTTCCCCTGAAAGAATAATTTCCATCTGCTTTAGCAACGTCTGAGATCAAAGACTGGTTTGATTACATCTTTTCAGCATGAGGACATTGTCACACCCAAGTCAAAAAGTCAAATTCGCATTTTAAGCTCAAAATAACTGTCAAACCACTAAGTACAGAAGGCAGCTTCAGCCACGTCACCTGAAGCTGTCCTCAGAGCCAGAGCCAGTGAGAGTGGTGGGTGGATGAAGTTCAGCCAAGCACTCCCACAGACAAAGAGGAAGGGAGGCAGGATTTTTGTTTCCCTACCTGACCATCTCAAACTTACTTGAAGGCACAGGATAGCATTGTTATTGACTGTCCCAAAAGATAAATCATTCCACCCTTGACAGAAGGAATGAACCCCCATTAATTTTGTTGTTTGCCTTTACAGTTCTAAACCTAGGACTGTGTCATGGTTTAACCCCAGACAGCAAACAAACTCCTAAACTGCTTCTTTCTCACTCCCCTCCGTTGGGATGGGGGAGAGAATTTGAAGGGCAAAAAGGGAAAAAAACCTCATGGGTTGAGATAAAAGACAGTTTAACAACTAAAGCAATAGCCATAGATACAAGCAAAGCAGAACAAGGAGTTCATTCACCACCTCCCATTGGTGGCAGGTGTTCAGCCATCCTCAGGACAGCAGGGCTCCATCACACGTAACTGGCTTGGGAAGACAAATGTCATCACTCTGAACATCCTCCCCCTCACACTGCTGCTTCTCTCCCCTAGTTTATACACTGAGCATGATGCCATATGGTCTGGAATACCCCTTGGGTCAGTTGGGATCTGTGTCCCAGCTGTGTCCATTCCCAACTCCTTGTGCAGCCCAGCCCACTCACTAGTGAGGCTGGGCAAGAGGCAAAAAAGGCTTTGATGGTGTGTCAATCATGCTCAGTAATAACCAAAACATCCCTGAGTTATCACTCACCCTGTTTTGGTCACAAATCCAAACGGCCCCAAAACAGCTACTCTGAAGGAAAAAAACTCTGTCCCAACCCAAACCAGGACATTCTGTTTGTGCTTAAAAGGGAATTAAGGGTATGCATTAAGCTTACTAATAAACAGTTAATTGCCAAGAATTATGCTAATGAACTTAACTACAAAGGAAAGAAGAAGAAAACACAGAGAATTAATATTTTAAACCTTATAATTGCAAGAAAAACAAATTCTCATGTTTAACTGAGGAGGATACGAGGTTTGAAGTAGCAGTAGAAGATCCTCATGAAGTTAAAATAACAGCCAGATCTCCTCCAACCACACAGTAAAGCACAGTGATTATATCACAGATGGCAGAGAACCAAGAAGCTGCACCTCACCAGCAACACTTATACAGATCCTTAAACAGGCTCAATTCCTCATTCTACCTCTCCCATTAATTGTATTGCTGTACCTCCCCATCTTTCCACAGGACTCAGAGTACTAGTTTGAGAAACATATCAAGCAGATCCTGACATTAAGTTTGTCATGACTTGGGTCTTGAATACGCTTGCCAAAATCAATTATCAATAAAAGGCAAGAAGATGCAAAAAGTCAAGAAGGTGAAAACAGAAATTTTCTGCTTAAGAGATTCATTCTCCACTTGCTTTAGTGGATGCAGGACCAGCTCTTATTTCCAGGAATCCCTTGCATCATTACAGCAAACCAGTTACAGACATATAATACTGAAAATAAGCTGATCAATTTTTCTTAAATCATTTGCAGAACCATCTAGAAGCATGGAAACATTCAAAGTGCATGTTCTTAAGACCTATTAGAATGCTGAACCCAGATCCCCAGCAGTTCTGCATCTGTTTTTCCTCATCTTGCAGCATGTCACTTTTTTGCTGTTAGAAGATCAATAACAGAATTATTAGATCAACATTATAATTCCTACATAATTTCTCTTCTGTACTATTTCAACAGAAGAAGTGCTAGACAGTCTGTTAAATGGGAGACAACTCAGCTACCAATATCTTGTCTCAGTCAATCTGTAGGACTGACCATTAAGACAGTGTTATCCCCAAATTTATATCAAAAATCAGCCCCCCATGGAACTGCTCTTGCAGACTGCAGTGCCCATGACACATATTATATCCTCCCAAGTCTTCCCAAGAAGAGATCAAGTACCGCAAAGCCTGGAGAGCAATTCAGATAAGAGAAATAACACAATGAACCACTGGGCAAGGACAGACGTAGGGAAAAAGGTTCTTGCACACACAAAGCACCAGCCTGCTCTGTACCCTTAATTAGGCAGGGGGGAAGTTAAACACACCTTCCTTTCCACAACCTCCTCTTGTTTTCTCAAGAGACATCCTTCTTTTACAGACCTTACACAAAATATACACCTTCCCTCTGCCTCAAAATCACCCATTCACATCAGTGAGGCCTAAAAAGATGTGGCTAAAGAGAATCAAAAGAGTGCAAACAGGAGCAGCAGACAACAAGTTATGTTTCCTTTGACGTGGCACTTGCTGCATTTAAGATCATTTTTAGAGAGACAGATCAAAGAGCAAGGAAAAATCTGCAAAAGCCCTTAACTTAAACCTCCAAGCTCACATTAATTCTGAGCTATCATGATGTTTTTGAAGTCTTATGCAAATTCCCTATTTTACTGCAGTAGAAGCAAAAACAATAAAAGGGAGAAAAGCATACTGGTATTTTCCACAAAACATTATTTTCAATATTCCAAGTAAAAGTTGATCCAGCTGCTGAACACAGCATTACATGCTCTGCATCAATGAACTCCAATTTAACTTTTATTCCATGTCTGGCCAAGGAAGCAGAGCAAGACTACAGCATCTTAGATAACACATGCAGGGAGCTGTAATATCCACAATCATCTGAGAACTGATGAGTGGAAACAGACTCCCACTAAGGCTGTCACTGAAGCACAGTATATTAGGTGTTATCATGAATGGAGTATACATCTAGAGAGAGAGTTTCATTTTATGTGACATGATAAACTCCCTCCCAGTGAATTAATATGGTTTTAAAAAAGGTGTTATAGAGCTCCTACATCTGAACCTTTCCACACAAAATTCATTTACAAAACCATCTGAGCATCATCCGTGCCTAAAGAAAGAAGAATTAAAAAATATTCCAGCAAAGAAAGTTGCAGGTTTGGCAAAAGACAAAGTATGAAGCTTGCATTTATTAAAAGAAACCAGTTTTTCTTTCTATTACTTACATTTCATCTGCTCCAATCCTCCATCTCAGAGAGCAATAAAAAGGAAGCCAAGTATTTTCTTTTTACCTGCTACCCACAGTTACAGTAAGTGAAATGAAAATTTGCTAACATTAAAAACTGCCCTTAATGAAATATTATCTTAGAGATACTGATACAAAATGTGTCTTCAAATTAACCATATAGTGGTATACTGGGATGGAGTTAACTTCCTTCACAGCAGCACAGATACTGCTGGGTTTTATATCTGTGGCCAGAACAGTGTTGATAATTCACTACTGTTTTGGCAACTGCTGAGCAGTGCTTGTAGAGCATCAAGGACACCTTTTTTTTCCCCTCAATTTCCCCCTCAGTGAGTGGGAAGAGGGGCAAGAGGCTGGGAGGGAATACAACTGGGACAGCTGACCCCAACTGCCCAAAGGATTAACCCAGACCACAGAAGACCAAACTGGCATTAAAGTGGGGACAGTCTGCCTCAGGTAGCCATTGCTTATCAGTCTGATGGTAGGGGGTAGTGAGTTCCTTTGCATCCCAGGTTTATTTTTCTCTTCCTAATCAGAATTCAGTAAATCAGCACTCCTTTTCAGTTTGTTTTCTGATTTAGTTCTTGTGGCAGTGTACAAGAGGCCACAGAACTGTGTTGTGCCATGGAATGGAAGAAACTCAATGAGCAGCCAAACAGGAGCATCTCTCAACAACTCCTAGAACTGCGCCCTAGGAAGTCAGGGAATATCCATTTTAGAAAGCAAAATCTGTAATTTAAATTAGAGGAGCCCACAGCCCACCTGCAGACAGAGTGAGTAGGGCTGCTGCAGGTCAGCAGTCACAGCACAAGCTCTGCTGGACACACATCATGCTAAACGCAAGGAGAACTTGCCTTCAGACAAGGCTCTCACAACTGTTTCAGTCAGAATCTGAGTCAAACTCAGCTTCCAACTACTTCTAGTCCTCATCAAGCTGAAGGTCCCTAAGTGAAAAAACAGAATTCAGTTTCCTTCCCAGCTCTGCCTCTGATCTAGACATAAATTGGAATCCACCAGACCATGACCAATCAGCGGAGTGAGTGCGCAGTGCCACAGCCTCACTGCTGGACTCCACCTCCAGCACTGCAGCACCTCCTCATGCAGGTGTGAAACTGCTTGGGCAGGCTTTAGGTCTCTGCTTGGTGACTACCAGCTATCAGGTCCCCACAACACAGTATAATTCCCATTGATTTCATCTTTAAAGCCAGAAGTAGCAAAGTAACACATACTGCTCTCTAAAACCACAACATCAGGGTTTTTTTCTTTACTAACAGGCAATTTTAAAATAAACAAACATTGCTTTCACTACAACAGAAAATATGTTAGTAAACAACTGTTACATCATATTAACATAACATTATGTGATACCCTGATTACAGGAACCTAATGCTTTTACTTCCACAAATAAGTAGTTGTAAGCAAAGAACAGCAGAGACCGGGTCCATGTCTACTTCCACTCTGCCTTCAATTCACCTTGTTTATTCCACTTCTGTCTTGAAGAGATTACTATGTATTTTATACAGCATCATAATCTTGCACAGAGATCCCAGGATCTAACAAAAAATAAATGCATTATTAATAATAAAATGGTAACATATATCAGAGTCAGAACAAGTCCTCATCTGAGCAGTTCTTAAAACCTGGACAGGATTAAAACCTTCTATTTATTTAGACACAGCATATATATATTTGCATAACTATATATGTTTCTGTATAAATATTTGTATATACACACCCATACACATTTGACATACACAATCTACAACTTTACAAATATTGTATATTAGAACTTTAAAAATTTACACAGATAGACATATGTTTCATGTATATTCTAGCATATATAACGGTGACTGGTCACCTGCTTCCTCCAGACTGTTAAATCCATTTCTCTGTAGAGAAGCAATTCCTTTTTCAAAAGGAAAAAACACTGAGGGTAGTGCCAAAAGCAGAAAGTGACAGGAAAGTCCAGAAGCTGAGAAGACAACCAACCACAGGAGGAGGGCAGGAGCAGAGGCCCAGAGCACCGGGAAGTCTGAGTGGAAACCACCACTGGACCTGGGAGCCTCAGCCCACACACTCCCCATGGAGGATGACAGCCGTGACTGGGAAGGCAATAAAGAGCATTCCAAAGAGAACAGCAGGAAAGAGTCCAAAATAGACTGTTCCAGAACAGAAATTTTGCCTAAAGCACTTTCCCACCAGCTTTATAACCTCCCTTTTCAATTTGGCGCTTTATAAACCAAAGATGAGGCACCAAAATGGTGCATTTATGGACTTGGTGGTGCTGCATAAGCTTATAACTCAGTAGACTTTATGACTGCAAGTCATTTGTATTGATTTATTTACTTCATCACTGAGGGGAAGATGTAATTCTGCACTGATGGAGAATCAAAGTGAAGAACAAACAGCTGATTATGCATTTTAAAATCACATTTCATAGTCAAGTTTTATAATGGCACATCCAAAATTAAATACTAAGAGTATAAACAACCTAAGTCTGAAGTCAGAAATGTAAATCATTGATCTGATGTGTAGACAAAAGAGTTATACAGCCGCTTTATAAACTTGCACCTAACCTCCCCTACTTGACGAAATTTTTCAAGATGTGCTAATGTAATTATGAAAACTCTTTAACTGTATGAACAACACACTGCAAGTTTTCTCTCCTGGGCTTTGAAGGCACTGTGTTGATGAGAGCAACAGTTTCCTACAATCATAGCTGGATACTTAGGGAAATCCTTTTCACCAGCCACTGTATAGTATACAGTAAAAAATTGTGCCTTTGAATCCCAAATAATTTTGGCATTTTCCTTTGATGCATGTTAGAATAATTATCATTAAAGCAAAAATTTGGCAAGCACAAAACCTCATCTTTAAGTGGGAAAATAATCTGGACTGGGAGATGTAAGTATTTAATTCTAAGGAGCAAAAATTAATACAAGAAGTTGGAAAAATATGTGACTCTATGAATAACAATACTATCTTTCTGTTGGGCATCTCAAAGTCGCATTAAAGGATAAATAAGCATTTTCTTGATTTACCTAGGGGGAAAGTTGGGAGCAAATTGCTCAAGGCTACAGAGAGAGACAGAAATGGAACTGAGGAGCAAAGCTGAGGCTTTTCAGTCCCACTCCAGTACCGTGCTATTGAACCACACCTTACCATGCAAATCACAGAAGTGAAAACAGAGAAATCCCGTGTCCTTTTGGCCTCCCCAGCATCACCCTTCCTCTGCCAGCTCTCTACAAACCTCTTCCCACCTACCTTCCCCTTTGTGGATAACTCAGCCCACCAGCAAGGCCTGCCAGGAGCATCCCAGGCAGCCCCATGGCCAGGGCAGACAGCAGTGCCAGGACATCCCCATGGCTGCAGCCTCCACAGAGAGAACCAGGCAGCAGCACCAGTGGCTACAGCACCGTGGGAGGAGGATCTCCTGAGAGACTGCACTTCTCAGGAGGGCTGAGTCAGCTCCATCACTGCCCCATGGAGATCCAGGAATGGACATAATGAAACATGATGTCAGCACTCAGAGAAAATAATCTGTCATACCAACCTAATGCAGCCTGAATCTTTAATGTAATATTGATTTCGCTAATGTTCCTCCATGCTGCCATCTGGAAGCAAAATACTCCTTTGTTACACAGTAAACTACACTCAGGGTCATGCAGGACAATAGCCAATATCATTATGAAGAAGGTTTTGTTGCCGGGGTTTTTTGAGTTTTGTTGTTGCCATCTTTTTTTAAGGAGCAAAGATATTTAAAATTCTGCATTCAAATGCAGTCACTAACATCACTGACACTAAGAGAAAAGCTAGTCATGCCTAATTCCAGTCATTTGGTCTTCCAGCATCCAAGGAAGAGACACCACCACATGGCAGGCATGTCCTAAGAAAGGGGGCAAGGAAGGCTGGCAGAGCAGCAGGAGTTACAGAACAAGGTGCTGCAACACTAAATCAACATTTCAGTTCTCACTTCAAGGGCTCCTGTGGTCAGAATATTTGTTCTTTCTTTCCATCTCTTCTCACTATGCAAGTTAAATATGATTTTTTTCCATCAAATGGCTAATCTTACATTTTAAGATTGCCCAATTTAAATATGCAGGCCATTTTCTACTGATCTGGGGAGAGGTATGTTATTTTTGTCACCACACTGCAGACACAGGAAGCTCAGAACTAATTACAGAGATCCAGCAAATTCTGGTGGCAAAAGGTTTTGCTACTAAACTGCTTCACCAAAACCCAAACCCTTTTCTTCCCAATCCCCTGCAGGACAAGAACAAACTTTTGTACAATTCCTTTCCCTCCCTCAAATCACAGCCAGCTCTCAGCCATCTTGTATCATCATTACTAGACAGAATTATGTTTCTAATAAGGAGAAGAGAGATTAAACTTTTTTTTGGATGCAACCCTATCAGATGTCTAAAGAACTGTGTTTTGTCTAGGTCTTAAAGACAGCAGCATTTGTGGTTATTCATCATCTTTGCTTTTTATGCTGAAACTGCAGGCAAGTGAGCTCATTATTCACCGTGTTTTCTGCTTAATCTCACACATCTCATTATGATGTATTTGGGGCTATTCCTTGCTTCCTCCACCACTTTTGATACAAACTACCCCTCTCACTGACCTTCTCAGAAAACAACAGAGACCACAGCAGGCTTGGAGCTACAACAGTGCACCTGTGATCCACCTGCCTCTTTTGTGAAATCCAGAGCTGGCCCCAGAGCAGGATCCCACTTAAAGTGGGGCAACTATTTCTTTAAGTGCTGAGAAAAATTTTCATCAGGCAGACAGCTGTTATAACTCCTGTCAGTGAAAAGATTACAAAATGCTCCCAGAAAAGTGTTATAACTATAGTTAGACTATACAAGATGATTCAATGCTGAAAAATGATACCCCCATCTGTCAGATTCAAAAAGCCAGGAAACTTCATTTAGAAATCATACAACTTTCCTTCAACTTTCCTTTCCTGCCAAATTTTTTCCAGAATTGTAACCTGCCTTGTTCTACAGCTTAGAATGCTATTTTTGGATGATGGCTCACTACAGATTAGGAGTACTTTGTTTCCTTTATGTTTTACCTGGCTGCAAACAGGTAAAAGCCTTGGGGGGGTAAAAGTAATTATTGACTATCAGTAGAGGGACCTCTGCCAGATGGCCAAAATGAACAATGCAGTGAGATAAACAGATTTCATCTCTGAAGGAAGTTAACTGTGCTAATGTTCCTCTACTACTACTTCTGTGTACTTAAAAAAACTATGGCATTCATAAGCTGTCCCATTTTCCTCAAAAATGCATGCAAAAAAAATTTTTGAAAAAAATGATCAGGTGTGGTTGAATTTTAACTGGGTCTCACATAGGACATGAATTTTTGGCTAAACACAGGGAAGTTCGGGGTGGGGGGTTGCTTGTTTTTAAAGATGACAAATGCTCTTAAGCACAGAAAGCCTTATGGACATCAAGGCTTCACTGCTCTCAGGAGTTCCTGCCATAAAAGTATTAATATTGATACAGTACACTTTAGGAAACACCTCAAAAATAGCTACATGGCTGTTTAAATGCTATCCAAATAGTTTCATTATCACTGAACTGATGCTGCAGACAAGATGCATATGAAAAAAGTTTATGCTGCAAGCATAAGACCTGTAATCTTAGGTATGACAACCACAGACCATATGATGCAGAAAAAAATTGATTTCATTGAACCACTTTACTCTTTTTTTTCTCCCTCAGAAAAAAATATTAAATTCTCAAAAACATCCTAATATCCACAAGGTATCATCTCTGCTTCCAGGATCTGTGGTGACCTAAAAATGGTTTGGGCTGGGTTTTGTCCCAGCTATGCAGGAGAAACCACCAGTGAGTCCTCAGATGCCCTCTACCTCTCCATTTTAGTTAGGTCAGTCAGATTTGGTCCTCCTATGTATCACAACTCAAGTGTTTCAAAGAGTCCATTTCTTTTTTATAGAAAAATAATTGGAATATTTTCTACAAAGGATTGTCTGGGTCATGAGAGAGTCAGCACACCTAGAAGAAAATGAAGTCACTCATAAAACGAAAACCTTTATTCAAGAAGATTCTACAAACAAGTTCAATCCTTCGTAATTTATGAAGCTGAGTCACAGTGTTTCTATAGTAAAGGAAGTTTAATTTAAAATTTCTTTTAAAAATCCATCTACTACAGTAACAGCCCTCACTCCTGCTATTTAATTCCTCAGAGTTCCCATTGTTTCCAGCCTCTAAAGGGATCAGGTAGCTCCTGCCTCACAATACTTAGATTTTNGATTAACAATTTTATTTTTTAAAACATTTTCAAGGGGAAGTAAAAAGCAAAACCTGAAAACATTTCTAGTAGTTTCACAGGACAGCAAAAAAGGAGCAAGAGAGCTTGGATAGGCAGAAATGTCAGCAGTGTAATTCAATCAAGATGTACTTTGCAGCACAAGTAATGGGTTCCAGGGCACCTTGCAGTAGTAAAGGAACCCATGAGTTTATAGAGAAGGAAAGCTCTCCCTCATATTCCACCTCAACAATGTAAAGAGCTTCACAGACCTTTGCCATGGGTAGAGTTGGTAAAATAAATTGAATTAGTCATGCTAGCTCAATTAAATATACCCAAAATTAGGCTAGGAGAATTAGTGAAAAACTACTACAAAGCTGATTATATACTAAGAATTAGCTACTAAGAACATTAATGCCATGAATTATTATAATGATTATTTTAAATCTGAGCAATTAATATTTTCTTCTGTACATCTCCAGTATTAGTACTACCTTGAAGTAAATGCTATCAGCATTTATACATTACTTTAAAAGTTCTGCTTTTGAAGAGATGCATATTATTATGAATTGTTTTCTTTAAAAGAAAAAAAAGGTGATTAGGTTAGTTCAAAAATGGGATTTTTAACTTGCCCATTTTGCACATACATACCCTGTAACAGGTCAGTTTCCTGCCGCCTAAATTCCCATTTGCCATAAACAGGAACAGACTTTTACCACATGTTTGAGGGATGACAACATGCTTTTCAATGCTGTACTGGAAAACACTTTTCTAGAAAAAACATAATTTCATAAATCACCATTCCTAACGAGCTGATGGCAATATTTGCATCATTTAAAGCTGCTTCACTGCTAAGCACTCCAAGGTTCTCATGCAACTTTCCTTTAAGCTCACCACTGAACTTCCATTACCCACAACCCATCCTCAGATGAGGTTCTCTGCTTCCCAGCCACTTCACTCCCTGGGCCAAGAGGAAGATGCACATTTCACACCCCTATCCTCTCTGCAGCTGATATTCTGGGGCACCCAGAGTTACCCTAAGGCAGTGGGGAACAATAACCTATTTCGTATGAAGCAAAAGGCCTGTCTCTTCTTATATTTCCTGGTACCAGCCTTATTCTTCTGTTCTGCAAACACCAAAAATAGAAATCATTTAAAGAGTCCAGTTCTTTAAACAGTTGCTAGGTCACATTCTCAATGAAAGAGCATAAAAGATTTCTAAAGAAGCCTTCCTGAAGCTTCTGAGCCCTGTGGCAACACTGACACAAAGTATTGGCAACCTAACTGAAAAATGGCTTATTTTAAAACTCCTATTGTAAAATTGCTGCAAAAACCTCTTGTCATTAATGATAACTGGGTTTTTTTTAGCCATGTCTTAGAGATATTATTTGCTCATGTAAACTAAGCCACTAGGCAACAGGTTCACATAGGTTTACAAAACTTCTACTTGTTATTTCATACCAGTTTTCAAAAATCAAAGTTTTGATTGAACTTTTGAGCAAAGATTGTGCGTTTGTACCTTCCACAACCAGGCCAAGGTGCACAGCTTAACAGAACAAGCCAAGCTCAATCTGCTTCCACAAAGAGCCTTCCCTGGCCCCACTCCTGCTCTTCCCCCTGCATTTCACAGCCCCACCATCAGTGGGATGCATGGAACTATGCTGACTGCCAGATTAGGCATCCAAAAAAGCCCAAAGAAAGAAGCCTTAAACTGCCTTTAGAGTAACCAGTGATCCTGTCTAATATTTGCTGAGGTCAGATAAGCTTGATCTAGAGCCCTACCTGCTTTACCTACAAAAACGTAGAGCTCTCACCTGCTTCTTTCAAGCCAGCAACTCAAAGTAGCCCTAGAAACATAAGGGATGAAGAGAGGATTTGCTGGCAATTACTATTGTAAACCACGAAGTCTGCAGAACAGCAGTGTAATTCACAGGTATTTGTAATGCATTCACTTGTTTTCTGTTTCCAGTGAGGTATGAAAGGCTGTACAAGCCAGGCAAGAGCCCACTTTTGCTCTCCAGCAACCAGCAACAGCAGAGCCCCAGGGAATCTGCTCATAAAGAGGCAAAGCATGCACCACTATGTCCTCAGAACATACTCTAGCTGGTGAGGCTGGGGCTTTGAGCCAGGAAATAGCCTTTTCCTATTTAACAGCCTTCAGTAGATGTTACTGAAACCTATTCTGTCACTTTGTGAACCAGCACAGAGGGCCATGTGACAGCTACACAGCCTAACAACATTGTGCAGAAAAGCTTTTCTTTCCTGTGCTTTAAACCTGCAGCGAGCCGGTCACACTGAATGCTGCCAGCTCCTCTGCTGGAGAACACAGCAACACTCATTCCCCAGGGATCTCCTGACAGTCACAGACCTCCATCATATCTGTCACTGCAGCCCCTTTCCAGCCTGAAGAATTATGTTTGAGTTCATCATTCCACTTTCAGAAATCATTCTTTGCCTTTAATCACCCTCGTTTCTCTTGCCCACATCTCCTCCTGTTCAACTGTCATTTTAGAGATGATCACATCTCCCGATTTCAGGTTTGGGGTGGGGTTTTGAACCAATACTGAGGCTGCTTCCATCAGAATGTCTCGTAGAATCTTAAGGCATTGCTTCTGAAGGTAAACTGGCAGTTCAAATCAATACATTGATTTTCCCATGACCTTCTGCTGCCCAGTTGTTCAACCTTATAAAGCCTGTCTGCAATTTCTCAGTTAGGTCCCAGTCTGACTACCCTGAATACTTAAGTATCAGCAGCAGCTCGTTCACTTCGCAGTTCCCTGTCTTTTCCAAGATACCCATCAATATGTCAAGCTGCACAGGCTCCACCAGGGACCTCTGCAGTCCTTTAATGGTGGCTTCATTTCCACAACGAGATTTGCCCATTTTACTGATACCTGCATTCTGTCATTTTTCATCCATTATTAATTCATTTGAAGATTTACATCCCTGGCCCATTGCAGGTTTGTTTTGGGGTTGGGTTTTTTGGGGTTNATGATTTTGTCAAATACCTATGGAAGATCCCACTACATCACCTCACCCAACAATTATACTTGTTCACATGTTCACCATGTGCTGCAAAGAACTCCAATAAATAAATAGGGCAAGTCCTGTTGGTGTAAAAGCCACACTGACTATTCTGCTATTATGTTCACCCAAAGGTGAATTCTATTATTAAAAGTAAACTCAATTAATCTACCAGATAAGGACAACAGGGCTTTTGGGGCTTCCCTGGAAACTCTGCCTCCCTCCTTGCCCTTTACCATCCTTTCAGTCTTCTGAAAGTGCAAAATCCTATTAAGTGAATCATATTAAAGTGAGCAGTTACATATCACAAGTAATTTTTCTGTCCTTCAAGGCACACCACACTACAGTGATGACATGTCAATCTATTTTAGTTAAGTTATGCCTCCAGTCACCTTTTCTACAGGCACCAAGACAAATCCTTTGGTACCTGCCTTCCCCATAGGAGAGATTTGGGGGCATTTAAAACTTCCACATTCTCCACTGGGATGGCAAAAGCGATAAAATAATTTGATTTTAATATTGCAACTTACTTCTTTGAATGTTTTTGAAAAAAGAACAGATATGCACATCACAAAACAGGGACTGTTAGATAAATTCTTTTCCTTGCAGTCTCCTGCGCTATGTCTTTAAACCACCACGAAGATTTGACCCTTAACTACTCCTTTCAGTATTGATTTTAAAAAACCAAAACTACCAACTAAAAGACAAACACTACAACCCAAAACCAAAACCCACAGCAAGTATCATCCTTTTCTGCTTTCTCAGAGTTATCTTTGACTTCTGGGATGGAGTTTTCTCCCTTTTGTTTCCCCTGCAGAGATGCTGAATTTATGTACACTGTAGGTACTACCAGAGGGCAGCTTTACTGTGACATTTTGGAATTGCTCTGCATGCTCAGGAACCAGATGCTGCCTCTTCCCTTAGGAATCCCCTCCCTAGCTCATCTACACAGCTGCCACTGCCAGTGTTTAAAGCTTATTTGCAGCATCCCATCCCAATGTGACACAGCAGTTGCACCCCATCCCTTTACAGTCTCTCCCATTTTCCTCCACAGCACTGATGGCGATAACACCATCCTATTACCTTATTTTTCCTTTTCTATGCTAAACTCACTGGGATTTTTCTGTTACCTATAGCAGGCTGCTGATCTGACATGACTTTAAAATACAGCACCGTTTGCCTGCCAGCTCAGCCTACTCCAGCTCTCTCTGTACTTTGACGCTGCATAATCCCAGCATTTGTCACCCTCCTGCCACATATAAGATCCATGTTATGTATCGTGTTTTAACAACAAGCATTTAGTTGCACATTTTAGTACTTCGGTTTCTGGGATTAATGCAGAAATACATATACAATATACCAAAATACTTCGATTCTGTTTTCCTCTGTGCATGTTTAAGTGGCATTTCATTGGGTTCCACCCTTCCCTTCTGTTTCATACCCAGTTACTGAAAAAGGACAGAGGACCTACACAGAGCAGGGCTGAGGAGTTACTGCCTAAGTTTTGTTTCCAGAATCTCTGGATTCACTGCACCAGGGATAGAGGCAAGATGCCTTTGCCACCGAGTGCTCTGCTTCCCTTCCTAGGAACCTGTCCAAACACCTTGTCATGCCCACCACCACTTCAGTGCCCAACAAGCAGCTCACTAGGCAGTCCTTACTTGAGTAACACAAGCTAGCTTTAATGTTTTTCCCCTTAATTTAATATTTCCTCCTACTTCAAAGAGCCTGGGAACATATTCTCAGGGCAATGGTGAAGTTGCAAGGAGAACTCATGATCACACTCCACTGCCTCACCACCAAGTCACCACCCTCCTGCTGCTGCTCTAGAGATGGGACTGGCGTCACTCAGCCCTGACATGTTCCTAAATGAGCTTCCCTGCCTCCTTTCCCCTTCCCTCAGCAAATCAGCGCTGCTGACCCAAAAGCAACCCCCCAGCCAGAGACAGCAGTGTCAGTGAGCCCCTCCATTCCCCAGCTTTCCTTCACATCAGCCGCCCTCGACTTAGGAGAGCTTCGGCTAAGATCCATGAGCTATTCTGAGAAGCAAAGATAAACCATGTTTTGGAAAGTCAGAGCAGGAAATGGAGAAGCACAAACATGAAAGATTAAATATCCCTACTTCTGCCTGGCAGCAGTTACTCCTAAATCCCCCATGACACCCTACACTGAACCTTTCATAAAAATTACAGTGGCATTCCATCATGGTGAACAACAAAACCACCACAGAAGAGTAGAGCAACACATCCTCCACACATCATTCGGAGCAGCAATGTTCAGACAAGGTCAAGGTACTGTGAGAGATGCCACAACTCTCCATTGCCATCAGGATTTGGAGGAATAGGGATGGCAGTGGACTTTACTTCACTGTCACTGCACTTCCTCCTCCACAACACTGGCGCTGCAACGGTGCCATCATGAAAGAAAGACATCACTGCTGTATAAGTAATTTGGGGCTGCAGGAGGAAAGCCCAGGTATCAACAGTAGAATGTTAATGTAAAGGAAGCTTTGAAAACAGTTCTTAACAAAGAACTAAATTATTCATGCTACTGAGTGCAGAAAGAGGTGCTGACACAGGTGAATGCTTAGATGAGAAGCTTTCCAGTCCCCACTAGCCACACTGAACCTCTGCTTTCAGATATATGCAAGAGGTCTTACCCTTGGATAGATGGTACATGAAGTGGTTACTTATCTACTCTATATCTAAACTGTTTAAATTTTTTTAACTCCTCCAAGACTCTTGTGTGCTTATCTGATAAAAACAGCAGATTGCCAGTTGTTAGACATTTCTTTAGGTCATCTCTGATACTCAGTAACATCCCCCTGGGTACCAGCAGACATATGCATACTGAAGGAGAAGTTTCCTTATTGATTCATCCCAGACCTCTGATCTAATAAGCCATTTATCACTGCCAAAAGGACAGGGACAAATAAATTTAACATGATGTGTTAAACACAAAGGCTATAAAATGATTGAACCTGATTTTCCAAGGGGCTTCTGCTCAGCCTAAGAAATGTGGAAGAATAAGCTGTACCTGTATGGCAGCCATACCACAGTTGCACCCATTGCTTTTCCACACAGGAAGAAGTTGCAGGCACAGTATCAAAAATTACTTGAAAAAAACCAAAAAAATTGGGTTAAAATCTCTTGGTAATGTGCTTCCAGTGTTGACATAAAGCCGTTTCCTTCTGCGATATATGGATTTTTTGCAGGTGGCTGTGATACCTTTGGAAAGCCTAAGACCAGACCTAGTGACAAATTTCGAATTTCACAAATTATGTCTATTTGTGACAGAAACCTAAACTACCAGAATTCTAAGACATCTCTTCCTGTCATCTCTGAAATAAAAACAAAAAACCAACCAACCAAAAAAAAACCAACAAAAAAAACCCAAACACACAAAAAACCCCACCATACAAAAACCTGAAAATCAACTGCACTTTGCATTCTGCCCAGGTTTTATTACATACTTGTAAACAAGAATGTTTTCTCCTAGATCCTGGAAGCCCATTTTAAAAAGTCCCTATTCAGACCAATCCTGGGGTTCCCCATGTCTAAGCATAACACATATTCTCCAATTCATCTATGGATATAATAAAAAGTGCAGCAAGTCTAAATATACTCTAAAAACTTCCTAGGTACATTAGTATATTTAATTTTTTTTAATTAAATGAATGTAATTTAATAAACCCCCATATCTTAAAAAGAGAATATAACGTGGACTTCAGCTAACATCAAATTCAACACCACATGAAGGCAGTCTACAATAACGAGGACAGCACAGGTTTTGATTTTGCCAGAGTACTACAAAATATTGCCAGATGAAACAAGCATCTTCCTTGCCTTGGAAAGCTTCTTTATTTTTCTCCACTCTGGCTTCTACTCTAACAAGAGTTAGCACATTTCCTTCCTCACCTCACTTCTTACAGCCTAACTAACATAACCATTACTTTGACAACCTACTAAAAGTTCTAAGCTCTTTTCTGAAGCTTACAAATCCAATAATACTGCTGTGGTCAGGATATAGAGTGCACACATGGCTAATGCCAGAAGCATAAGCATCACTCACTGTGGAATTACTTATTTTTTAAGACTACTTTTAAAGTTTAGCTTCATAGCAGCAATTTCTTTGCCCCATTTCCTGAAAACAAGAGGAATTCTATGAAGCTGCATTCAGCTTATTACAGTTCTTAAATAAATAATTGAACACATGTATAAACAGATTACATCACCTGCTGTGAATCAACACTGCAGCAGGATGCTCTGCAATTCTGATTAATATATTTTCATCTAATCATTATGACAGTCAATTGAAATAATTTAAATAAATGCGTTTGATTTGCCATCCTTAATCCTGCAGGACAAAACTGTATAAAGGTCCAATTATACTCCATAACTCTTCAGACATAAATATTGACTCAGTCTGGGGCTAAGGACTGGATCCAGCTGCACCCAGACTCCTCTGTGAGGAGGAGGTGTCGAGAAAGCAAGAGGGTCCTTCTGCACCTCATGACTCAGTGGGAGGCTCTCCCTGATGAACTTCTGAAGCTTCCATTCTACCTGCAACACATACATCCCTCAAATAAGCATTTGGGGTTACCACAGACAGCTGTATTGAATGCAAACCATCAAACCTCAGGCAGTTTGGACCAAGCCCTTCAACATCGACACAGAATTACCAAATTCCATCTTAATTGGAAAAAAAAATCAACCACTTCCAAGAAAACAGAGAATGAGAAGCAGAGAATTTTGCCATGGAAAGGGTTTTTTGGCTGATAACACAGAAGGCAGGTCAGCTGGGAAAGTCAGTGCACAACTAAAACATATTAGGTATGCCAAATCATAATATAAAGCTTTAATTATTGTTTCCAAGTATTCATTGCCCTTCAAATGCTGTAAAGGTCACTTCACAATAACCCAAACATGCACAACTTGGATGGATTAGTGACACCAGTATGCTTCAGATTTAGCATTAATTAGGTCCTCCCTCTTAGTTCCTCATCATGTTTTCTGTCTTTTAGTTTAAAACACCAGTGTATATCAAACCTTCAAATCCAAACTCCCAAGTATTGCAGATATTCCTATTTAGAGAGGAAACTAAATCCCAGTGTGCCACTGACACAGTACGTCACACACACACAAACACACACTCACACTTTGATCAGAAGGTATGAACTAAAACTCTACTTTATTTGAAAGTTTAACTCTAATATATAGTATCTCTAAAAAGGCCAGGGATTGGGGGAGAAGGTTGACACCTCTCCCCATCCAATTGGTCAGGACAACTGTCCATCAGCTGTCCATATCTCTAAGAGAAAGAATGAAAACTACCTTGAAGTTATGATAAACATTTACCAGTGTTTACAAACCAGAGTGTGAGAAAGAACCCAAAACATGAAACTGTAAAACAGAAGAGAAGGCTGAAAAAATCAGGGCAACATGCCACCATTCCTAAGGTTCCTGCCTTTCTTTTTTCTGATGGGCAGGTATTACACATTCCAGTTCAGAAAAGCAAACTCACTTTTCCAAGAAGAGCCAAGTGCAGATGAAAGAAAATAGCTAATTCAAGAATTGTTTCATCAGTTTATTATACAGCCACAACAACAACGATTTACTCATTGCAAAGGCATATTATATTAAGAATAATGGCATAAAGAGCCATAAACAAGTTTTTTAAAGGTTCAGTGTCTCAGGGCATTTGGAAGAGGGAGCTGGGAAAAAGCTCAGGAAGTTTTATTAATTGTTACTAGCTGGATCTCTGTAACACAAAAACTCCTTCTGTGCTAGATACTCTTCCAAAATACTAAGCTACAAAGCATTCTATGAATTACCAAAAGATAGATATAGGCTGAGGGGAAGAATAAAGCAACTATATTACATCCAAGAAGGATCATTAAATCTCAATGTTTAAACCAAGCAATGTTTTCTGACCACTGAAGCCCACAATTCTCCTTCCTGCATAGAACAATACCAAATTTCAAACAGGCTGATTCTTACCTAAAATGACCGTGGAAGCGCCTAAGAGCAAACCTACCCTGCAAGACCTGAGGTTTAACTATGGACAGAACACAGTTAGAGTGGAAACCTTGGAAACGTCATGAAGTGGCAATTCCTGGAGATTTCTAAGATGTATTTCCAAAAGGCAAAGTTTTCCCTGACAGCAAGCATTCCCAAAGATGCATTTTCTAAGTCAATTCACTGACTGAGCTGTATCTTCTCCCCTCTCTGTCCTTTCAGCACGGTTTGCAGGCTAAGAGCACAAAGGCAGTAAAAGCACTAAGCAAGCAAGAATCCGCTTTAGCGCTAACAAGCATTACAAGAGACCCTCGGAGCCTTTAAAACTGCAGAGATCAGCTGAAGGTGGTTCAGCAGGGTTTATTTTGGCACATCTGAGACTGCTACAGAGCAGACTGAAGCAGGCTACACAAGCAGCTGTGCAGCTCAAACCACACCCCAGCACCTCCTGGGCAGCACCAAGCTCATCTCATCTACCACACACACAAGAGGACCCCAGCTCAGGATGAGATCACGCAATGCAAATATTTGGAATTTTCCAGAGAACACAGGTGCTGTGCTGTCTGTGTGATTCTGAGGTTCTCTAGCTCTTCTCTCCCTTTACAGGTGGTATTATCACCAGCAGGTAGAGGATTCACCCTGCAGCCCTAGGACAGGGCTTGGAGGCAGAGGACCAAATCTCATATAATCTTTTGCACTAGAGCTTGTAAACTTAAAATTCTTGTAAGCAACTCCAAGATTCTTTAAAAATGCACTGCGAGTTGCAATGACTGGGCTCAAATTTTCAGCTCAGCCTTCAGATACTAAGATCTGGTTTCCTTTTTCCAAAACCCTTATCAGAAAATTCCTGCGGCAATCAGGTGTTACTTCCAAACAACTTTGATTTTCACCTCCAGATGAGCCTGGAAGATACAAGTAATAACAATTGTGGATACAAACCATCATTATCTATCCCCCAGATTAGATACACAATAAAACATCTTAGAGGGTTGTTGGGGAAGATGAAATGGGAAAGCCCTATAAATATGATTCCTTAGAGAAAGATGTTGAAAATATAAAACCTACTAGTGAAGTTGAAATGAAGGCAAATTTTGAGTTCTGAAATGCCAAGCCATTAGTTACTAAACAACTGAAAAAGACAATGGCTTAGCCAGCTGAAGAAGCATCTCCCTTGATTGAACAATACCCTGGGCAAATAGGGGGATGCTGAGGGTCCAAATGTTGGAGGAACCTCACCAAAGTAGCAGGGAAGAAAAAAGGGTCTAGGAATTAGCTTTGAGGGTTTAAAATGTAACACATATGGTAATATGGTAGTTCTTATAGGCTGTATGTAAATTCTATAGGATTTGTGTCTTGTACCAGTTGGTTAGTGTAAATCAGAATATTCAACACAGAATCAGATATAATGTATTGTAACAGGGGCCTAGCTCTCTTCTCTTGGCTCTCTTCACTCCTCTCTCTACTCTCCCTTTACTCTTCTACCTCTCTTGCTCCCGCTCTCTTCTTTCCACGCCTCTCTCTCTGGGGGCACGCTTCAGCTGTGGCTGGCAGCTGAAGCAAAGCTCTAATACCCACGACGTATGCAATAAACCACATTTCAAGAGCTGCATTGGACTCTGGAGATCTCTCATCCCCACCGTCCCAGACCGCTCCACCTCAGTCTCCTACAGAGGGTGACTAGAATTCAAACTATCTAGTATAAAAAGCTTTTGTAGAGGATATAAATTAGAAGGGAGGATGAGTCATTAATTTCTGATATTGCTTAAAATTCTCCTAAAATATCACACAGTGAAGAATTCATTATTATAATGGTTGATGTTAGAAAACTATCCAGCACTGTGGAAGAGACAAAACTACTGAACAACAAGCTACAGAAAACACCAGCTAATTAAGATGCTTCCTCTCTACCCTGTACTTGCCACTCAATCCTCCCCAAACCATTGATCTGCAAAAATACTATTTCCCATCAGTTCAAGGTGCTCATTCTTCTGACTGCTCCTTCATCTGTCTCATTAAGTTTCGGCACATCTGTCCCTTGGCCTCTTATTTGGTAATGAGCAGCAAGGGCACACATCACCCACAGGCATTCCTTTTTTTTTGAATTGAGGTAAAAACCAGAAAGCAAAAAGCTCTGCCTCTTCAGGTGGATGTAGTGCAGAGAGCCAGGCTAGGAAGCAATATGTCGCCTTTGCTCCCAGCCAACCTCCTCTAGGCCCATGGGGGCTCTGTCCCCAGACACCCTTTCTCACTTCTGAGATCTGGATATCATCAAATTCCAACAGACACTCCATCACATCTCTCTCTGCCTCCACAAGGACAGACAAGTTGGTTACAGCTGCAGCAACTGCTTTGATGCATCCTGGGATTTTACTGTCATCCTTTGTGACCAAACATTCTCCAGCATAACTACTTCTGGCAGAGTTTTAAAGTGTTGACAGATCAAACAGGGGCTGACATTTAGATAACTGAGCCCTTAAGATATTTACAAGTGCCCAACTCTGTTGCTGCAAACAACTACTTGGCCAGCTGATATCCTGGCTGTATCTTCACAGCTGAGGCTTAAGAAGTTGTGTTTTGTCACTAAAATCAGGGGAAAGACTCAATATTAAAGTAATAAATGGAAGGAAACCTTCACTGTTACAAAATGTGGAATATGTAAAAATTTTCTTAAGAAAGTATGTACTTTGATGTTTGATCTTTGTACACTTACAAGCATAATCAACAAGAATGGAGATCTAATCCATGGCACAGCAGCTAAAAGGTAAGCTCTAAGTAACACCCATGTGTTAGAAAAACAGATTACTTGTTGAAAGAATTGCCCTGTTAAAGTTTAGGGCTTGATATGCTTCAATTATCTCAGACCTATGGGTTGGTTAACAAACCAGGAAAAGAAGGATGCCCACTGATAGTGGACATGAAGAATGCAGAATTTATGGGCCACAAAGTCTTCAGGCAGAATTCTCAAGATAAGGAAGAAACTGATAAACCCAAGAGAGCAACTACGCTGAAATCAGCTCCAACTGGGTAAAGGTAATTCCAGCAGGGGGAGAGTGGGACCATGAACCCAAGAGGACTGAGACTGAGCATGTGGACTAATTACCATGAGAAGCAAGAGAATCATTAAGCAGTATAAGACAGGAATTAGTGTCCTGGCTACAAGTGACACAGTTCTCCCAATACTTACTATTCTTTCCTTGCTAAAATGTATAAGTAGTAAAACATTTTGATGATGTGCTTGATTTGTGGAATTCCACCAAGCACCCTGGATCGCACAGCTCTGAAATAAATAATCCATGTTTCTCTCCAGTGTGTCATTATTGGCTTATTCCACACCACAAAAAAANCCCCACCACAAAAAAAAAAAAAAAAAAAATCAGATTCTTGCAGACAGTACCATCACTTAAGACTCTAAACACTTTTGGTAGTATCCATAATTTTAAACAAGTAGGTTATTTTCCCACTTGTTAATCATAAGTCACATCCTAGTATCCATTATCTAAGAACTAATTACAAGTTCCATAAAGTTTTTTTTTTCCTTCTTATGTGGATAAAGACACTTGAAATAGTGAAGAGAAAAATCATGTATTTCAATAAACATGCACCAAAATCTCCTTATTTCCCAAAATGACAGGTAAGAAATGAATCCCACACATGGATTTACATCAGGACTTATGAGCTTCAGAAGTCCTCTGACTCCTCACTGCATCTGCCTCATTGGTATTCCTGCAATGCTGCATTGTCTGAAGACAGAAATACTAACACTTCAAGACAGCAGCAGATAATAATGTTGACATTTTAGTGCAGCGAACAAGTTTCATCTGGACAATGTGGTTTGCATACATTAATCATCTTCCTTTAAGCAACTCATTCACCAGATTGAGTCTAAATGGCTTAAACAACTGGATACACAAACACTTTTTGGCAAACTAGAAGCAAGGCAGTTGTTGCTGTATTCTCCTTTCCACAAGCCAGTCTGTAGAAAGCAGAAGGCACATGCTTCATGGAACAAGCTGCTGCCATGAGACAGAAGCTGCTTTTTTTTTTCATGTAACCCTGTGACTGGCTCACAGGACCAGAGTAACTGCACAATTCCAGACTAAAACTTGGATCGGGTTTGCAGCATTATGGAGCCATCTCTTTTTCTGGCAAAGCCCTGCTGCAAGGGCGGGAAGCAAGGAGTCAGCACTGAGGACTCCAGTGCCAGCAGGAAGCTGCCACCACCACTCTGGTTAATTCTAAAGTGCTTGCTTAGGGCAGGGCTCCTCTCCAGAAACATCTAAGCAAGAGAGCTGGAGGTGGCTGGAAGGAAACTGGAAGCATTTTCAGGAAATCAGCTGTTTGGAAGATGAGCAAAGAGATCCAGGCAGAGCTAGTTAATTATGTAGGAAACACAGAAATAGAAAACCTACAGACAGGGTTGGCTGCCATGATTGCTTTACCTTCCTCCATTTCTGTAGCCTCATGCAGAGACACAGAACCACTGGCTCCAGCATCACACAACCATCTGCTGCTTGATTAAAGAAGTTGTAAGCAGATTTGTCCCCCCATCTCCCACAAATTCAAGCATTCCTCCTGACTTATCCCTCCAGTATCATTTGCATGGCTACAGATGGAAAGGAGGGTGTTTCCACAGAGGAGATGGAAGAAAGCAACAGCCTTGGGGAAGAAATGGAAGAGCACAGCTATGCTGAAGAAATAAACTGTCCCTTCGAAGGTGTTCAATGCAGAATAAACTACAATAAGAGATAAGATCTAACTGGCAGGGATTGATTCCACACACTCTTTTCCTCATCTTTCATATTTGCTGGAAGGAAAAATTATACTTCAAAGAATAGCTGTTATAGATTCTGCCTTTTCCATAAGAAATCCAAAGCACTCAATTCCCATTATGATCCATTAAGCCAGTGTCTGACTGGAGACGTACTCTTTAGAGCCCATTTTCTCTGCCTGGATGCAGGAGGACTTCCAGCATAGAAATGATACATTATTACACACACGGAAAAGAGCATCTTTATCATCTGTCTTGATTAAAAAAAAAAAAAAAACAACTATGAACTAGTTAAAGCATTTATCACTCAATCCTGTTACCTTCCACTCAACTTCATTCACACCACCCCTTCAAAACAGTCACTGCACAGCCTCACAGACCTGAGTCTTTTCTGGTGCTGACAAAGATTCTCACCTAAATGATGACAGCATGGTCCTCATGGGCTAAAAAGCTTTGAGTTTGGCCAAAGCCTGAAGAAGAAGGTCTGGAGTTATGTACAAACCTGCTAATTTAGATGCTGCCACCACCTCCACACCTATGAGTGAGCCCTTTTGTGATTCTCTCCTTTCCCAGTACCAAAGTCCCCATTTGCCCTGCAGACTCTTTCTTTATTAACTTACAGTATACAGTCTGGCATGCAATTGCTTTAATAGTTTATTTTCATAACAGTTTATATTCTGCCTCTAGTACATTCATCATGGATTTCAATAAAAGCCCACCTTTAAGCAGATAAACAGTCCCAACAGAACCTCCTACAAGAGCTTGCAGTTCTTTGTGGATGTTTTCACAATGCTACTGAATTCATTTTGCCAAAGCAGGGTAGCAAGAATAAGCTCAGAGTAGTTTTCCCTTACAAGTATTTGTAACATCAGCCTTGTTGATGCAAGCCTGGGATATAATCAAGTTCTGTACTTAACTGCATAGGGAATTGCTTAATAAGCAACATATGTCTCCATAAAAGCAAATTGAAAGGAAAAATAATTATAAACAAACACATTGAAACTGCAGAAGAAAAAATATAAAATATAATCATGTGGTCCAGTGTTATCACTCTAATAGAATGTGCAATGCTGTTAATCATTGAAATAACCATGTTATTTTAAGAGCACTGCAGAAATATGCTTATTAGTACTGGCAAACCATTCTATCCCCCAAAATCAAAAACAAATTTAAATATTCTAAAGTTTTAAACCAGCCAACCCCCTTTTGCTGCAGCTGAACCAAACAAATCCAGCAAATGTGCTACTTCTATGTAAGATAATCTCAATTTAAGAAGCTAATGCACCTCTTGTTTGTCACAACAAAGGAGATACAAAACATATCAATGTCTCCCATTTGCATGGCCAGTGAAATCCTTTGAAGCTTTGTTGTACATCAAACTGCTTCACCAAAATCCACACAAGAAGAGTGCATTCCCACTCAACATTATTTTTTTAATTAATGTGTGCATGCAGCACTCACCTGTAAAAGACATTTTAGAAACAACAGACACATGAAGAACTACTGGTGCAAAAAGGTGTGCCCTGGGTCACCCCCAGCACCTCAGTGAGCTACCAAAATGCAGAGAAACAGCAGCACTTGTCTTTCTAACTGATCAACAACACATCACACCAGAAACTAGTAACTAACTAGTTTCCAATTAGACTGTTTACATCCTTACTGAAGCAAAACAATTGCAATATTTTATCTTGTTTTGGCAAATAACCATTTACAGGCTACACAGAGCAGTGATCTAGTTAACATGCTGTGCTTAAATTAATGGCAGATGTGAATGCTAGGTTAAAAAAAAAAAACCAAACCAAAAAAAATCCCATTAAAATACCCAAAAGACAACATATTTATGTGATTTAAATTATGGTCTGATTGCATTAGCTACAGAGCTCAAAACATACCAGGGTTTCCACATTGTGTTAACAAATCAGACAGTTATCTTTAGACTCACAGGCTAAATTGCACCTGCATATAAATCTAGTGAGTTGCACTGTCAAAGCTGCACTACGCCAGTACACAACTACCAGTACTCAAAGGGGTAAATAGTCAGTGGTTCATAAACTCTACAGATTTATTTCTGCATCTACCCTTTTCTGCAACTCAGGCAGGGAAGCAATTGCTCCTGTGCAAACAGTCACTTACAAAAGATCTTCCCAAAGGACTCTTGGCACTTTCCAATTAATTTTTCCATCCCATCTCCACCCCATTTTCCTTACAGGAAAATTCCCCTGGAATCTGAGCCAAATAATTCCTATCAATCCTTTCCAGCTGTGCAGCGCCCTTGACAGAAAGCACAATGGAGTTGTTATGCCTTCATTATATCCAAATAGGAATTCCATGAAGACTGAGCTGCTTGTCTCCTTCCCCAAGTACACTTACACCCTGACTAATGATGGCCAAAAGCCTTTTACTCTAGAAAATTGCCTTCTAAATGTATAGAAGATTCTTCCTTTCTTTCTTCCTTCTGCATTAGATTGCAGAGCACATTTTTTTTATTTTTAAGTTTTCTAAATATCAAAATAGATAGTACAAACTTACACATCCCTCTCCAGACAAACTTTCAATTGGACAGATGCCTTGATGAAATCCCTGTGATAACAAGAGAAAAACTACTTTCTGATGACCTGCAAGGACAAGTTATTCTCTGCAGCCCTCCATTCTCTTCTTGAGACAAAATAGTATGACTAGGGAAAGTGATGCTGGTGAAGGGTAAGCAGTGATATTGCAACTAAAGTATCAGCTTGAAAAAGGTTTTTTAACAGAATTCCAGCCATTAATTTAAAGTACCCAAGGCTGAGGGTAAAATCAGAAGAACCTAAAAAGTTATATTGTACTGAAGGAGTTCAGTGCTAATACAACCCAAGTTGAGCTCCTGTTCATTTCTTCTCAGAAAAACAGAAATGGTTGCTTAAGAAAGAGTGATTCAATTACCATCATTTTTAACTTGGCAGGTTTGATTTGAGACAGATATGGTACCAATGAAAAATTATTTTTGCATCTTAAGAGCACCGAGACATCTGCTGTTCACAAAGTTGCTCAGGGCTGCCAGAACTTCTTTCAACCCTCAGCCAGTCTCTTCTCCTCCTCAGTAAAAGGTGATTCCCACCCTCAAAAAACCACCAAAACAATACAAAACAACAAACAAACAAGACAAAGAGAAAACAAAAGAGGATAGCACCAGCACTTCACTTAATAGTATAGGACTTCAAACCTTTCAGATCACCTGGGAGTGATGAAACCATAAAGGCATTGGCTCATCTGACATTTTCTCTCCCTGCTGAATCAACTTAACTGCTCAGAAAGCTCAGATTTGTTCTGACTTAAGCTTCAGCATTCCCAAAATGGAATTCTTCTGTCCAAACAGCCCCAGATAATGTTCATTATTTTAGACTGACATTCAAACACATTATATGAACACACAGATTTAGATACACACCACCACCCCCATCTTAGAGGGGATTTGGTTAAAAAGTACATCAGTACCAAAAAGCTGTTTCCCCTCTTAGCTTAGTTAACTAACCTAGTGTGACACACTGTCAGTGACATAATGGTGTGGATAAATACACCACTATTTTCAGGAAGTCTCAGGGTTGGTTTGTCCAGTTTTTTAAATTCATTGTGTAGCTTTACAAAAGAAACTCTACAACCTTGGAATTGTCTACAACATACAACCTTTTTAAAATACTATTTAAAAAGCCCTAAAAATCATTATCGGCAGCTGTAGAATGAAGAAGAATGAAGATATGAATCAGTATTTTTCATCCTGCTCCTTGAAAAATTTTACTGTAAGATTCATACCATTATATCACAAAGAGATGAAGCAGTTATTTTCTTCATAATTCATTCTTTTGAAGAACAAGATAAAAATCTTTGAAATTAGATACCAAAAATCTTAGTTTTTCCTCAATTTTACAGTATTATCCAGGGAAAATTGCATAACTGCAGGCAGATGATATACAGAGATGAAACACAGGGTCAAACATGCTTTTTCATTAAACTTTCACCACCATTTCCTATTGAAGACGACATGCTGCAGAGACTGTTTCTAATTAACAAAGCACAGGCCTGGCGCAATTCAGTATTTTTATGAATAATGTCAGCAGCTACAAAAGCTCTGAAGAGAAATGAGACGTAGTAGAGGATGAGCAAGTCAGCACAAGTCCCTATATGATTCTTTGTCAGGAAAGAGCAAACATAATCCTCGGATGTATAGAAAGGCATTAGGAAGCAAGAATGCAATTTTTCTCCCCAAGTAAAGTATTAGCTGCACGGATGTAGGATTAACCAAAAGTTCCAATAACTCACTTTAAAAGTACACCAAAAACCAGGAGATGATGCAGAGCATTACAACTCTGTCTCAAGGTTATATGAACACTCAGCATTGAGGGTAAGGCGCTCACTCTGTTTCGGAGATGAAAGGTGATATCTGGGTGACATGACTGCAACATCTAATAAAAAGAAAAAGGAAAGAAGAAAATCGCCTCTGACAGAAATTTAAATGTCCTTGAGGCTTTTTATTCAAGCAAAGAAAAGCATATAAAAAGAAAATTTTCGGCTATAATTTTAATTCAAAACCAAACACATTGAAATCTGAGATTAGGTACAGAGGTCTTAACCAGAGAGTGTTAACTACTAAAATTCAGATAGGATTTTTCTTCCCCCTTATCTACATGAAGTCACCTAAAAGTTTGCAGCTCACCCTAAAAAAGCCAGGAGCTCCTCACAGCAGGTGCACTTCTGGAAGTGACCTCTTGCAGTCCAACCATTTGTCTATCCCTCTACCTCCATTAGGTAAGGGGGCAGCCCCAAAGGCTACTCACTTAACATCTGGGTGGAAGAAGGTGAGCAAGATGAATAGAAGCTTTCATGACAGGATGTAACACTATTAAAGTGCATAAAAGCATGAATTGGTTACTCATTTCAATAAGAGCTCCTGTATACAAACAAAAATTTAAATACCCTTACGTATGTAAAAATAGCTAGTGAAGAAACATATCCTCTTCTAAAGCAATCCCAAAAATTTATTTGCCACTTAAACAGTCTCTGAATACAAGCCAAAGAAATATTTTGGAAAATCTAAACAGCTGTGCATGATGCCATTTTCCAGAGATCTTCTCCAGACACTTGAGAGAGAAGATCCTAGTAATTGGAAAAAGAGGATAAAGCCACTAAAGAACAAGAATTAGAGAGACTAAAGTGGCACAGCAAGAAGAACGGACAGATAACATACATGCATCAGCCATTATTTGTGATTTAAAACTATGCAAGAAGCACGTTTTATATGATCATTTCAAAGAACAGACACAGGGTATTAGAAGCTTGAAAAAGAGAATGCTAGAGGTCTCTCTTTGGTCAGAGGAAGTTGTTTGAAATGCGAAAATTACAGTTCACCATTAAGCCCAGTTCTGTTAACAGTCCTCTGGTTTTGAGGGCACATTTGTGCACCCATGCAGGGAAGGCTCTTTAACTCCAGTCCCTGAGCTTTGGGATACAGCAACAATTACAAAAAAAATGCAGACAATCTCACACCCACAAAAAATCAAACATTTCTTAGAGTCCTTGAAAATACATTTGTAGCTTGAAAAGAATGACAAGATGATAAACTGACACCAAGCACACAAACACCCCTCTCATCTTTTGAGAGGCAGCAAAAAATTCAGACAATGCAGTAAACAACACTGAAATACTGTCAAACCCAAGATTAGAAAAATTGCCTGCTAGCTGATGTTTAGAAAAACCTGCTACAATAGAAATTAAACCAGTATGAATTTACATTTAATTCATACCTCCAGTATTAATGGCCTCCATAGTGCACCCTGACATTTAAACCTAAACAATAATTTGGAACAACGATTACATTTTAGGTTTCTATTAGCAGTTTGATCCATCCAGGCAAGTAGTAAGGACAAGACTAGAATTTCAAGCTTCCCTATAGACTCTTCTAAAACAGAGGTCTAACCAATGGAAAATAAAACAAAACTGTAACCTGGCAGTACAATTTTTACCAGGAATGACCTCTTATCAATAATTTTTTAAATAAAAAATGTGTTCATGTGACTGCAGAAAATAATTTTTTCAGCACCATTTCCATTTAATCAGAGCCACCAGCACAGAGATTTGCTGCTGGGCAATAACCCTACATATTTGTAAGCATTCAACTCTGTTTTATTTCAGAGAAATCATCATAACTTAACAGCCTGTGCTATCCTTAAGGCAAACTTTACATAATTAATATATACAGGTAGGCAGAAACAAATGGAACAGTAAATAAAAGGTTGAGGCCTAAAAAACAGGCTACTTTATGTCTGTAACAAATTTTGCACCCTAAACTATCAGTTAAAATCTCTTTGAGGACCATCCATGATGAACTGAGAGCTCCATCCAGCAACTTCTTCAGGCAGGGGGACAAAACCCTTAACGCTCAACTCAAGTCCTTTGACCAACCCATCCAACACCTTACAGAATACAGAAACTTCATTTATCATGTTAAGGCAGGAAAATGCAGTATGGAAAGGAAAAACCTCCAAAATTCTTAGTTTCATACACTCACTCTCATAGAGCAAGCGACAAATGTTCACATTCATGCATTGCCTGTCACAGAAACATCACTAAATTGTCAGCTAACAAGCAGGAAAGTCAACCTCTGTTTCAATTCTATCACATATCTGACACTTGGTTAGCCCAGGGGATCAACTCAGACTGCAGCCAAAACAAAAGCATAGTTTTGTGCTGAAGTTACCAAGTCTTCTGTTGCCTTTCTTTCCCCAAGAAAAGAAGATAAAAACTTTGACATTTTAGGAGCCCATGATTAGAATTTTATGGGAGGGTTAACAAGAAAAAAAATAAGACTTCTCTAAATACCATTCCCAACCACTTGCCAACAGATAAGAAAGTCACTGAGTTCACCCCTTCCCACACAGCCTCAGAAAAAAAGGATCCCAGAAGCTCAGTTAGCCCCCACAAGTTACAGTCCCACTAGCTGAGCTACTAAAGCCGTAGAACAGAAGAAACAGCATTATTTAAGACCTTACTTACCCAACCAGGGCTGAGAATATTCTGATGTCTTTCAGGAGGCACCAGCAGAAGCAGCACATTTTACACAGTCAAGACAGACACACAGCACAGCAAAGAGAAAGGCTACACAACTAGGCAGCTCCCTGACCACACGACAAACAATGCAGAGCCACGTAAACATTTACCAATAAAAACACAAAACTTCCTCCCAAGGTAAGCAGCACTCATAGATCTAAAGAGACTCCCGAGATATCCCAGCACAACCCAACCCCACTGCTCTGGCACCCCCGCAGCTGCAAGGAAGGCCAGGCCAGCCACTCTCCTTGGGCGCTCTCCCTTCTTCTGTAACAGGGAAATGAGACTCTATAGGACAGGCACAGCCAGCCAACGCAACCATCACAAGATCCCAGCACCAAAGAGCTGACAGCCTCAAGGGCCCTCTCCCCCAGACAGCAAAATTTACAGCCCCCTTCACTAGTGTGAACTCATTTTCACCTGCAGCAAGAGCCAGTGCCCAGGACTGCTGCTCCCTGCCATGGCAGCATCACTTCAGCACCGGGAGGTTGAAGTCGAGCAGAGGAGCAGAGCAGGCAGATGGGGAGATGGTCTATCACATTTCTTTACCGCAAACACGGCAGGGTTGTTTATTTATTTGTTTCAACCTCCCTGAAGCATCAAAAATATGATGTAATATTCTTCAGGATAAGCACAGCAGACCCTGAGCCAAAGCTCGATCACAGTTCCTGTGCTGTCAGCTGGCCCTTATTGAGCTGCCCCAGCCTTCAGGGACACACAGCTGAAGCAGACACTGCCTGAAGCTTTCAAACCCAGCTGCTCTGTACTTTGCATGGCACTGAAAACACACAGATCAAAGCAGTACCAACTCTGGTGTGAAAACTAAGGCAGGGAAATAGTTCCTTGAATATTACTTAGGATCAGTCCGTAGCTTTTTAATCAGAATCCCCATGACTTCTCTGTTGTAACCACAGGATATCTCTGCCCCTCGAGACCTACTTCCTTTCCCTTCTCCTTCATAGCCTATTTTATTTCACAGGTGATCCTGTTGCTAAGCCATGCACCAAAAAAAAAAAAATCCCCTATATATCACTTTTCCATACAATATTACTGAAAATTTTTTTAGTTAAGGACTGGAGACTTTCCTTTTCACATGATTTTTCCAGAATTGCATTAAAGAACAATCAGCAGTGGACAGTAGGGAAGATCTCCATAGGTAAGGGTCAGTAAGTAAAGGCAGTAATCCCTTATTTTGGTAAAACAACAGCAGGAAAAATGTGTATGACTGCAGGCTTAATTATTCCTGCGCTCTCATGGTGGGACTTCTGGGAGAGCGAGACTACCTGGTCTCTTTGAATTGCTGTAAATTCTTTCCTGTAAATGCCAAATGTGCAGGAAAAACTGGATCAGACTGGTTCTCTTCAAACACTCCAAACCAGCCTCTTATCCTGAGGTGCTCTCCCTGGAAAAAAAATGCCGTAAAAATTCAACATCTCTTTAGTTACTCCTGCATGCAAAGATGGGGGACCCAGCCCTAACAGCACATGAATGGCTTCACCTCCAGTACAGCACCCAGCAATGCAGCAGAAGCCACCAGCAGATTTCATGTACCCATACACACAAATTCTCCCATCTCATGGCATATTTGCCACTAAAACTGTCACCCTACTCAGTACTGAATCCCTGTGAATTCAGAATGAGCTTCTTCGTGCCTGTGTATAGCTCTAATCAAAGATGTTCTCACTCAGGACTTGTGGGAACGTCTGTGTCATTCATAAATTATGAACTAGACTTCTTTAAGCCGTGGTAATTACTACAGGTATGCAGCACTACACAGAAATGCGATGTTTGCAGAGCAATGCTTCACTAAAATGTCAATACTATAAAGCCTGTAACTGATTAGATTATTCTGGAGGAGAACTTCAGCAGATATGAAACAAACCGGCTTTTTTTGATGCTGACAGAGGCAGCACAATTTACCAACTGTAAATTACAGTTATTTTTCTGCTGCCTTCTTGTCCTCTGCTGCATCCATTACAGAGCATGATTACCTGAACATCTTACAAAGACTATCCTAGAAAATAGTCTTGCAATGCAATTCACTTTCATTTACAACTCATTATAAGTATTTAAAGACAGGAGAAATATTTTGGAAATGTGTTACATTATTATGGACGAAAAAACCCAAAAAAATAAAAACTGTTGCAGAAGATACAAATACTATTTTAATTTGAAATGGTTACCTACTGCAACCTTTTCCGCACCCAATATTTTTTCAAACAACCTTGTACTGCTATTACAAAGAAGGTAGAAACCCACCAAGTCTGAATGACATAGATATGTACACAAAATTGATATAGCCTGGGAAATAAAAAGTCTTCCAAATTGAAAGGAAATAGCACAATTTATTTTAAATTGCTTTAAGCTTGATTTAGAAATTGTTCATTTCAGTCAGATGCAAGCCTAACTTGTAAATTATGGCCAAAGTTATTGTGACCACAAATACAACAGTGATTGCTGCAAACTAGGATTTTTACATTGGTTTGAGATGCCATCTAATTCCAGTTCCTGCTGATACTTATATACTTCCATAAATCAGTGTGCATAGAGACAGAGAGGTTAGGGGAGTTGCTGTTTATTTACTGTTGTTTGTTGAGAGAAGAAAAACCAACATTGTCCATTTTCTCTCTTGGTAGTTGTGGTTGACAGCCCTCACAGAACTCCTGAATTACAGCCAGGGCAGACCCAGCCCTGTGTATCTCAGGGGTAAGGATGCACATTTTAGGGATCATGTTGGTCCATGAATATCTATCTGCCCTCTTAATGCTCTTTGTTCCTGTAGGATAAGAAGCCTGCATACGTCCAAGTTTCATATGTAGATTACACTTATTACTGCATAACGAGGAAAAATAACACACCCAGCACCCTTCATCAAAGATACAGTTAAATAAACCTTTAGCAGTGAGTTCATAAAAACAAAACCAAATTATTTACTGTGGTCATCGAATACCAGTATCCCAGTTCCAGCTAGTTCAGGAGGCCTTCCAAAGGTATTAAAAGTTAATTCTGCTGGGGACAATGCAGTGTGCAGCCTTGTCTGGTGAGATGCTCCTTTTACAAATCTGACTTCCTGTTCTATATTCCCTTATTTCACTTTTTCGGATGTGATGAGGGAATTCAAAAGGAGAAGCAAAGATCCTCCATGGATTTCACATGTAAACAGTGAGTTTTGAAGCCACTTCTAAGAGCTCCTTTACTTAGACTCAGACGCACACCATAGTTGAAGAAGAAAGGACCTCTGGAGGTCATCTGCATTTCAGCATGGAAGGTGAGCCAAGTTCAGAAACACAAATTCAGGCCTAACTATCCAGGGCAAACAAGGAGCAATTCTTACCCTGGTTCCTATGGAGTAACTTAAAACATCTTGATGGCAAATTAAGACCAAATTTGACTGAAGGATACAGACTGCAAATATACCTACCACCCCTGTAAAAACAGGCAGCCAACACTAGCGATCTTGATACTAAATTTCCCTCAAAAAAGCAGCAAGAATATTAATTTTCCTCTTAGAAATGTAATATGCAATAATTTCATGAAAACAGAAGGGTTTACATCTCATAAAAACAACAAGAAGACCAAACTACAAACTGCACTGCCAGGACACCCGGTCATTTTTGACTCAGAAGGCAGAGCACTGCGCACTGAGTCTCTAGTGCTTTCAGGCTGCTGCCAAGTCCTCCCATCAAAACACCTTATAGTTCTGGGAATGCCATAATGAAGTCCCTGTCAGAGCTGTGTGACTTGACACTATGAAGAACCAAGTTCTTTGCCAGCATAATTCTGTTGATTTCAGGAGAGGTGCTGCAGCAGAGAATTCAGATAGTAATTCACAGTGCTGTCATGGAGTCCAATATTTTTATTGAAAAAAAAACAACCTGAAAAAATATTCATTGTAACTGGCTCTGCATACCTAGTGAGAACAGATAAAAATCACATTCTGTATCAGTACCAGCACTTTTGGCTGCAGGCCACGACATGATCTTTATAAAAATAAACTGACCACGAGAAGAGATTTTGGGCATGAATATGTTAAAACACAAAATTCTAGTGTAACTATTATGGTTACCAGAGTAGAAATTTAAAAAAAAAAAAAAAAAACAACCATTCAGGGACTAATATCCTCCTCATTAGATACAACCTAGCAAGGATACTTGCATTCTTGCATTGCTTAGTGGGAGCCCAGTACTCTAAACCCCTGAATCACGACTGACATTGTGAGAATCTCAGTCAGTCATCTTCAGCTTCATGGCACCAGCTGTCAGCTTCCTGAAAATGTCAGGTTTGTGCTCACTGAAGGAAGAAGGTTCTTTTTAGTCACAGTAAAAAATTTGGAGGAATAACATACCCTTGGATACCTAAATTTAAATTTCATAGTCATTGCCATCTTCATTGGCAGAGGCTAAAAAGAAAGTTGTGAAAGAAGTCTCTGAAGGCCTCTACAGTTCAGCTTCGTTGACATTTTGGAAAGAAGATGGACAGGAGGAGCCTTCAGATCTCGATGTGCCATGTGGACAGGAGGACCCGTGTCACACTGTTCCTTGCCCTGTGCTCCCACCACTCAGAAGCCCATCTCCATGGCCAGATGCCACCCCTGCTGCCAAGGGGATGAGGAACAGCTGTTGAAGGACTGTGATGTGACAAAGCAACCAAATGCTTCATCCCACCTTTTGGCCATAGATGACACACGGGTGAAGGCAGGGTTCAGATCCACCACCACATCCTATACCACATCTGGAAACAAGAGCCTTGCAGCTGCAGCAGCGGGATTGCCCGGATCCAGCACAGCACAGCTGATTCTGTGTGTGCCATACATGAATTGGATGAAGAGCAACAAGGAGACCAGTAGTTTGCTTTGCTTCTTTTCACCTATTAAAAGTCTGGACAGTTGAAACCCACTTTTAGTGAGAAGAATCTTTAATCAAACAGGGGTCTATTGCATAAGAGCTTGATGTTACAACAAAAGATGCACAAACCAGTGAACCATCCCACAGTTTGGTTTTGTGATTTTCCACCACTGCCTACACAAACAGAGCTAAAGGTTTGTGACAGCTGCTTGTGTTTCAATTATCTCTTTCAGGATTGTGAAAAATGCATATTATATGATTGGCTTTTCGCAAATATTAAAATTAATACTATATGTGTTATGTTTGAAAATCATGTTGTATTAATCCTTTTTTTTAGTAATGTTGTATTAATCATTTTAAGTAGTGTGCTAAATATACTTTTAGGCTATAGCATAATATTAAAATAGAAGCTATGTGATATTTTTTGTGACCAGCACAAGGAATGGATGAGATAATCAAGAAATTCTTCACACAGAGATAACAGCAAGAGTTACTGCCTCCTTATTGGAAAGGACAAACATCATTCCACCTTCTCCCCAGTCTTTGAGGAGCCACCAGGATTAAGGGGAAAAAACTGACAAAAACCAGAGAAAACCCTAGTTTGCAAGGAATTTATGCATCATGTACGAGATACATGAATATGCAACAGGCTATTGCTTTTGACGGTCAATCCTTTGTTCACAAGGTGTGCTCTTGGGGATTAGTGTTCAAGAGCATCCAGACATCTGTAATTCTTTGCTTTTTACTGTCCTTTTATTGTCCTAACTCTGATTGTCATAATTCTTATTGCTGTAATTTTTATTATTGTTTTTATAACTTTTATTACTATTAACCTTTTAAAATTTTTAACCAAGTGATTGGTCTTTTTCACAAGGATCTCCAAGTTCAAAACCACATTCTAGAGAAGCAACTGGAAGAAGGAAATTATTTCTAACAGCCCATCCACAGAAGAGGCCCCATTTTGTTATTAATTACTCATATTGCCATAGAATCTAATTGTCCCAGCCAAGAATAGAGGCTCACTGTGTTCATTCAGTACAAACAGGAGGGCAAGGGCAGGCCTTGCCCCAAGGACCTCGCCCTCTACAAACTCCTGGTCCAAGCTCCATGTTAACCACTGCCAGTGCTGTAAGAAGCCTCATCTAGTGCCCAACACACCCCATGAGGTTTCAGCTGGCCTGAATTCCCAAAGAATTGAGAAAGCCACACCTCACAGATTTAAATGAAGATTTATTGCATATTCCCATTGTAAAGGTCATCCACATGCTGGATCTCGCTACAGTAAAGCCTGCCACTTAACTTTTCCCCATGCAGCAATAGGAACAAGGGGTACTTCGTGGGGTGAGGCTACCCACAGACAGCAGGCAAGGAGAGGTGAGATGCGTTCCTTGCAGGGAGAGGGGGCTGGAATTTGGTTTCTCCCACCAGCAATGAACAACTAGGTGTATGGAAAGAGCAAAGGAAAAATTAAGAACTTCGACCAGTTGCAAGGATTAGTAAATGCTAATGTGAAAATCTCAGTCCCAGCAGAGAAGAGCTGTGGTTCAGGAAGAGAGAAGTGGGAAGGGAGTAGGAAGACTGTAACAAACTGTGAAGGCAGCCAGGAACAGTCAGCTTCCAAAGGGGGAAAGAGCAAAGCAGAAAGGGCTGAGGGTGAAAGATGGGGATATATTCCAGGATCCCAAGTACTTTCCATGTGCTCTGAATCAGCAGAGTATGTGGGAGGGGGACCACAAAGGGACGATACAGCCCACAGGGGACAGGGTGCTCTGATGAGGGGCTGATGGTCTCTAAGGACAAGGGCTTCTGCCACTGAAACGCTGCCACATAATGAACTGAGAAACCAGAGTTTTACCCGAGTTTTTCATCCTTGTTTTTCCTTTAGTTTTGATTGTGATAAAGTAGCAAAACTGCCAAAACACCATTCCTAAATGGCCTTACTTGTCGCCCTGGCACCAGTGGGAGACACTGCCAGTGCACACCCCGGTCAGTGAGCACAGGGTAGTTGATTGCTTTGGCTTTCTGGTTGACCAGCTATTTTAAATGGAAGGATTTGGAAGATAAATGATTGGACTAAATCTGAGAAAAATCCATGTTTTTCTTGTGATTTAGTCACAGATTTCCTTTGAAATTATGGCTGAACAACCTATCCCACCACAGCTTCTGGACCTCTATTACTTATCTGTAAATTCCCCTTATTATTCCTTAATACCAAATCCCTGACAAAGTCCTATCTCCACAGTAAAATATCTAATCTTCTATTTATACGCCTGCAACTCATTGTGCCAGGCATCGCAGAATCCCCAGGTGTTACTGTCATGCAATAAATAACAATTTATCCCATCCTGCTGAGACTCAGTGTGCCAAACTCCAGCTCACAGGAACGAGCAGCATTCTGAATTTTCCAGCTGTTTCCGCTTTCCCGGAGTGCAGTCTGTGCTGCCACGGGGTAACAAAGAACTCGACCTGCTTACTAACAAAACTACCTTTTAATAACTACAACTGGCTGCAGCTGATATTCTCACTACTCTGTATGCAGGTGACAGCTTTCAGACACACAGGAGTAGTGGTTAACTATTCCAGCGGATTTTATTTCACCAGTCTCTTTCTGCTGAAGACCCCAACCAGTGTCAGTGCCCGAGGAGGGCTGGATGTGATACTCATCCCTCTGGCAGCAGCCAAGGTCGTGCTGACTCACTCCCTCTGGCTTTTCCCTGCATCCATCCAGTGCCAGTGCTCTGGTAAGTGCTTGACTATTCATTACACTGTCACTTGCAAAGCTGCAATTCCTTTCTCCACAGACAGCACAAACCATTGGACTGCAGGCTGCTAAAAGTATTGCTTATCAGATTTTGGACGCCTTTTCAAGGGGTGGATTACTTTCTGCTACAAAAATAACTGATGGCAGGAGAAGAATCTCTCCTGCAGGGTTTTGGGGCAGAATTAAGGATCCCCTTTCCCAAACCTGCTTCTTCAGACTGTAATATTTAACAAGCACATCTTTCAGTAGTGGCAACAAAGCAGCAGCTCTCAGTACCCAGCCCAGCATCAGCTGGGGTTGTTTAACTCAAGCTGTCACTGGTTAGGAAACCAAGGACCACATTTCAAGAAGCATCTTACACCTGAGAGACATTTATATAATAAAAAGTGAGCACAGCATGGTCTTCACCTACAACTCTTCCTGTTATACCTAGGGAAAGAGTTATGGATACCCAAACAAGACTCATTTTAGGTTTGAGTGTCTTCCCATCAGTCTACTCTGCTACAAAAGCAAATTCAACAACCATAAAAGCACAGGCATGACTCTGAGTGTCTCTAACGTCAGCCTAGGAAGCAGTCAGTAAAGTTCTTTTCTAACAGAAGTGCTAAAACTATAATCAAGGTATCACTGCATTTTCTGATCTTGAATAAATATCTCTCCACAAGCAAGTAGACAGAAAATACTTTAAATTACAAATCATGATGTGGTATTAAATAACTACAGCAAAAATATTTAAAGCCAGGAGTCTATGCGTATATCAAAACAGTCACTCAGGTATGTAATCTGTAATTTCAAAGTATGTGAGCAAAAAGAAGTCATATAGGTTTCAGTGCAAAGTTGCTCAGCCTCCGTAATAAAGCAAACCCAATGTTTCCCAATATAAATGAAATACAGATTTTGGGGACAGATTTCCAAATCTTATCTAAATTTGATAATTCAGTTCTGTTACTTTAATATGGATTTTATTTTGTGAATAGAAAGTGTGGGTTCGACATTTCTGAGTCTAAATTTTAGCTTGCTAACTATTGCTGGCTCCTTTCTTAAGGGAAAGCTGCAAACAGTTTTCTCTTAGGAAGGGAGCTAGCAATAGTTAGCAAGCTAAAATTTAGACTCAGAAATGTCAAGCCCACAAGAAAGCACCTAAGAATCTACAGCATCACTGTAACATTAAATTCAGCACATTTGGAAAAACGTTGTCCCTCAACTGTGTTGTTCCAGATTTGCTACTATTTTTACACAGCTGAGCTTACAGCATCTTAAGTCAGAGTTTTGTTATTATCAGAAGGCAACCATCAGCCCTCATCTGGCAGAGAAATGAAAAACTTACCTAATGCCCAAGAAATGGAATTACTTAATGCCCAAAGTAATGCACTCCTAACAATGCCACAAGACTCCTTCTCCCTTATTGGTATACACAGACAATTATAGTCCATCTAAATTGTGTTTCTCCTCTCTAATGCTATATATCATACACTATTTCACAGAGGAGTCCTTGGCACCATATCCTTACAATTTACCCTAAAATTTGTCACCAAGGACCCAGATTCATAACCGCGATTTTATGGATTAGAAATTGATCTAGTGCACATTTTTAGCTTACTGCAGATGGAAGATCCATGTCAGCTGAAAACTCTTTCCTTCGCATTTCTTCTGTGTTCTGTGTTTGGTTGTGGGGTTTTTTTCACCTTGTTTTTACACATTTGGGGCTGGTCAAGCGCATGCACATGAGCAGTCACAGAAGCTCAGCAGAGTTATGACAATTAATTAAACTGTAAGAACAAGACCACATGCTTGAACCACAATAATTATAATTATGCCCGTTCTTCCTACTTTGATGGGAAGAAATCTGAATTCTCGGTTTGTAACACATTTTATCACTTGCATCTTGACGACAGTGCTGTTTGCCAGCAGGTGGTAGGCAGAGATTCAACAATAAATCATTTTCCCTTTTTATCTTTGACTTACCCACGGAGGCACAACTTCAGCATTGGTCTTCGAGTCATACCTGCAATAAATGACCCTTAGGCACAACTCAGAATACAGGGTACATTGTTAGAGATAGCATTCTTCACATGGGATGCTAAAATCCAACCTTTCCTAACTTTGTAGGCGGGAATTACAAGCAGTTGTCATAGAAAGAAAGGACAATTTAGTTGAAGTTCCCTTCAACTAAACTCACCTAGAATTATCTAGAACCATGCAAACTTTTAACGTTTTGTAAAAGCTCTATGAGGCATTCAGGGTATGAGCAAAACTTTTCCTACTCACCTAAAAAAAAAAGTCCCACAAGCCTGTCTTTACTAATACTATTTATTATAGGAACAACAAGCTACTGAGAGCACATATTTAATAAAAAGAATCACAGATTCAAGTTGGACAATACAGTTAAGTATCTTGGCTTAGCCATCAAATTGAGAACCAGAGGCAATGACTACACAGCCACTTTAAGCAATTTGTGAAGTCTCCATCTGCCTCCAGACCAAATGCTCCAGTTCTCTTAACACTCAAATGCCAAAAGGTTGAGAGTTCTACCTTTCTGGGCAGGGCCAGGATTCAGCGCAGTTTGGCATCCTGCACCTTGCCTTGTGAGTGTGAGTAGACAATGCTCCAGTCCTGAGAAGACAAAATCCAAATCATGCTGTGTTCATGTTTGATCAATAGCCAAGCTTTTATAAATTAATTATTTCACCAAGCCACCTGCTCCCTTTGCCTGACCCAAATTCCTATCTTTACCCTTAAAAGCTTGCTTTTGTCTTCCTATCTGAGCATTACGACTACTAGGAACTGGGTTTCCCCCTCTAAGTATCCAAAACAGAAGCTAAAACTGCAGCTGTTAGCAGCTCCCAGCTCCCCTCCGTGGGAATTAGTCATTAGCCAGTGATGACAAATAGCACTTTGCAGTTCATTCTCAGTACACCGACATTTAAATCCATGCAGAGTGACAAAGGCATCCAAGGAAAGCCTGTTTGATGCTGACAGACTTGCCAGAGGACAAATCAAATACAAGGTACTGCCCCTGCTACCTGTGTGTCACCTGTGAGCTCTGAGAGATCACAGAACTAAAAATAAATAAACACAGACCAAAAAAAGCCAAACCACCAGGAAGTGAAGACGAAGTTTATATAATTTATCTGGAATGTCCCCACAGGTGATTGGCTGATGTGAAAGGCGGCTGACCCTGGTAACTGAGGATGTCTTTCATGCTTCTTGGCTAAGCACAGTGCTGTCTCTATCACTGCTAAGAGAACAAGTCGCTGCGTAGATGGGCTGAAGACAGTGCAGAGGTAACTTAGGTGTGATTCAGGGGAACAAGGGAGAAGGTACAGCAGCACCATGTAGATAATGGGCCCCATTCCCAGTGCTGATCAAAAGGTCTGAGTGCATTATCTAACCTAACTGGGCATCAGTTGTCTTGTCTGGGCATAAACAAATAATTCCAGAAACCACACTTCTTTTTTTCTTATTTTTTTTTATTTTTTTTAAAGGGGGTTGAGTTTCCTAAAGCCTTATGGAAAGGTGTCCTCTTCCTATGCATCCACACAGCCAATCCAGTTTTAAAGCTGCCCTAAAAATGATCTTTCCAAGGATGATTTTAATGGTGAAGATGCTACAAAGCAGAGGGGACAAATCCTTGGTTGTTTCATTCTCAGTCCATGCTAAAACATTTCAAAGTATTTCTAGGAACCCCTCATATCCTTACAATATCTGAGCATAGTATGGAATACCTAGTCTGCCAAAAATGGCCAGATTTCTTACATTCACACAATGACAAAAAGGCTCTTTAATATAAAATATTTAGTTCCATATCTTGGAGAGCAGCAAATGAACACTAAGCAAGATTTAGGGCAAAGACTGGAAAAAAATGTAAAAGTACATAAACCATCATGAACAGGAGACAAACACTGTATAAGACTGAGAATAAGGCTGCAGACAAAGAGGGAGGAACCCCAAGAGAGATGAGGAAAATGGGATTGGACACATTTCAGTCTTAGTGAAAGCCTTTTGATGTCTCATAGGTCTGTCCCAGAACCATAAATTTAGGACAGTGGCCTGCTCCTTCTTTTAACTACCAAGGTAATTAAACTTTGACAGTGAAAGAAATTTAGAAACACAAATATTATAATCTCAAAATTATTTTTAATACTACCCTTTGCAGAGAGGTAGAGACCCCAACAAAGCACTAATCTGCAACCTAGCTTAATTTCTACCTGCTTACTTCAGCTTTAGGCACCTGCCCTTGCTCAGGTACATTTTTTGCCTTCTGACTAGCCTCAGCTACTTCCATCTGTAGCTGGTCTGTACTCACAGACTGCATTCACAGTACAGTATAAAAAATTGATGGTTTCTCCTCATAATTATCTGCTGTGAGTGATGCAAGTGATAAAGGGACAAAGGGCACATTCATGTCTCTACAGGCTATATCAATTCCTCTAAATTAGGAAAATACTCTCTCTCCTCCCACATAAAATGTTTTTGATTTCTCAAGGAAATGAGGAGAGAAGAGGGCTGTGAAAGTCATGGAAAATATATAAGACAGTTCAGCAGAAATGAATGAATGTATTTCAGTCTCTGCCATAATTTAAAATCATCCCTCCCCCTGTCCCCCCCTCCGCCCTCTAAAAAATACAGTACACCATTGTAGTGAATTAAATATTATCCCCTCAAGTATCAGACAAAGAGGGAAGGAAAATCTATAACAGAAGCAAAGCCCCACAATGTAGCAGAAATGTGAGGGAAGCAGGACCAAGCAGATTTTACTCTCATTGTCCGTACGGAGAAAACACTGATGCAAAAACATGAGAATGAGGTACTGTAGAAAAAACACATTCAATCTCAAGAAGAAAGCTCTTCTCCTAGAAGCCCTCAATACAGTCAGAAAAACATATAATCTTTCATGTCTTTTTCTCCAACTGCCAGTTGCATAACGTATATAAAAGTTACCCAGGTGCAAATTCATTCTATCTGACTTTGAGAATGCTCCTCATTTTACCATGATGAATCCTCACAACTTACTGTTATATGTCAAATCTTATTTCTCCACCATCGTTTTCCCCCTCTTGCACTTTCAATAAAGCCAGGTGTTTGCCCTGAATGTTGCTGTGCACACAGTTTGAACACACACATCCTCAGAAAGAAAATCCACTAGGCAACACAGAAGGGATGGAAAAGTATTTCACCTAAAGGAAGTTGGAGAGATGGTAGCAAATTATTTCTTTTCTAATCCACTATAAAAAGGCCTAATTCCAAATAGATGTGGACCTTCAGATTAAAATCTCTCCCGTAACCCCCAATTTTACATTCATAAGCCTTACACAGGAAGTAGTTCATAATAATATTGTCTGGCTCACCCATTAACACCTCAATCGGTCCTATTAGATTTGGTACTAATCCAATATTTCCTAGAAAATCTATGGAAAATTTACTTTTCTGTGACATAAAATCCAGTTGTAGCTTCCATTTATCTCTGAGGAGTTCAACCCAGCTGACTGATTCAATCAGAATTGCTCAGATTAGAAAGAGATTTTTTGATGAAAGAGTAAAATGAAGAAAATAATTTACCTATTGGGAGAAAAAAAACTAAAGGCTGTTCAGATTTATTTTGTGAATACGTGAGCCCCCAGTGTTGAAAGCTGACCATCCCTGCTAAAGGGCCGGCTATTATAGGAGGGCTAATATTGCATGTTCATCTGTACTGGCTGCTAAGGATACAACACAATTACTGAGAGCAACTAGGAGCACAGGTCCCTGGAAAAAAAACCAAAAGGTTCATCTACATTTTTCTTTGTGTGCTGCCAAAGCTCCAACAATAGTCTTAATTTCCCCTAACATGAATCCAGTTGCTTATGTTTCCTGTAGGCTAATGCACAGGATTCATTTCCTCTTGGAGGAATCAATCCTGATGTAATTTGATGACCATCTAGCTAAACATCAGTACCCACTTTAGCAGCTCATCCTGGCCCCCTCTTCCCTCTGCATTCATTCCTCTCCTCGTGCTGTCTTTTAGACAAAGGTAAAACAGTTCACTGGGAGCTACGGTGAATCAGATGATGAAACCAATCTGGGTTACAGACAGCAACAACCCCTCCTCGGTTATTTTTAACTGAGGTTAGTTTCCTACCCTGCTGTGACAGTATGAACAGTTGCACAGCTGAGAGCCAGAACAGGGGCAGGAACGGCAGAAGGAGATGTAGGAATGTCTTGCTGAGAGATGAGCATATCAAACTCCACCCTTAGCAACCCCAGGTCACAGCAGAGTTAATAACAAGCAAGAGAAAATGAAATTCAAGCAGGAAGTGAGGCTGTGGGCCTGCTGACAGTCATTGTTTCCCGGCAGAGCATTACTGTGTATAGGGTAACTCACAGCAACCCACCACTCGAATTTAACTACGCTCAGTGGCCACCCTTAAGAGACTTTGCACTGCTCAAGGCCATGGCTGTCTGTCCCCTTTCTCCCCTAGTGCAATCTCCTCTCACAGGCAGGACCAGCCCTGCACTCAGACCAGGTTCCTGTATCCAGTTGGGGCTTGAAAAGTTCCATGGAAAAAGACTGCACAACCTCTCTGGGCAACCTGTGGGACTGCGTGTGCTCATGGGGAAACAGATCTACCTTAAATTCAGTCTGAACCTCTGTAGTTCCAGTTAATGTCAGTTATCTCTTGTCTTCCCACCCATCACAGCATCACAGAATGGCTGCAGCTGGAAGGTACCGCTGGAAGTCAGCTAGTCCAGCCTCCCTTCCTCCAGGGAAGGAGATTCCATAACCATTCTGGGCAACCTCTGCCAGTGCTTGGTCACCTGCACAGTAAAATTCTCCCTCATGTTAAGGTGGAACTTGCTGTGCAAAAATTTCTTCCCATTGGCTCTGGTCCTATTGCTCAGCACCACCAGGAAGAGCCTGGTCCACCCTCTTTACACTCTCCCTTTAGATACTATTGATGATAATTTGACCCTCTCATTTGTCTCTTCTCAAGGCTGAACAGACCCAGCTCCCTCAGCCTGTCCTTGTAAAAGAGATGCTCCTGTCCCTTCATCTTTGTCACCCTCTGCTGGACCTGCTCCAGGAGCTCCGTGTCTGTCTTGTCCTGAGGAGTGCAGAACTGGACACTGCACCCCAGATGTGCCTCACCAGAGCTGAGCAGAGGACAGGATAACCTCCCTCAACCCGATGGCAATGCTCTTCCCAATGCACTCCAGGACACTACTGGCCTTCTTTGCCACAAGGACACTTTTCTGGCTCATGGACAGCTTGTTGTCCAGCAGGACCCCCAGGTCCTTCTCTACAAAGCTGCTTCCCAGAGGGTCACCACCCAGCCAGGTGCATGGGGTTATCCCTCCCCGGGTACATGATCCTTCACTTGCCTTTTCTGAATTTCAGAAGGTTCTTCTGTGCCCATCTTTCCCATCTCTGTCAAGGTCCTTCTGAAGGGCTCACAGCCTTCTGGGGTACCAGCCACTCCTCCCAGCTTTGTCAGCACTGAACTTGCTGAGGAGGCATCTGTCCCTTCATCCAAGTCACTGATTAATAAGTTAAAACAATACTGGACCCAGTACTAACCCTTGGGGGACACCACTAGTGACAGGCCTCCAAGCAGAGGCAGAGGGCATTTCTGCAAAAAGCCTGGCTCTGGCATCTCAATACACTTTGTCTGTATGGACAGGCTGATGCTGGGTCTCTCACAGACCTCTCTTTTCCAGGCTGAACAAGCTCAGCCCCCTCAGCTTCTCCTCACAGGGCAAGTGGTTCAGCTCTTGACCATCTTGGTGGTCCTTTGCTGAATGCAGTCCAGTTTATCCATGTCTTTCTCGTATTAAGGCAGCCCAAAGTGGATGCTGTTTCTAGATGTGGTTTAACAGCTGCCAGTTTGAAAGTGAAAATCACGTCCCTCAATTTACCAGCTCTTCTGCTACTAAAGGTCCAGGATGCCATTGGAATTCTCAGTGTCAGGACACACCACTGTCCAATATTCAGCTTACTGTCCTCAAGGATTCCCAAATCCTTTGCCACAGACCCGTCAGTCCCCAGGCCGTACTAACTGAATGTCCCCATCTCTGAGCTGGGTGCTGGGCAGCACAGCCTTTCTGAGTGACACAACATGAGCAGGCACCAAGGACAAAGTGGTGAGATCAGGATGAGATGCCGAAAATGTTTCGCCTCATCTGACACAAGCCCACAGACGCTGGCACTGGAAGGAGGTGTAAAGATATACTGAGATGGCATCCCAAGCTCCATATTTGGAACACATTCAGCTTTGGGGAGAATTTAGAACATCTCAGTGGGATTTATGAGCCACCTCACACTTTCCTAAGCATCCTGTGATGTAGACAGGTGGGTATAATAATCCACATTTAAGAGGGAGGAGTCTTTTTGGGAGGAGTCTACCCCTCTTCCAGCCTTTTTGGATCCAGAGAAGCCCCACCAAATGTACATTTCAAAGATGGAAGAGGCAGAGGTGATTCGAGAAGCAGGAGGGCGAGAGGTTTTGGAGAACAGTGGGGGAGCTGGAGGAGCAGTGTCACTTCACAAAAGAGGAGAGATGGCGATTGAGTCACTTGTGCTGAAACAGTGCAAGAGTAGAACAGAAAGGAAGCTGCCAGAGAGACCTTCACCTCTACTCCTCAAAAAACTCTTTCAGACACAGACCAAGAATTACTTCTGGAAGCTCTATTAGTAAACCGAGTAAGCACTTCAAACCATTGATAAAAACATTTCTGTGAGGTAAAGAAAACAAATACCTGCCAAGGACAGAGCTACTCACCACTAGCATGGTTTCCAATAATTTACGAGGGATAACTTGCTTTTAAGTAAAGCAAGCACCAAACTGCCTGGAAATCAGATAGCCAGTGCCATGTACAACCCAGCAGAAGAGTTTATCTCCACAGAATGAAATACATAAAAACCAAGAAACCAAGTGAGGTATTACCTAAATTAGTCAGAAAGGGAGTCCAAGGAACAGATGCCATGTTCATGATTTGATTCCCAAAGAGAAACCCAGGATTTCCCAGGCCTAGCTCCTGCAGAGTTAGACAGCAAAGCCTTCCATCTCCATTTAATCATAAGCAGATGTGACTGATATTTCTGTGCTTTAAAAACTTTACAGACGACCAGTGCCCAGTAGCTGATCAGTGAATGGCTGAGGTTGGAAGGGACCCCCTTGCCAAAGCAGGGACAGCTACAGCAAACAGGCAAGAAGATCAATACGGAGCCATTTTACACTTCCATTAAAAGAAATAGAACTAACAACACACATTATTCTTACAGCAAATGCAATGTGAACATGTAAGACCAGACATAATAAAACCACTGGAAGATGTTTTACATAAAATATGTTGGTAAGTAAATTCCCAACTCAGCAAGAAAATGAAAACAAGCTACCTTCACTCCCATGGCAAATAGCAACAAGTCCTAGTCTCTGAATTTTTATTAAATATAAAAGGCACATCAGCTAAAGTAACATTCTGAACAGGGGCCCTAAAACTATAGTGTTTCACCAAAGATCCAAAATTCTACTAGACTGAGAAATAATTGACCAGAGAAACGTCATTTTCAGACTGAAAAACAAAACAAAACAAACAAACAAACAAAAAAACAAACCCTATGAAAATTAATAAAGTTTTAAATAATAATAGTGGTTTTGCAACATAAATTTATCTCATGGTCCAAAACATCAAAATCTTGGACTAAAACAGAGACCTCTGAACACAGCAGAACAAAAATCAGAGGTTACTAAAACAATGCATATTGCAGGGTGGATAGTATACATCCTGTATACAAGTATTAATATTTAATATAATATATTGTAATTTGCTTTTACGTCAACATCCTATAATGGCCTTAGTTTCCTATTTCACTCTCCAATGATGGAAATTATTGTATAGCTGAGGTATTGCCATTTATATGAAAAAGGACTGCTGAAGTCCACTGGAGTTTTGGATTGCCACGGAGGATGGGAGAACACTTCAGATCCCAGCCTGCCAAACCATGGCTGAGTAGTTAAAGATAGGCAGCTCTTCAACTGAGTAATAAATATAATGAGAACCTTACAACACAACAGAAGAAATCAATAATAAAACCGTTAAAAAATTAAGACTTGCCTCAAAAAAAAAAAATCAACTCCAGTAACTGAATCTGTTCAGAGAAGGTCTGCAGAAGAAGAGGTAATTGTCCTAACATAATTCTGTGGCCACTCTCTTGCACCTACAATTCCTTGAGAATGGACAAACTGCTTATTCTAGCACAAACCTGAGGCCTAATTTCTATGCCCCAATATGGCTTCAAAGAGGATGCAAATGCAGTGAAGTAAGAGCACAGCACAGATTCCTGTTAGTCAGTCAGTCAGTCTTGGCCTTTGATGTCCTGCCATTGGGCAGCACGTTCTTGCAAGGGCCTGTTGGAGTAAGCACACAAAAACCCTCCTCCACACATTTTGGATGGTGCTTTACTAAAACAAAAATGTGTCTTTGGACTTCTCTGCCCCCCCAAGAGCTTTCAGACAGAATCCTACAGTCCCACGTCTACACTCCACAGGACAATTTGCCTGACTACCTGAATTCTGCCTCACTGGTGCTGTCAGAGGCACCATTTGCTTGTGTCTCACTGTTACAGGTCTGACTTGTGCTGAGGGAACTGTCATAATGGACGTGCTAACACAGAAGTAGAAAAAAGATTACACAAACAGGAAGGGCTAAGAGAAAATTCTCCTTTGCAAGGTGCATGTGCAGTAAGAATCAGCGTGGTTTCTGCTATAATGGTTAAAAGCAAGAAAAAAAAATTGCTTGTAGCCTTAGGTGGGAGATGAAAATGCCCTACCTGCTGCTAAGGAGAGCTCTGGAATTCAGAGCCCTGGGTCTGGGTTGGGAAATGGAGAGGCTCCACTCTTGCTTGGCATCAGGCAAGCTACAGGATTTCTCCTGTTCCTGCCTCGGTGAATATCCCTTCAGTATCCATGCTGTGGCTGGCACAGCATGAAGGCATGGCCCCACGGGAGATACTCTGCGCTGCAGAGCATGCAATCCCACTGACTTCATGGGGAGGTAAACAGGAAGAGAGTTTGTGCCCATCTTTGATTTCAATTAATTGCATTAAGTAATCCCTCTAGTTTCATAATTTCAACTCAATTCCTTGCAGTATCTCTTCTATCTGTGGCCACGCGCACCCATGTGTCATCCTGGCTTCGCATCAGTCTTCTTTTGTACATGATTATGGTGGGATAACAGCTAGCTGTAGCTTTGCTTATCTCCTTCTTTGTCTAATTCTTCTCCTTTTTTTCCCCTAGAAACTGCATTCCACTTTCCCCTTTTAATTCTGTTCCTCTGTTACTGTCAGGTCCTTTCAAACAGCACTACCTTCATGGCAGTGCCAAGTTATGTATCTCTATCCCTCACTCTGTGACTACTGGTTTCAAAAGTCCTGAGCCTACTCCATAGGCTCAGGGGGGCAGGGAGACAGAGATCAAGTTTAAGGAGATCAATAGGTTTTTCTGAAAAACAGTTTTATTCTTCACATTGAAAATGTAATGTTCTCAACTCTTCTGGACACTGAACCAAGTCTGTAGCATAACTCATTTACCTGCAAGTAAAATGAAACCTTTATTTTATTAAAAATACTTCTAAAAGGGCATCAGTTAGTATTCAAAAAATATAAACATAAATAATCTAAGTTTTTAAAGTGGATTCCTTCCATATGGAATATGTTCATGGTTTTTAATAGAAATGTCATTAATTCTAACAGAATTTCTGCACATTCTATATAGCAGCAGGTTTTTTGTTTCGTTTCGGGTTTTTTTGTAGAACAGAAAGATATGTTCTACATTTAGGAGAATATCTGTTTGATGGTTTACCTTCTCTTAACAAAACCTAGTCAGTTACATTCTGAGATGGGATAAAAACAGCTTGAAGTGCAGAGCTGTGAGTGCTGCTTACCTGCGCACACACCCCTCTTCCATAGCCCCCAGGTATGCGCACTGTAACTAGTCTCAAATTACTTCCCTTAAGGATGAACACAGGGAGGGCGATGATTTTTTGGAGTCATGTTTAGCAGAGCTGAAAGGTAAGGCGTAGCACCCGCCTACTTGATACTTCGAGTGTTACAAAAACGCGCTTGAAAGATAACCCCAAATCACCCCTCCAACCAAATACTTCACCCTTTCAGCATGACGCAGAAGTTTAATTTCCACTGATGGGTGACCTCGAGACTGTTGTATCCCCCCCCGCCCCCTTCCCAATGGCAGCGATTCCCCTCACTGGCAGAATAAAGCGGGTCTATAAATAACTTCAAAAGGAATTGTCTCTCTCCTCACGCACTGCAGACAGCTGTTTACAGAGATCCCGACTCCTTACGCACTGAGTTGGCCCAGCTCTCATCCTGCTGTTTCCTCTGCTCTTCCTAAAAAAAAGCCTTGGACGATGCGGTGCAGGTGGGGTCGGGGGGACCCTGCACTGCCGCAAACGCCTGCTCCCACAAGTTGAGGCTGCCGGCGGCAGGAGCCCGGGGAAATTTCTCAGGGCGAGGGGGTTGCGATCTCGTGTAATCCGTCCTTAAGCTCCACGGTCCCGGCTGCTCATAGACCGC
>WBMY01000932.1:129796-203391 GCA_013397315.1 Donacobius atricapilla
CGGAGCGGCGCGGAGCCGGGATGTCGGCGCTGCGCCTGCGGGGCTGCTCCCGCCCGGGCCCCCTCCCGGCCGGGGCCCTCCCGCCCCTCCGCCGCCGTGTCAGCGCCCCTCGGCTCTGCTCAGCGCGCTGCAGCCACGGCCGCGGTGCGCCTGGGAGTAGGAAGGGAGATGCAGCCCTACAAACTGCGGGAGCGGGGGGGCGGCCCCAAGTATTCCCCTGCTATCTCGGGAAACTGGGAGAGCGGTTACCTGCTCTCTTCGCTGTCCTCGGTGAATGAGTGCGTTTGGATGTGGTCGAGGCAGCCTGAATGCGAAACAGCAGTGCGATCGGGGCACTGGGCTAGGGCTGCTCTTCCATCACCATTAGCACAAGGTCTCCGTGCCACTGATTAGACAGCAGGGCAAAACTGATTCAGCTCAGATGCGGTCACACCATTGTTTCTCTGTCAAATTAACCGGAGGACCTGATGCATAGATCATGTCAGTTTTATGCTGGCTTTATGCTGGCTGCAGAAAGACAGATGCTACTTGTCCAGCATAAAATTAGAGTGGTGCAGACAGACAGTAACTGATCTCTTACAAAGCCTGCCAGTAAAAAGTTAACACACCAGATTAGGCGCATTTTACACATTTGAACTGGAAGACTGAGTTCATCCTGGATCAATGTCATAGCCCTTTTTTTGTACTTGGAATCTTAAACTGCAGATTACTGTTTCTTCAAACTAGGCCTGCAAATAGACTTAAATTGAAATTGGTCAAGTTTTGCTTTAAGTACTAGCAGGACCTGTTTTTCACGTTTTACAGACTTTTTTTTTTTATTATTTTTAAATTTACTCCTTTAAAGGTTGACAATTGAGTTAGAATTTCCAAATGGAGGTGTTTGTTTTAAATAGAAGTTACCTGTAAAAAGATGGATGTCACTGCCCACCAATGCAGCACTGTATTGGAAATCAAAGACATAGATTCCCTTTCGTGCTGACCTGATAATGTGGTTTTAAACAAGGCACATCGCCTTTCTACTATGGCTTCCCCATGACTAAGAAATAGGTAAAAAATTATTAGACAGCTCAGCAAAGTTCTTTGAGATCTGCAAATGGAAGCACTAACACTACTTATATAATATGTGCATACAGTATATGGCATATATCAACTTTATAAGTATATGTGCATGCATACATAACTAATGCATTGTAATTCAGTCTGCACAAACACTTCTCATTGCCTAGAGAGCATATGTGGAAGAAGCAAGAAAAGTTCTGTAAATTTTTAGCTTGAAAACCACTTCCAAAATGCACATTTAAAAAAAAAAAATCTACTGTAGAAGCAAATGTGAATATTAATAGGAAAGAAACAAGTGTGAGTATTAATAGGTGAGAAGAGAGTCTCTCTTCAATGACTGAATATCAAAAGAGAGGAGAAGCCGGTATCCCAACTGTAATTCCCATGATAGAGCTAACCTCAACATCCCTTTCTTAAAAGACAATGAGAGATTCCACAAATCAGAAGTGAAAAAAAAAAAAAAAAAAAAGGCCCAAAGTTCAAATGAGAAGCAAAATGTTGTCTCAAGAGCTTTTACAAGTTCTAGTCTAGTTGTCTTTCTCAACTTTGCAGCTAGGCCACTGTGCAAGGGAAATGTTTATTGAGCATGGGAATGGATCAGAAAACAAACATCTTTGATACCAGTGCTAAAAATGAGTGGTTGGGTAAAGGATAGTGTGGAAACTGGCTGAAGCAACAAGATACCTACAGCTAATCAAGCCTTGGTGTAGCTCCACTTAACATCATTTGGTTGACAATCTCACTCACAACCCAAGGGCAGCCTCACCACACGTCTGAACACCTGCACCCCAGAGGGGAAATCTGATGTTTTGCAATGTGTCGGCTTTTCTGCAGCACCTCAAAAGAAAGTGCAGCGTGAAGGGCAGGTGTGGTGCCCTGTGCAGCAGCGCACAGTGACCGTGAGGTCCTCAAGCTACTCTGAATCGAAAACACCAAGATGCCCATGGTTTGCTGTGACTAGCACCCATTTATCCCTCTTTTTGCCTCCTAAATGTAAGCAATATAAAACTTGGCTTCTTTGGTGATACTTGTCTTTGTTTTTAAAATCTACTTCTTTAAAAGTCTTCTTTGCAAAGTCCCCAGTTGTCAGGGAACTTTTGTTGTCAGTTGTCAGTTTCTCTGCACTGACTACCCCTGGGGTGGGCAGCACACACACGGATACATTCAGACATACATATTTAACTGAGTGAATCCCACCTTTCACTTCTCTATCTTTTCTTAGGCCTAAAAACCAGCAACTAGATTCTGTTCTCAAGATCCTCCATCTGAATTTATAATGGTTTACTAAAGTCACTGTTGGATCTGAAAAATATTCAAGCTCCTTTCCCTGTTATCAGGATCTCTGGTTTTGCCTCATTTCTGACTCTGTGGAGATGAGAAAAGATGGATGATCTTACAATATAAATAGCATCTAAGTTTTGGCCAAAGTCTTCATTAAAGAAGGAGGTGCTGCAGCATGACTCAAAGGTGGTCATTCCCTAGGGATTATCTCATAACAGAGACAGTGAGCCCTCCTTTGATGGAGATCTCTGGCTTTCTGGAGTGCCTGTGATAAACTATGGATTCAAGTTACTGTAGAGTGGTGCCAGCAAATCTCTGGTCTCAGTCACAGTTCTGGTACCTTTAGGAGCTCACTTATCAGTGCAGATAGCCCTAAAACAAGGATATTGGCATTTTAAATAATTCCACTGCCCTGGTGTGATCACCTCACACTGCTTTAAGTCCTGCTACAATGCTCTTACGTTTTCTGCCCCCTCAAGGTCAAAAAGCATGCCCTGGTCTTAATTAAGGTTGGCATATCACCCTGCATTGTTATCTCTACTTAATTTCGCCCTGTGTACCACCTTCACACGAATATTTCAACCAAGTCTAAAGTAATTTTGTCTACATGTCATTCCACATACCTTCATAAAACAAGCTTCATTCTGATTGCATCCATTTCATGGGTATGAAATTGAATTCCTTTGAATTCCAGACACATGATTCTAGTGGATTCCTAAACTAAGGATAATAGTTTCCAGTGCTGATTACACATTTTTTAGATAATCAGATATTCAAGGACAGGGAAAATTATACAATTCAGATCTTACACAAGAGATTATTTAAATTTCAGATCATTTAAGAAGCATTTCATGACCTATATGAAATGAATTATTGGTTCTATGCATTAGTGACAATGCACCTATAAAAGCAGCCCATACTGTGTGGAAGAAGGCTGAATCTGTACCCACAGCATGCACAGACATCCCTGTGAGTCCATTTGTATGCAGCATTTCAGAGCACCAGAGCCCAAATCTAAGCAACTGCTAATTAGCACTGTTTGGCAGCCTCACCTGAGTGGCCCAAGGGAGAAAAAGACAACAGGAAAAAGAAAGGTATGAGGACCAATCTGTCATCGTTAATGAAAATTGCACTGTTATTCTGAAAGGGAAAAGAAGGGAAAAGTGTTGCATCATGGCAGGATGGTAGAAATGCTGGAACCTTCCTTGAAGCACCTCCTTCAGAAGCCACTCGGGTAGGCCAAGGGAACAACCATTTCAAGTCCATGCACACACAGACACCACAGACAGCTCAGCAGAGGAAAGACAGGAAGGGCCTTTCAGATGAAATATTCCAGCGCAGATTGATTGCCTCCACCACAGCAAAGGGATCAGAGACACAAGACTGAGACCATGCAGTGCCCCGTGGTCAAGTAAGGGGTCAGCAGCCAAAGACCTGAGGGCACAGGGCTGGTACAAAGGGCAGGGCAAGGGGCAGTGACCTATGGAGGGGATGAGGGATGAACAGTTGGGGTGGGCAGGGTCAAACTGGGCAGGGTCAAACTGGGCAATGTGGAAAGCAATCTAAGGTAGATTGGCAGTACTTCTGCAGGGCACCATAGGGGAAAGTCTTTTCTTTCAGCCTAGGTGGAGATGATCTAGGGTAGATTCTTCCAGGGTAAAGTCTGGAGGCTTCCTTAAGGGGTTCAAAGGTTTCCACATAAAAGCACTGAGGGAAGCCTCTATGGGAACTGTGCTGGCTCTGGTTTGGAAAAAAACAAGTGGGTGTTACACTGCCAAAGCTTCATCTTTCTCAAGCACTGAATATAAGCACCACCTTTGTAATGAATGGCCAGCCTAGAGATAAAAGGGAAACTCTGGGAAGAAAGTGAAACTTAAAAAGACATTTCAAGATCCTAGTCCAATAGAAATGGTAGTAGGTTTTAAGAAAATCAGTTTATGGAGAATGTCATGAGAAACTAAACACAGGAGCTAATAAACAATAATGCATATAATGAAAAGTAACAGTGTTTCTCTGATTAATGAGTGTCAGGATTCAGAAGAAAGGCTTTTAAATGCCACTGTCATTATGTGAGTCCTCTGTGAACTGCCTTTAAAGGATCTGCAAAGGCAAATTATTTTTTTTTTAAAGCCTATTATTGTGTGGACTTAAATGTGATGTGCAGGAAAATGTAATTCCACCAGGATAATTTTGGGCTCCAAAAAGCTGAAGGTTGAAAACCACTTGTGTAGAACATATGGAGCCTGGAAGGAAAATAGAGTAAAACAGAACACTTTAACAAGGAAAGCAGGAAAAGGGCTGCACAGAAATGGTTGGCAGGATGTTTTGTGTGTAGTGAGCAGGCGTTAGAGAATCAAAAATGAGTTTTCTAAGAAAACTAGAAAAAAATAAGTGTAAGAACATTTAGAAAATACAGTCAGCAATAACTAAGCAGCCAACTGATACTTGCATATAGAAAAACTACACACTATGGCAAAGAATGTGAATTATAACTGTTATACTGAATAATATCATTTCAGCCTGAAAGGGTTTTGCTTTCAGCAAGTGCTGCACATGGGTCTTGGTTCAGCTCCACAAATGTAAGCTGAGTCTTTTAATTGACAGCATTGCCCCCAGGCTTGAGACCCAGGACACTGCTCTTCCACTCTAGGCAGAGACTCAGAACACAAATAAAAAATGGTTGAAAGGAGCACAGAAGGGATTATAATGCCTGTTTAAACTACCATGCACTTTCCTGTGACACAAGGAAGACCTGCCCACTAAGAATCCTTTGTCCAAACAACTTGTCAGCAATTCAGCCTAGATAAATCAGTGTCACAGTGTTCCTTACTAAACAGATGTAAACCTCGGAGGAGAAGGGAGAACATGGTTTATCTCAGATATACAGCAGAAATACTCCAAAAACTGCAAGTAGCTGGAGTGTTTCTTGAGGCCTGCCTGCTGTCCACAGTCCCTGGCTCTCCCTGCTTTGTAATGGCCTCTCCCTCCCACGTCATCTTCTCACAGTCCTCATCAGCCCAGCTACAGCCGGGGGGCTCTGCCCCATTGACATCCCCCCGCCCAGTGATCTGAGTGCTTGGGGGCTGCCAAACTGCCCACCCCCTGCTCCCCAGCACCCTGGGTAAAGCTGTCACACTGTGGCCAAGTTGTCAGCGATGTCCCTCCTGAGGTGGGTAAAGCACCTGTGGGGGTGACCAAAGGAGTTTTCTGTCTGGAACACCTGGTCCTGCCACAGAGCAGAGGTGCCCGAAGCCTCTCACGGCTGTTTATATCCCCAGCAAGCTGCTGTCCTCAATGCCAAAAGGGACAGGACAATGCCCTTTTTTCTTGGCAGTTCTATTCTGGCACTTCTCAAACCCTCTGGTTTGTTGTATTTTTTCCAGACTCTCACAAATCAATTTCTCAGTCATCTTTAGTGTGTTTCTGAGAAGTGGAATGAGGTTATACATTATTCCTCCAGTCTCCTTCTTCCTTTTATTACATCAAGTCATCACCAACATCTTTGGAGTGAGTGGATGTGCAGAGCTGCTCAGTTCCTCTGCTTCCTCCTACCACCACAGCATGGGCAAAAGCAGCTGGCAAAACCAGAATAATAGGTAGATCCCACATTTGAAATGTGATTTGACTATAAAATAAGAACCAGACTGCAGGTTATGATCCCATTTTGTCTAGTTTTTCTCCTCAGAAGTCATTAGCGTGAATGAATTTCTATATAGCAGTGTGTCTTGTCTTGAAATTGAAAGCCTAGAATCTGCAGTGCACCCATTAAATATAGCTTCAAATAGCACTTATTTCTGCTAAAGCTAGCATTTGCCTTACATTTCTTATCATGCATCAATGACTAAAAACATGTACAGACAATGATCACTGAGAGAGAAACTGAAATTTTTATTTGGAATCTAATTGTAATGCTGTGTTGATAATGTGAAGAAAATTTGATTCAGATAGTAAAAAGCATACAATTTAGTGATTTCTTCCAAGCGCTCTAAGCTAATATTTCTGCACTCAGTTTCTAAACATACATTACAATGAATGCAGAACACACTACACAAAGAAAATTACATTACATTTCTATTAAGTGAGTATGGGCATTTGGGAAAGATGCCAGGTTTATGATACTATCCTATAAACTTGGATTTTGTTAGGTTTTCATCAAAACACCTAATACGGAATGGGTGGTGTGTATTCAAAACACTAAAACAATGGATTACAAAAGAGGCATCTGGATCAAAGCTACAATTATTTTCCTCAGATAAGAGAGGAGTCAAAGTCCAATTAGGAGATTAAGATCTTGAACTGGAGACTGACTTCAGTGAAAATTTTCCCAACAACTTTTGGTACATTTTGGATTAAATGATTGTTCTTTCACAAAGCAGGATACAGCAAACTTAACTACTTTAAAATCCTCTCTAGAATTTTTTTGTATAATTGCATTTTACACTATAAATGCTTCTTCTTATAACAGTCACATTATTCAACCTACAGGCATGGATTGCAATAGCTAAAACCGGTACTGCATAAAATTATTTAATATGAATTCTGTATCATGAAATCTAACCTTTTAAAAAAGTTGAACCCCATAAAACTTTTTAAGGACATTTTCTTTGTGGTTTATTTGGTGCAATATTTCGGGCTATTTTCGTTTGCCTTATGCTTTCTGAGATGGATCAAGACCAGCTAGTACTTTGTTCCAGATTTCCTTACAATCAAGAGCTTTATTCTTACAAAACTAAAAGAAAAAAAAAACCAAACAAACTCCACCACATTATTGAATGAACTTTTGAGGTCCAGGAGAGATGGACTCTAACTAAACCTGCAAACTAGAAAAACATCACGAGCATGGAGCAGTTTCTAACTCTGACCTTACAGTCTCCAAAACATGACTGAATTCCTAGAGGTGTCCTGGAGGGGAACATGGCAAGGTTTTTTTGGGTGAAACATTTTTCTTTCAAAAGCAAGTCTCTTCAATGAAGACATGTTGAAAAGTGTTGTATGGTATTTTAACAATAGCTATCTGAATATCTCTAGCTGGGAAACATTAATACAGTGTAATATGAGAGTAAAACAATCTTATCGTGCCAGAGCCTTTCCTGATATGTGTTATTGTTTGGGAGGGGGACAAAGATAACTGGGAGTTCCCGTGAGGTTGTCTTGGTAGGCTTTTTGTATTCCTTCTCAGCGATCAGGAGTTTCTGAAGGCACAGCAGATGGAGCTTGGCATGGGGAGTATATGAAGTGGGGATACAGCCACCTTTGGGTGCTGAGTGCTACCCTTGCTCCCAGCAGTTCCTGGAACAAGCAGGGGGAAAGGCAAGAGGGATTGCTGCTATTTGCCTATCTTTGTTTGCCCAACTGGGCAGCAGAGGATCAAGGGAGGAGAAACAGTCCAATTCTTGCCAGCAGTGCACGAAATTGAGAAGAGAAGTAACAGATGGTAATTCCTTCGATGCAAGGAACCCATCTGCTACTGCTCCCCCTTATGAGCTGCTGGGGATACTGTATGGAAAAGCTTCAGAAACAGGCTGTGAGAGGCAAATGAGAGTGTGGGTCACATGGGAGAAGATGGAAGAGAGAGTAGCTCTGCTTGTGGAAGGGGACATTATGGGAAGAGAGCTGTCCTTCTGCTCAGCTCTTGGTAAATCCCAAAATAGGCTTGTGAGAAGTTGAAGCAACTCAGTTATATAGGACAACATGCAAAGCAGCTGCTCCCTGATGTCCCACATTGAAGACATGAGTGACAATAGCTTGTGAAAACCTGGCTGCAAGCAAAGCCCACACGAAGGTCAGACAATAGCTGTGGTACCAGGCTGCACAGTCCTGCAGAACTGCTCACTTCTGCTGCTGGCGTCATCTCTGATCACCTCTCACTCTCGCCTGCTCTGACAAGCAGAGGTAATATATCTTGATATTACATAACATTGATGCCTGATGACTACCATTTATTATTCCTTTTAAAATTAATAAGTTCATTAATCTTTCTGCTTTTCAGGCTGTCTGAGAACACAGGCAGCTGCTATCATCACATTTATCTACGGGATATGAGTTGAACCATGTCTGCGAACACAGGGATGTCAACTTCCCTGTAAGAAAGATGGCAGTCTGGAGCATTCAGTACAACCATAGAAAAATAAATGTGGGCACCTGATTGCCTTCCTGCTTCTTCCTGACTGACAGAAAACTGCTGTGCTGTCAGCTGCAGATCACTCAAAGTTGTCACTGTCAGGCAATGGAAGAAATAGGAAACACCTTCCATAAGAAGACACCACCATGGAGAAGACAACACAAGTGCCTGGCTAAAAGGAGAAAATCAAATATTAACCCTCCTCCCTTACTTTTCTTTAAGAGCAATCCCTCTCCTTAATATTGGGAGAAACTGGCAGTTGCTACATTTTAAGAGATTTGACAATTTACTGATAGATGAAGAGGGGAAGCCTGATTTGCAAATTTGTCACAGATTCTCTCCGTGGGAGAGAGAGTCATGTCAGAGTAGAAACCTGGTTTGAAAGTGAATTAGCAGGATGTTACGGCCAGTGGAGGTGGTAGAGTGCTGGAACCTTTCAGAAGTGTCCCCAGCTAAGGAGTCACTCGGCGTCACCAGCATGCTCTCACACAGACACTCACACACACACTGGACAGCTTGTAAATCCACAACAGAAAAGGAGTGGGAAGGGTCTTCATATGGGGTTCCGTGGAGGAGGTTTATTCCAGCCGCCTGTGAAGGGGTCCAGGGATAAGGCACATGTGAGGGGCCAGGGTTTATATATGGGGTAACAGGAGCAGAGTGAAGAACAGGGTCCAATGGGTAGAGGAGAAAGTGGTGCAGAGGTGGGGTAAGGGACGAGGAAGACCAATGGTGGGACAGGGGCAGAGGATTGCACCAAATGGGGACCTACGGGGACTCCAGGAAGGGAGAACATTCTAGGGAAGAGACATACAAGGGAGAAAAGGAGTGGGGAGGCCAATGGGCCAACTGGGGAAGGAGAACTGGGGTATATTTGCACGTCAGCCAAAAAATCCTGGGAGAAGATTCCTTCTCCTCACCCTGCCCTAAAGAGACATATCTGATCTAGGGAACGTCCCTCCAAGGGAGCATCACGGATTCTGGTTTAGGAGGTGCACTGGCCTCCACAGCAGATGAGGGAATTGTTTTGAATATAAGAATGGTCAGGGCAGTCAAGTCTCTTGAATGACTTCTGTGGCCCTTAGCTGGCATCCTTGGACACCAATCCACAGAAAGCTGGAACAGACATGCACACACATACACTTCAAGGTTATCCAAAGAAAACGGCAAGCAGACTATTTTTTTCACTGTCTTTTACAAAAAGCAGTTGAGATATGGTGTTAAGTGAATATAAAATAAGACTTAAACTTTCACAGACACACATTTATTTACACATTTGTTTATAAATAATGATATTACAGGAGAATCATGACTTTGTCTTGATTGAGGACTGAGCATCATGAGCTGTGGTTGATAGGATAACACAAATATAGTGAGGTGAGCTTTAGAATGGGCCATGGATCAAAAAGCCACTGGAGAACAATATCTGAAACTGCTGGGAAGGTGGTATCATAGAGAGATTTGCTGGTGGCCTATGCTGACATCCAGCTAGAAATCCCTTAGTAGTACAGAATAACAGAGATTGGGGGAGGCATTACTCTGAAAACACACAATATTTCATGGAAGCAGAATTTTCTCCAGGTGGAATCATCACTGAGGTGCTGCCCATCACCCAACAAAGGGACAGATTGGGCAGGGCAGTTTCTCGTTCCTCCAGGACTGGCTGTGCCAACTCACTGTGCATGGTGAAGATCCCAGATAATTCTCATGTGTGTGCCCTATGTGTGCAGCTTTTCCCTGTGCAGTTTGTCCCTTGCCTGGGGAACTAGGTAGATTGAGCTTGACAATTTCACATTGGTGTTTCTCTTACACCTGTGATAGATGGGAACTAGAAAAATGGGGGCGGGGGGGAAGAAAAAGAGGGATGGAAGGATGTCTTTGTCAATATGACAATAAGACAAAAAATCAGAAATGGTATGGAAATGTGGGGGACTTCAGGGCTGGCTGAGAATTGTGGGTAGAGCGGAGACAGAACTGAGGGTGAAGGGAATTCTCCTCAGAGATGGCAATCAGCCATCTGATCCTTGTCAGTAATGTCTGGGGATATGACCACAGAATGAAACGAGTCCTCCCTTCCTGTCCCTTTGGAAAACACAGCCAATAGTACCTTGCTGCTGCTCATGGGAAATGGATGTCAGGAAAGGAGCTGCTAGGGATGACAAGCCAGCCACCCGCTCCCCTGTGCAGCTCTCTCTTCAGTCTGGGTCGGTGTGTGCTCCAGATTCTGCTGTCTTGATAGAGGAGCTTGAAGGAGCTTGAATAAATATCAGGAGAAAACTTACTTGGATGACTAAGCACTAAAAAATGAAGTAAAAGACTTATTATAGCCAGCCTGATAGACGAAATGATGTTGAAAAATGAGATTATATACGGGAAAGCTGTTGGCAGCCTAAGGGAAAAAGCAACCTCACTATCAAGCGAAGTTTCTTTTCAATTTTTGCTATTAATAAGCTGTGGTTGTAATGATTGGATACAATAAATGTAGGTAGAGGTTACATTAGCTGCTCTGAGACTCCTGATTTGCCCTCTAACCAGTGATCTGATTCAAGAGAAAAGCAAGATGTTTTACAGGACCCCAAAATTTGCTGGTGGATTATTTCTCTGTCCCTCTTCAGTGCACAACATCACAAGCTGCCAGGCTGGCTCAGGGAGCCGCGAGGATGGGGATGCTGGGATCAGGCAATGCCCGAGGCACAGCTCCCCAGACAACCTCCTACCTAAACTGACAGGCTGGCCCAATTCTGGATTAGTTTGAACATGGCTAAACTGCTTCCTCTGACTGCAGTTAACCTCCACATGAATAAATGCTTCAATCCTTGGAGCGTGAGGTACTGACTGTCAGTGTGAATTTTAAAAACAGCCTTTAAAGATAAAGGTCTCTGCTGTCTTTTGTTTCATTTTCTGCACGTCACACAGATCTGATGTTTTCAGGGAATCGCTCTGAATTAATGGTGTTTATTCTCTGAGTTAAGAATAAGATCTGAAATAAATGAGTGTGTCTCTAAACAATCCATGCTGAATGTTGCAGACCTGCCAGTACATTTGAAAAATCCCATTTACCTGCTCCAGAGACTATTTTATCATCTTAACCATGAACCCAGCTCCACGCCAACATGCAGGGACAGGAGAGCTGTGCAGTGCCCAGGGTGTTTGGTCTCTCAAATGGCCAGGTCAGGTTTCTGTGGTACATTCCAGATGTGTTCCTCCACTTCCCACTGCATCACTTGCAGACAACAGGGAGCAACAGGCAGGGCCGGCTCATTCCTACTGCAAGAATTATTTGCCATAGGCATGGATGTCTTACATTTCTGCTCTCCATTCTTTCTCACAGGTTCATGTGTCAATAGTTCCCAAGAAGCTTCAATTGCTTCCCTGGGAGTCAAAAAATCTTTTTTTGGTCTTTGAATAGCTTTGTTTTTCTTAAATCCCCCTTTAACACTATGTAGCACTCTGTTCTGTATATTTCTCTTCTTTTTGTCCTCTCTCCATTCACCTTTAAATTCTCTGCTTTCCTCAGGTTTCAACTGCTATCCTACCACCATACTATGAAGTTGTACAACAAAAGCTACATTTCCTTGCATGATTTAATTTCATATTTGTACTGCATAGAAGACAAGAAGTCCTGCAAAGCCATTAATAAAGTGAAAAATCACAGTGTACCTATATATAAACTCTAATCTGAATAATACTGTCATTGCTGCTGGGTTCAGCTGCCATGTACTGACAGAGCACTGATAAAACACACGTGTGATGTATCCCCATCCTTAAAAACACATATAAAAGAGCTATATACCAATGAGACCAATTATTGTTCACTCTGTATAATGAAATCTGCCAAAGCCAGCAAGGATTAATTGTGAACAAATCGATCCCTCAGGTTTTTCTGGTTGCCACATCAGAGGAGTTCTCAGACAGACCTTTCACTTGCTGTAGTTATTCTGCCATTCCCTGCAGCTGTCTTTATAGCCTGGTCTTGAAAATTTTGCTCATGGAGGCAGGTAGGTCAGGAAACCTATCTGTAGTCTCTGCCTTCAGTTTATAACTGAAGGAAATGGTTTGCCTGAAAATTTGGAAGGCAAAGTAAGTTGGAAAAAAAAGGAATTCTTATGTTTATTTTTGTTTCTTTTGATCTAGGGTGCTGAACAACTGGAAGCAAACAGAAGGGAAGCAAAAACACCCTTCAAAAAGATGTGGCATGTAAACCTCTACCACTTCTGGGTATAGGTGTTTTTATCCAGAAGGGCTAGTGCTTCAGAGAGACAGCATTTAACTTGCAAGCCAGGAGTTACCGAAAGATCTGCCAGGACTGCCCAGCTAACAAAGCAGCAAGAGAAAATCAGTACAGATGAATGCAGAGCAGTGCACATGGTGAAGTGACCTTAATTCTATGTTTCAAACAGCGAGTTCTCATGTCAGCTTTTGTCACCGGGAATTCTCCTACTTCACTGTAGACAGCACTTCGCAAGATGAAGCGTTCTGTCCCCTGAGCAGCAAAAATACCAGGAAGGGAATATAAACTATCTTTCGGTACTCCATAAGGCTACGGTGTACCCAGTCTTCTGAGAGGCTCTGGCCACTGCAAAAATGAGATTTTACAACTAGAAAGGATACAGATAAGGGGAGTCAGATTGTTTCCTATTTCTGACCCATCTCAGTTGTAGAAAAAAGCAAAAAGATTTGATTTCCTCATTTTGAAAAAAGAGGACACAGTAGAGGTATAGAAGAACATAACTGACTTGGAGCAGGTAGTGAGGGAATGATTAGTCATTATTTTTCATGAGTCTAGAACCATGGGGCACTCAATGAAACCATCAAGCAGCAGGTCAAAGACAAATGGAAAAAAAAAAGCACTTGCACATGTAGTGCCTAATTGCATTGCAGGACATAACATCCTGTTATTTTATAACATCCTGATTTGCTTGGATTCCCAAAATATAAATCAATTCTGAAAGCTACTAGATGGGTTCCCAGAGGAAAGGTCTGTATGGACAGTTAGACAACATAATGTAGGTACAATTTCTAGTTGAGAAAGCTTCTAAACTAAAACTTGCTGGGACTTGGAGAAGTATCTTGGAAAAAACTATGAATCCAATATTGGTTTTATGACCTTTTCTTTACTACCAGTGGTTGCAGGAGAAAGACAACACATCAGATGGGGTATATGTATATAGTACAGCTGTTTGTCTTCTATTTAATATAGTCAGAAATGGGAAATCATATTAGAGTCATTGATACTGATTGTTTTCATGAGAATATCAAACATGCAAAACTAATACTACTTTTCCCTTAAAGAAAATCTATGTATCTCGAATCATAAAGACAGTTCAAACTTTTAAAGTTGGAGGAGTAGAGACATGAGAACAAGACATTTATACAAATGAAGGAAAAAATGGAGAACACAATTGTCTAGGTTTGAAAGACAGGTATCTGGTAGGGAGGACAAGACCTCCCTTTGGAATGGAGAATTCGAACCCCCTCCCTCCGAATTATTAAAACTTTGATATTAAGTCGGCTCTCAGGCAAGGATATGGGGGTAGGAATAACAGCTCTTTACTAGTATGTATAACAAGGCAAACAAACAACAACAACTACAGCATTAATGATAAACAAAACCAGGAACCTCGAGGGGCTTTTGTTTCACAAAGCCCGGGGCAGTCTGGTCTCTTGGGACTCCAAGAGCACCAAGATGGAACGGTGGAAGATCCCGGGCTGGTGGATGNTGAAGTAGACCTTCTGTGAGGTTGATATCTGCTCTCCAGTGAAATTGTGAGCTTTTCCGTTATTTGCAGCATTGTTTTCATGTGAAGGATTAAATTGTGTAAGGAGGCCATAAGGCAAAATTATGACATTTTCATATCTGTCATTTTTCTCCTTCCTCAGGAGTAGGAGGAAAAATTAGACTTTTTTTTCCAAAAGCTGACTGAACTCAGAATTTGGTAGTGAAATCACATAAACTGCGGAAATGCACAGAAATAAGAAGAATAAAGAATGGAGCACTCATGTAGAACTAGTAATTTTCTTCACATTGTTTCTAAAGGCGATGCCAATGAATTAAGACAGGTTTAAATCAAAGTATTGCCTTAAGCATCAGCATTTAATTTCCTTCCAGCTCACATCCCAGCCAGTGTCAAAGATACATTAGAAATTTGATCAACAAGAGACTTGATTTCCATTTTGATAAGGAACTATAATTACTAGAACCATCACGACAGATAGGTACTGTAAGAAATTAGTATTGCTGGAAGACAAATTTGTTTCTTCAGCTAAAATAATGAACTGGTTTTACTGACTATAGAAGCACTGGTTACCTCAGTGCCTCTTTAACAGATTTTGAGAAAAGACTCTTCAAATAATACATGCCCAGGAAAGATGATAATGTTCATCTCCATTCACAAGACAACTAGATAAATTATTTCAACCTAAAAATTATTGCAGATTATTCAGGTACGTAGTAGAGATTCTTTATATCCCCACTGAGTCTTGCAACTTTAGAATGTTGTTGTTTAAGGGTGGTGATTACCTGTAATTTTTGGTATCTTACTGAAATTTAAATCACATTACCAGGTATGAAGATCTAAGTAGTTTTTCAATACAATGCAACATTGTATTGGCCCAGATACAAAGGACAATTTTGCTTCCCTTTAATGTCTGTACATCTTTAAATCTTTTCAGAGTTTAGAACTTAGGCATAGGGGTAGATATTTTATTTGGGTATCTTTCTTTCAGCATATTTCAACTGAAATGTTTCATATTTTTTTCTTGGGAAGATGGGTCATGTATACCTTTTTTTTATTAAGAGGGAATCCTGATAAATTCCATCAGCTTTTTTTCATGGGATTTTCTTGGCCCCAAAGACCTGTATCCTGGTGTCTGTGCCCAGACAGAAGGGTGTATGTATATTCAAAAGACTCATTGGAAATGGAAGAAGTTCTTCTAAAATAACTTTTTTCAGCTGCATTTTTCTATACTCCTGTGATTTGCATTGTTATCAGACCTCACTCATGTCAGAAAAGCAGCAGGAATAGCTTTTATTTTCCAGCAGAAATTTCCATATGGGTCAGCCTTTTTGATCTCGTAATATTCTGCAGCACTGGAGAACAAACTCAGACAAATTATCATCAACACATGGAAGCTAGAGATAGATGACTGGAAGTTTTTCAGCCCCGTTTTTTCTCTTATTCAGCCCAAACTACTTTATTTTTAGATTATGCTACTTTGTAACTCTTCCATAAATACTCCACTTTTCCCTTTGATTGCAAGTTCATAATTAATTTATATTAACACATTTACCTCCAGAACAGGCCCTCATATAATGATCTGCAGATTTTAATAGTTCTTCGCCATCTCCTGTCTCTTCTTCATTTATCATCTACTCCACTATTTCTTACCAGAACTGATGAACTTTAATCCAATTGGTAAAGCCCTGGATAAGCGTCACATGCAAAAGTTACAGTGCTGAGCCCAAACTTCCCTTTTCTTCTATCTTGTGCTAATAGGGGTGGCTGTTCATGAGTGCTGTGTTCTTCAGATCCAGGGCTCAGTTCCTAAGCCAAACACATGTTCTGTAGCCACCAATTTGATGTATTTCATTTGCCTGACCTAGAAAGCAACTCCTGGCTCATCCATATCTTACCTGCAGCTTCTGCACAGCTCAAGGGTTGCCCCAGGCTGTGAACAAAGGCGGGGTCTGTTTTTTTTGTTCATGGGGGTGTGATAGAACCAGCTCTTCACAGAGCCTTCAGAGAAGTATCTAAAGACCAGATTTACTCTAAAAACTAATCAGGAAATTATACAAAGCTAAGGCTTGATAACAGCATGGCCGGCAAGCAATTCCTTTCCTCAGCATTTTCAACATTCCACCTGTCCCATCCTCAACTTCTGGGGAGGCAGCTTCAGCTTTGTTCCACCTAGTTCCAGGCCAGATCTCCACCTTCTTAGTCTCTCCAGAAATTGGTCCTCAAACAACTCCTTTTTGAAAAAAACCCTGCCTTATTCTACCAAATGGCTGTCCTTGAGGATTTCCATACCTTGCCAGGTAATGTAAGGCTTGTTACCTGCTCCTCAGAGAGGAGACAAAGTTAATCAGATTAGTTTAACCAGATCTTTCTCTATTTGCTCTGCAGAAAATATTAAAGTATCATCCAAAGATCTAAGGTTCCAGTTAAAAGTAATTCATTATGACCTTTCTGGTTTTGCAGGTATGTATTTTTCATCGAGCACCATCAAAGTGGCAATTAATGCATTTCTGACTTTCTTTTGGCCCATTAGAGCAGCACAGTTTCCAAACCCAGATGCATCACTTTGTCATACCAACTTACTTCAATTTTTCCAGCTCACATGAAGAAGAAGCTTTTGGTAACTGGGTCAACAGGAGGACAACGTTTAATTACAGTTCAGAGTAGTCTTGATCATGTGTTTCCCTCTTTCTGATGAAACCCAAATAAGATCAAAGACTACAGATCTTATTTTCTGCCATATGGACCCTGTACTGAACAGTTGATTAAAAGTCTTTTTGGCATTAAACAGTTGGCTCCTTTCCTAATATAAAAACAACTTTTGCAGAATTGAGATTTTCCACTAAGAAAACTTTCTGTTTACAATTAGAATAATTGAAATATTTTCTTCATTGTACTCAGTGCAGAATATACTGAAGTTGAACTTCAAGATTCTTCCAAGTTACCCAATATATTTCATTCTGAAGCATTTCTACAATTTACTGCATGTAGTGGTTTGAGTGCCCACTAGAATTATTTACCTTTTTTTCTGCTGTGAGATAAAATTAAGAGAAGAATAGAGCAGGCTCAAAACAAATGCCAGTTGCAGTGCCTTGTACGATAAAAGTTAGAGAGTCAATCTCCATTCTTCCTTAAAGTCTTGTTTTCCCTGACACAATTCAGTGCATCCTTTATTTAAAAAACATGAATGTTTCATTGTGGGAGCCACAGGATTTTCATAGCGTTATGGAAAATGTGTCTGACCAGAAAATTCTGCTTTATAGTGAGCATCGGGTTATTCAAAAGCAACATCCAAGATGCAATGCACAATGTTGGAAAAGCTGTACGTGACAAATCACTCTGAAGTATTTTTTTTAATTGAGAACTGTTTTTCAGATAATATGACTTGGTCCTATGAAGCTATTCATGTGATTATTGTACAGTGCAGCAATGTTCATTGGTTATAGAATCAAGTTCTGTTAGCAGTCACAACAAATTGATTCCAAGTGGGGCTGCCCTACCTTATTTAAAACCAAAATTTGGTCTGTGTTACTGTAGTTTCATGAGAAGTTAGAGCAAACTGTGTTTCCCTTGCTCAATGTCAAGCTGCCTTGTTTTGACACAAAAGTTTAGCACTTCTACATCAAAATCTTGAAGGGAAAACACTTCATATTTCTATTTTTAAAAAGTGACTAAAACCTGTATAAAGATCTGATGTATATGAATAATTTTCTCTGAGAAGAAGATGCAAATGAGATACTTCTTTCAAAATCAGGATTTTTCCTGGTTACTTAACTTTTTGTTCTGCTGGTCAACTACAAATTGTTTTGGCAGCATTGTGCAGTCAAGTATTTGTAAGTTTATACTGCATCACAGTGCAAGGTGCTTTTTTTTTTTGTCCAAGTACCCAATTTAAGCATTTGCACATTCAGGAAGTACTTACCATGGTAATTCTTAATCCGTAAGTACCAAGAGATTTTACATTATGGAATTTTCTTCTGTTAAAGGGTCAGATTCTGCCCCTGCCTACAAACCAGGTATGAGTAATACCAAGCTTGGCCCAGCTGAGCTGCTGTGACTGATGCACTGAAAAATAAAAGCAGATAAATTTGGTAATCAAGATGATGAGATGTTTGTCTGATCCCTGGGCAGGTAAGCTTTTGCCCTTGAGTCTAGGAACAGGCTACCCAGGAAAGTGGCTGGGTCACCATCCCTGGAGATATTTAAAAGATGTGTAGATGTGACGCCTGGGGATGTGGTTTTGTGGTGGGCTGGCAGTGCTGGGTTAATGGTTGGAGTCCATAATCTTAAAGGTCTTTTCCAATCTTAATGATACCATGATTCTGTGACTTCAGATCTTTGATGTACAAATCAGCCCCAGCTTTGTGCCCAGCACAATTTTAAATGTTTCCCTCATGGCATCCCTTGATTTGTGCTTCGCCAAGGTAAGACCAGGCTAGCTGAGAGAAGACAACTGTTTCTCCTGAAGTATCCGCCACAACCTCATCCTCTCCAGTGATGTCTTTCATCGTCGCTTCAACTACGATATCTCATGAAGTGTCCTTTTAGTGAAAGCAAAAAGTTTTTACTGCTACACAGTTCTGTGTGACAGGCAAGGAGGCTCATATGCATCAATTGTTAGCCATCAGCAATGGCCTTCCTGGGGCCTGACACCTTCCCTGTGCACTCCACTGACAAAATGAAATGACAGCATAGGCATTTGCAGACATCTCACTGGAAAATTAGGAAAAGGGAGCCAGCCATGTGACAAACCAGTCAGAGAAGCTGCCACAGTTCCAGGCTGTCCATTGCCCCTTCCAGAAGGAAGCAGTGCCACTCCAGAGGATTGTTTTCGGCTTTGTTGGGCTGGCGTCAGAAGCTCCCTGCCCTTCTGAGTTTAGGGGCTCCAGAAGCAAAGCCCAAACGTTTGACAATCTGTAAAAACAAGGTTACTTTGTTTTCCATCCTAATTTTTCATTGCCTCGGCTGCTCTGCTGGCAGGCAATTTCATGAAGATACGGTCTGATAAACTGACTTTGAACACTGAATCAATTGTGTGATTTAAAGTAAGAGCCCAAACTCAGCCAGCAGGTCATAAAGCAAAAAAATCATTAGAAAGGGAGCTGCAGTAAGCCACTCTAATAAGGGGCATCCTAATAGTTTTATGTTCAAAGCAGCCTTTAATGATAAATAATACTGTGTTTGAGAAGTAAAGAGACTGAAATAATTGTTTATGAAATTGCAATATATGGTTAATTTAGAAGAAAAGAAAGATTCACAGACATGCTGATTTTTAAATCCTTTTCCACAGAGCTGCCTGATACAAAGGCCATGAAAGACTGGTTGTTACTAAGTGAGATCACTCATGGTATTTCTTTTCCCCTTTCTAGCCACAGAAAAGGCAGCAAGAAAAATCAGACTGACATATCTTCCCCTCGATGGAAAGAAAAAGCAATGCAAAAGAAAATCCATCTATTCTCACTTGTGCAATTTCATGTTATCCCATTTAAGGGCAAGTTTATGAAGCAAATGCATCAAAATCCTAAAACCCTGGGTGTTATAAAATCACCAGGACAACTGCCAAATGCCAGTTTCAAGGCATCTGTATGAGGCTAAGACAAAATTCAGGGCGCTTTGGCATTGCAGTGCATGGTAAGCTGCACTAGAATAAATAGCACAACAGATTAATATTTCATGTCTCTCAAACTAAGGTATCTTTTTAAATAGGGGAGAGACCCAGCAGAAGGGAAGGGCTCATCAGCTAAGCCTCACTGCCAGAGATGGGATAGTTTAGTGCCCTCTGACCAGTGTGTGCCCCCCACAACATTCCTGCCTTGGGAATTTCCCTGGGAAACTCCCACTAGAGGAAGACCAGGAGATTCAGAGTCCAGTCCAACCTGAGCTTGAATGTTTCCAAGGATGGGGCATTTATGACCTCTTTGAGCAACCTTTGCAAGTATCTCACCATCCTTATCTTTTCCTTTTATCTTGTCTGAATCTACCCTCTCCTATTTTAAAATCATTGCCCCTTGTCCTGTCACAACAGGCTCTGCTAAAAAGTCTGTCTTCCTCCATGCCTGGTTGTAAGGCACAGCAGAGAGATGGCAGGTGTCCCTCCATCCTTCGGACCACTTTCCATTACCACTCCCCAAATCCAAGCCCTCTAGGCTTTGGAAAAAACAGCCAGTGCCAGAGAAATGATGATCAATTCTTTCATGCCAATGTTACCCTAGCGTTAGTACTGACCGAGACAACCTTCCCTCCACTGACAGGGGTGAAGCCTCTGGGTGAGAGGAGAGGCACATTGCAAACTTCGGGTTTCTAGCAGGGAGATAATGGCAACAGTCCCTTAAAGAGCAGACAGATGTTGCGGTAGCACTGAATGCAGTCTCCATACTGTCATCTAGTGGATTTAGTGGTGACAGCCAGAGCTCAGTTTAACACTACACTGTAATTTCACTGAACATAACTGCAGCTTAAACTTACTCTTTCTCTACACTTTCTCCCTTTTCTCATCCACTTCTCCTGGGATTTCTTTTTCTGAATCCTCCTTTTACAACAATTTTATTATCTTCATTTCAAACCTTTAATACAACAATGCCTTTTTTTTGGGTTACTGTAATTCCCAGGCAGGCTAGCCAGTGACTGCAGAATATATTTTCCTTTAAGAGACTCTATCTTTCCCTTAAATTAGGGTAGAAATAAGTTTCTTATGTGTGCAGGATAGAATAAATGCCCTTAGAGATTTATTATGAGTGATGTAGGTGCCCTCTGATACCCCTCCAGGCTTCAAAGACAGCTCTACAGGCTAAACACACAGGGTGTCTGTAGCTATACAGTGCTTCCGCCTTTCTAGATTCCAGCCCCACAGCTTGTAGGCTTTGCATAGCTTTCTCCTGCTCTGAGAAACTGCCAGGTAAATTCAAGTACTACAAACACAAAGAAAACACAGTAATGCCAGTTATGTTTGCCTAAACCTAACAAGTATGGAACTACAATAAACCTAGCAGAGTGCAGGTATGATAAATATTAGCAAAGGGGAGCATGACAAACACCCCAAAATCCTGAGTTCTCCCAGTTCAAGAGGGTCTGCAAGATGCAGCTGTTGGGTCCATGCTCATGAGGGGTGTCCCATCTCATGTGTCAAGGTGGTGTGGAGGCATTTATCTTTGTAGCTGTGGATTCCCAGACAGTGGGATTTTCAATGTTGATCCTATTTCACTAAGCCTACCTTATTTGATTTTCCCTTTCATCCTCTCCATTGTAGTCACCTGTGACCTGTACTTGCTCATTTATGGAGCCAGACTGTTCCTCATTCCTGGGGATCCAGCTCTGAGTCTGTCTCAGAGGCAGCCCATCCCTCCATCCACATCCCACAGCTGCCTTTCTGAGGAGTCAGCTCCCTAGGCTCACCCAGAGACAACTGATGCCTTCTCTCTCGCTCTGCAGCTGGTTCAAGCATTGGGATTTTGCACCATCAACCCTATGGTCTTACCAGATGTTAAATCAGCAATTAGCTAAATATATTACTTCCAGGTCAGCAATTCTCTCACTGTTTTGCAGTTACAGTAAGTCTGTGATTTGGCCAGTCTCTGTCCAACCAGACGAAATGCTAAATACGTTTGTGCTGCTTTGGCAATTTTGTCACTGGTCCACCTCACCTCAATGGTCCCTTTTCTGTGACCCCCTTCTGCCTGCAGCTGCTCCTATAAAAACTGAGAGAGAAGGGAAAAGGATTTGCCAGAAGTTGTAAACTGTCACCCTGATTTTTCAGCTTTCTCTTCTGTTTCACAGTTTCATATCAGCTTTTCTTCTCTGCAACTGTGCTTCTGCATTCATACCAGAGACTCTATCAATAACCTCTTGGATGAGTGCAAAGGTTATTTTTAATAAAAATTTTCAATTTAGAAATCACTTTAATGAGCCTCTGGGGGGAAAAAAAAAAAAAAAAAAGAGGTATCTTCCACAGGTCACAGTATTGATCTATCAGGGAAACAAACCCATTGCCACATTCATAGCTGACTCCTAAATAAAAGCTGGGAGCACAGGAATCAGTCAACCTCCTCCAGAAAACCTGAGTTGGTTTCCTCAGCAACTCATTTTCAATAATTTAGATTGACTCAAATGATGATAAGCAAAATGAAGAAGAATATGACATGAAAAGGACAAAGAATTAGGAGTTAACAACAACTGCTGGAAATAAAGTCTGTGTTAGACTTTGCTAACAGGTGCCCACTTTTCAAGTCTGAGTAGGCCAACCAAGNGGCACCTGCTTGGAGGTAACAGCTAATCCACCCCGTCACTAAGCTTTTGACAGAAACCTGTCCCTGTTGATAGGGCCACTGACATAACAGAAGTCAGGACAGGAGAACAGTTACTTCACAACAGAATTCTCCTTCTGTATCTTATAATGAACACACAGACCAAGTCTTCCAAATAAGGCAAGTTGATATACTTACTTTGGTACTTATGCTTAAGCTCATTTTTGGGGGGAAGCAGCATAACACCCTGTTCTGCATTCACCACTGAGAACTCTCCAAATAGGTTTTACTCCCACTCCAGGCACTGCATCCTGCTACAGGATGAGACTTGCTTCAAAGAATTTCACTTAATTAATTTTCAATTAATAGAAACATTTGAGTAGTGATTTGGATTTTTCTTTAAAAAAAAAGAAAAAAACAGGAACAAATATTTATGCACAGGTAAGCCTTTTCCTCCCCCATTCCAGGCCTGGCTTCACTCCATCACCCCAGGCACCTCTCCTCCCCCTCTTCCAATGACTGCAGGGTGCAATACACTCAGTTCTTTCATTGAGGGAATGGGCAGCGCAGGGCTACAAAAAGACAACAGGGATTTCTTCTTCTGGAATCCCAGGAAGACCTCTGACCAGCTCCATATAGAAAACAGCACTTGCAGGTATAGCATCCATGTCTAGTCCTCAGTAACTATGCATTTGGCCCTTCTCCTGTTTCCAACACACAGAACAATGGAGTGAGCGAGGTTCACATCAAAACACTGTGGAACAACTCTCTGCAGTTTCTTCTCTCCCTTGCCACAAAACCTCCCAGGAGTACAGAAAAGCTGAAAGCCCCTTGCACTAACCCAGCAGTGCCTCCCTCCCAGGCAGCAGTGGGGCTTCTCATCTTACCGCACTTTCTAATCCCTGAGAGCCTTTCTTTACACTGTGTATGGCAACTTATCATCACAATACTAAATGAGTACAAGGCCACAAAATCAGTGAAGTTTACAGAGCCATTAAACTGTAAGAACTTAATGTATGTACTGAATACTCACCTCCAAATATTAAACATGTCAATTTTGTCCTTTGCTGTCTTTCCCATACTGTTTCTATAAAAAGTACATTTTTGTCATAACAACGTTTTAAAATTTAAGGTTTAGGGAATCATGCATCTTCTCTATAGCTGTTTAAGGTCCTACCAGGGAAGAAATTTGCATTGGATGTACTTACACATCAGAACAGGTTCAACTACAGTTAGCTGCATGAGATGCATAGCAGGAATGCTGAGAAGCCACATCAGGCTTCCCTATAGAAAATTTTCCTGTTTGGCTCCTGAGATTGCCCATTTATCTTGTAGTTGCTGGAGACGCTCACAGGTGAAACAGGCAGTGAGTGCTAGAGACAGTTGCATCTGCTCTGTATGTCTGTCAAGCCAGCATGATCACAATAATGTTTGGTGTTTACATGTGACATTCATGCACATATCCACAGAGGAGCAGATGGTCTCCAGGCTTTTCCCTGTAGGTACTCCTTGCACCCCTAACACTGTTCCTTACAGATATTTTCCTTCCAGCATCTGTCTGAATGGATAGTTGCCAACTTATGAGCCAGACCAATTTGCGAGAGAGATTCCAACATCAGCAAAAATTGCTATGATGTGACGACACTGGAGACTGGAACTGCACAGGGCAGATGAAAACAACAGCAACCAGCTGAAAATGGCATCATTGAACCCAATAAGCCCATTGAACCCACATTATTTTTAAGGACCTCATCCATTACGCTTTTGACTGTACAACAAACAACCAACACAAGAACGAAGCAGAAGGTACATGGCCAGTCTATCCCAAAGATCCCAGCCATACCAAATCAGCGTAGGCACAAGTCACCATGTAATCATTGTCAGAGAGTCGAGATTCACTTCTTGGTATAACAGAGGAAGAAGACACAGTACTCACTGGGGCTCAGACCTGGCATTCTTGCTTATTGGATGCACCAGCTCAGTGAGAAGACTTCTCCAAATATTTAGAACATAAAAATGATGGGTCAATGGATTGTATAAATTCCTATTGAAAAGAATTCACTCAAGCATTAATGTCAGTCTCTGTACCATTGTGCAGAACAAAATCCAAACTAAATTCCTGACAGGAACTCTGTGTTGTTTGTACTGGGTACACTTAAGGCTGCAATAAATCTTCTTGCGGGCAGTATAACACAGGCAACTAAACTCTCAAGAAAATGAAAAACCTTCTCAGAGTTGACAACACTATTACAAAATCCTCCAGTGGCAACATTCCCCACATACTAAAAGTTTGGCATCCAGAGAGAAAAACAAACTAACAAACTTGCAACTACTTCCTTTTAACAAGGAAGTTCCAGCACTTATTTTAAAGCTGTATCTCATCTACAGGAATGTCTTCAATGCCTATTTAACTAACTGCAATAAGCAGAACTTCACACTTCCAGAAAAAAAAAAAAAGACAAGGTATAATCCTCAAAAGTTTATTTCAAGTATAAAAATTATTCAGTAAAGTATCTACAGGTTTTTTGTTCAGCATAAAGGTTTAATAAGATAGAAAGAATCAAGTACCAAATCTCTGTAAAAATACGATTTCATTTTAAATGTTGAGTAACAGTGAAAAGGCACTTGAACAAAAGATAGCCAATGACAAACACAAGAGACAACAGTTACGTCACAGTGAATGTGTAAGCAAACATTATCTAACACTTTATAAACAAAGAAATTACAGTCTAGCTGAACTCAGACAAGAGTGAATTCGAACTCCCCACACTTCAACAACAGCACTTGTCTTTCAAGTGCAAAGAAAGGGAGAAAGAAGAGCAAGAGAAGTCTTCAGTAAACTAACGGTTTGCAGCACTGTGTTCAAACTAAGAACTCAAGAGTTCAGTCCGTACAAGCTCCATAAAAGAAATGTAACAAAACTGGGTAGCAGCATAAATACTTCATAAATGCCCCTGATCTGTATGCTTGAATTAAGGGTTTTGTATTTCTATTCCCAGTTTAGAAAAAAAATTTCTACAAAAACAGAAAGCTTTTTAGAAGCAAAAGAATTAGACTGCCATACATGGGAAACGGAAGTGTAATGCTTGGGAATCCACTGCAATCCCTTTGCAGCAGAAATATTTTTCCACTGCCAGCAATGGAACATAGAACAAGTAGAAGTTTTTGAGAATCGAGGAAGAAAACAGGCTATGACATTGAAATGAGTTTGCTATTTTTTGGTCAAGATTTAATGAGCTACTCTATCTTAAAAAAAATAGGATGAAATAATGCCAAAAGAAACAATATGTTTAAAACAGCATTTACAGCACCAAAGCGTATTTGGACAATAAATACAAAATAAAACGATAATTATTCACAAATATGAGGAAAATAGGGAAGGAAATTTTCAATACCCACCAGAAAACTGGTTTTTTACAATTATTCAGCAATATGAAGTAAATAGAAAAAAAATCGTCTTAGTGTTGGCATTTTTTTTCTGAGAGATGGTAAGACCTTTGATACAGGAGTGCTATCAAGACTTTTGCATCTTTTTTTCCAGATACATTTTCCTGTAGGTCTGAAACATCTCTTTTGAGTCTTTGACAGGAATGTGAAGAGTCTCTCCATCTCCATCCAGGATCTGTATAGCTGTATCAAGGGGAATACTGTCCTTAGCTGCAAGATAGACAAGCATGTTAAAGCAAGAGTCTCAAAGGACTCTACTCCTTATGCATGTGGTACTTAAGACCTTCCAGTGTCAAAAAGGATGCCACAAACTTCCCTCCTAAAGCACCAGCCACCTCAGATTTCAAACAATCTCCTGCGCATCTTTAAGCACAAAATGGCTATTTGGGTGTCTTCACAAGAGAGATTTCTGAAGACTATTAAGAAATACGTGACAGAAAACATGCATTTGTGAAAGGAAAAGAAGAAGCAAGAGGAAGGGCTAAAAAGATGGCAGACACCGAAGCCCAAGGACACAGACAACAGCAACAAAGGATGTAAAGGTCGCAAAGTATGTTACTTGCAACACCACAAGTATCAGCATGCAAGCCCGCTGCTCTAAAGCGAAGAAGCAGATAGCAACAAGGTTACAGATTGCATTTTGTTTCCTGTTAGACCACTAGAAAAACAACACTAGAGAGCAAAAGATAAGCCAAGAAACAAGGACAGCTGGGAGCAACCTCACCCAAGATTTACAAAGGATGGAACAAACAAGATCCGGAAATGAAAGCTGCCACTGTTGTGACAGTTGACTCCTAGAGGGTATAAAAGACCATCCAAAAAGCAATTTGCCATTCAAGAGAAATGAGGAAGATGTTAATAGTGGTCCCACTTTTCCTCTGCCTGTCACACAGATTATCTTGTCCAGACTACTGAGACACACAGGTCCTGGAACTTGTGAGCACATGGGTTATGTGTGAACAGCAGCAATGTACTGTGAAAGCCAGAATTATTTTAAAAATCACTTTCTGTTTTTGCACTAGATTCTGCCATCACTTCCTATATTTTAAAGTGTGAAAGAGTTTTTATATACAATTTAAAACTGTATTTAAATGCTGTTACCAGTGCTACATCCAAGTTAACAGCACAGGAAATTTACAACATTTACAACAACATAGTCATAAAGCAATAAAAAGCTACACAAATCTTTTGAGACTTGTAAATCTATTCTATGGTATCCATTTAATCAGCAGAATGCATAAATAATAATTTAAAATACTTTATTAAGGTTTACTACTAAAAAGTAAAGGAACATTTAGAACCAAGCAAAGAGGATTTAACTTGTATTTCAAAGAGGACTTTCAGAAGTCACTTCACCTGTAGAGATCTCTTCCAGTTTCTTTTGCTTCACTGGTTCACATTTTAACCAATCTTCTTTTTTACTCTTGACACCTAAAAAGAAATTTTCAAAAAATGTTTCTGAGGTTCCTATATCACAAGTTTTGCCACCTATTGAGCATTAAATTCTAACATATAATAGCATATGCAAAAGGAAATTTCCTTTGGGTATGAAAATGACTCCAAAGGTTGATATATACAGCTTAAGATTTGGGTTCTTTTAAAAATCAAATACAACATTTGACATAGATATGCTTCAGAATGCACCATGTAAAATGGTGAAAAATGGGGTAGGGAAGAAGAGAAGGAAAACTGGATGCTTAAAGCAAAGATGGCAAAGGTTATGGGGACTATGGGCAGGATATGTTTGGCCTAAGCCTGCTCTATTCCTCAATGTCACGAAAGATCTCTCCCTCCTCTGCCCAGCCAGACTGATGCACAACCAGGTGAACAGTGAATACAGATCAGATCACCTTTGGTAACTACACCAAGGGAATTACTTTCTAGAACCAAGCCAAGCTAACTTCTAAAAGTCCTTTAGAAAGCCTTCTCCCAAAGTTACTTGCTACTACCATGCTCTAAAGTATTCTAATTTCTTTTTCTAAGACTTAAGAGAAAATTGAAGGAAAACTCCCATGTTCTTTTTCAGCTTAAGACACAGCTGTAGTCTGTCAGAGAGCAAGTTAGGGTATCTCAGCCTTCAGCCACTATAGTCCCATGTTTTCACTCTCTGTAGCTTTTCCCAACATGAATTTAAAAATGAATACATAGTTTTAATTACAAATGAATAATCAAGAGAGCATCATACCTTCTACAACGATTTTATCTCTTTCTGGAGAATTCTTTGCAGCTAAGCTTTCTTCACCAGGGGATGGATTTCTGAACAGTATCTCTGGACACAGCTTGAACTCAAGGAGTTCCTGTTTACATGATTTCTCAACTGTTGAGACAGACACATCTCTTTTTGAGTCACTGCTTTGTGACACTCTGGTGGTTCTGTGCCAGACGGGCCTGACAGGTGATGTCTCTAATTTTGTCAGATAGATGCGCTCCTGAGCTGTACGTTTAAATGCCACTCTGTTCAGGTAGTGTTTTTTGGGCTCCTTTTGAAGATGCAGCTTCAGTCTGTTATTTCTTCTGTTTAGGTATAGAAGATTTTTATCAGGAAACATTTTCTCAGAGCACTTGTCTTTGTTTTGACCATCAAGATGTCTTTCTTTGCTAGAAAAGTAGTTTTTAGAAATGCTAGAAGATCGAGCCCTTTTCCTCTGCAATTTAAACACAGAGTAATCTGCTAAGGAACTCCTTGGTTTCCAACCATTTTCTCCATTCAGTATTTTAGCTTTGTCAGCACTTAGCATGCAATTGTGTGCAAGCTGCTTAGAACTCTTTGCTTCAGATTGTTTTGGCCTTTCCTCTTCTGGCTTTGCTTTCTTAAGTTCTCTCTTCCCAACCATATTGTCCTTCATCTTCCGTTTGGATGTCTGCTCCTGCAAAGGATGAACTTTCACAGATTTATGCTGAGAATATTTTGTGTGTCTTGATTTGAAGTCTACAGTGCTACTACCTGAGAATTTTACAGCATCAGCTCGGTAACTACTCAATTTTTTATGTTTTATTTCTGCTGGTAATTTCACTTGCTCTTTGACACTAATTCCTGCGTCTTGCCTAAGCATCTCCTTTTGTTTCCTACAGTTTTGCTCTTCAGCTGAGTTCTCTTCGCAGGTTTGAATTTTTTGTCCTTGACTGACTTCAGAGTGCTTAATTTCAACAGTTTCTGACTTCACAGATTGGTCAACGTCTGTTATGGATTTCATAGTCAAATCTGGTCTGGTTATATCTTTTGAAACGGACTCAGTTTTGAAAACTTTCTCCTTCTTTATGGACAACTTTGCTGTGCTGTCTGCATATGTATGATCAGTTTTCTCTGATAACTCTTGGGAGGCTGTCTGGTGCTCTTTTTTGTCAGAATAAAATTCTTTACTTGATACTTGGGTCTCTTTGTCAATTTGCTGATGTTCCTTCCAACTGCTGCTTTTGTATTTATCAGCATCCTGGTTTTCAGAGGGATTAACTGGTCCAATTTTTTCCTGCTGTGTCGTAGGCAGTTTGCATTCATTATTCATCTTCAGCCTAGGTTTTTTGCTCATTGCAGAACTGTATTTGCAAATATCTTTATTTTTGCTAATAGTGTCTGGGATTTTTTCAGAAACTGTCAGGTCTCCCACTGCACTGTTTTCCTTTTTCAAGCCATCAGATTGACTGTTGTTTTCTTCTGTCTCTGCAGAGTCAGTATTTTCAGCTTTTGGAAGTTGACAATCATTTTTCTCTGAACCAGATCCTTCTGATTGAGAAGGACAATGCGGTGTTTTATATGCTACAGATACAACACCCATTAAAGAGACATCTTCACTTTTTTCACTGGGGTTAGAAGTTTCTTGTGGAGTTTTTTCCTTCTCACATAGATTCTGACTAAGCTGGACACTGACTTCAAGGTTGACCTTGTCAGCTGAAGCCTTTTCTGACTGTTGACTCACTTCTCTCTTGCTGTCATTAGAGGGACACTGGTTGTGTCCAGGAGACAGTTCTTCAACCTGATCAGAGCTTAACACTGCCATTTTAGTCTGGTTTACTGGGTCCTTCAAATGAGAATCCTTGTCACAAATTTTAACCTCTTTTTGAGACTGATTCTCTGTCCCTTCAGCCACGGAACGATTTTGTGCTGCTTCTTTTGTTAGCATATCAGCACCTTCAATGCCATATGGAAACTCTTTCATTAGAGCCAACAGCTGATCTTTCAGATATTTACTAGGTTCTGTTCCAAAAAAGTTCACCTCCTTTTCTGTGCTCTTTTTACTGTGCATGGAATTTCGTTTACTGTAGTCTCCTGGAACAGCAGGTGCATTTGTTTTAGCATTTATGCTGATAGAGGAATCTAGTGAATTTTGAGCTAATTTCTGGTTTATATTAGCAAGATTTTCTAAGTAATTTTCAGGATGCTTGAAAGATGCCCTGAATGATGTGTTTTGTTCAGAGGTAGAAACTGCTTTAGGAGGATTGTCACTGCTTTCCTTCTCCAAATGGTTTGATGATTCTTCCAACATCTTTAGCAGTAAGCTCTCTCTTTGGGAAGTATTATTGCTCAGCTCAGTTTTATGCAAGTCTGAATGTTGTTCCTTTTGTCTTGCACCAGATGCATTTCCTTCTGATGCATGTGTCTCATAGACTGACTTGAACATGCCTGCTATTTGTGGATTATAAAATTTATGACCTTCAACTAGAGAACATACACTAGAAATACAAAACATGTCATTTTCCAGCACAGCTGTGGATGTATCTCCTGCCTCTAACACAGCTTGCTTGTCTTCGTGGTCTTTTTTACCTTCTTCAGAGATCTGACTACAAAAATTTGTGCCTGATTTAGGAAGAGTAGCCTTGTTTTGTAATCCAAGCTGTAGATTTTGTCTTGCATTTTGTGCAGATTGACTAACTTTCCTTTGGTTTTCATCACCTACTTTGATCTGTTGCAAATCTGATTCCACTTTTTGTTCCAGAACACAATCACTGGGTGATGACCAACCATTTTCTATTGTTCCTTTGGCAGTATTTGCCACACTTACACCATTTTTCCCCTCTTCTTGCAAGCTACATGTGCTCCCCAAGTTGATGGCTGGACAGGTTTTACCTTCAGATGTTGGGATCTTGCCTTCCTGCTCAATTAGTGGTCTTTGTTCACAAAGTACTAAAGGAGAGACAACTGCAACTTGAGGTTCAAAACTTTTTATCAAACTGGAAGTCAATGTATCAAGTTTTTGTCCTACGGAGGTAGTTGTTACAGGCAAAACTGCCTCATCCATGCTAGCCAGAACATTTTTTTCTGCCTCCTTTGCGTTTTGGTTGGAGGGTGAAACCTGATTTGCTGTGGGGCTTTCATTTGACTGTTTATTTTGCACACTTACAGATTCTGATGGAAACTTCTCCCACAAGCGCAGGCACGCAGCCAGCTCTTCCATAGAGTAACTACAATTGCTCTGGTTACAGGATGCATTTTCAGTAAAGGGCGCTTTTTTCTGAGCTACCTCAGCCTGGAATTTATCATCACCAGATGCAGTTGTTTCTGATGCAGGAGAGTTTGTGTGAGCCATAGATGCCTGCTCACCTTTCAGACTTTCTACATTCTTCTCACTAGTGTTTTTTAGCATGCTTTCACCTGAGACAGATGTATCGAGCAGTGGTTTTTCACTACGCAGGAGATTTGTCAGTATTTTATCCGCAGTGGCACCAGCTGTCTTCTCTTTCAGCACATTTGTGCTGCTCAGTACAAACTGAAGAAATGATGAGTTCTCAGGGCCAATTTGCACATTCTTTGATGCAGTCTTGACAGAGCTCCCTGCTTGAGTAAAACACGAAGCATTATTCAAGGAAGTCACAGCTCCTTGAGAAGAGGCCAAGGCATGCGCAGCCCTTTGTTCCAAGGTGCTCTCAGGATTATTAAATTGAGCTGGGACTTTGCTCTGTGAGGGAACAGGAGTGAAGTCAGATGAAAGGCTTCCCTGCTCCACCTGAGGGTTATTTTGAGTCATCTCCAATCTTCTGTTATCAGCACTGGCTAGGTTTTTGTCCTTTCTTTCTTGTGAAACCATGAATGTGGGCCTCTCCGTTCTTATTGCTTCAGATGGGGAAGGTGGTACATTTTGTTGGGGCACACATGGAAGACAATTGGAAGGAGAATATGGATAACTAGGAGGAAGAGGAGGAGGAGTATTTTTGGCATGATAGATTCTTTTCTTAAAATTATGATATGTTTCAAACAGGACAACCCTTTTTTTAAGACGGTTCAGCCTTTCAGCTTCCCATGCTAGTCTCTCCTTTGTAATTCCTATTCCATGTGTTCCTGCTGCTGAAGAAATCTGAGCATTAACAGGCCCGTTCATCAAACTACTAGTCTGGCTCTCTGGGACTGGATCACTGAGTGGCTTTGAAGAAAGAGCTTCTATTTCTTTCACAACATCAAGCAGTTCTTTGGGAATGCCAGGGGATGTCACAGAGCTTTCATTAAAAGACCGATTTGCTGTCACATTTCCACTTGGATTATAGACATTCCTGACTGATTGACTGACTTCTCCAGACTGCTGTGGCAAACAGTGTTGCTGAATACTGTTAAACCCAGGAGCATTTTTCAGATCCAGTGGGCACCTCTGCTGGTTAATGCTGTATCCATTAGGTACATTTTGCACTTCCTGTGGTGCACTCATTGAAGATTGTGCTGCAGGTCTTGAAACACAGTTGGTAGGCAACAAAGATGGTGCAGAACATCCTCTAGGAGCTTCTGATGCCATCTGACTCTGCTGAAATTGTGGCACCTGTACATTTGTCCCAGTATTTTGATTCATTGAATAGGAAACTTTACCCTGTTGAGTATTGGAATTAAATATTTGGGGTTGGACATGCTGCCCAGGAGTACCAAGAGGAAAAGAATTATTCTGGGTATGAATGCCACCTTGATGTAGTGTTGCAAATCTCAGAGAATTATGCTGCAGCATTTCTGCCTGCACAGTGTAAGCATTGGTACTGGCATACTGAGGCTCCCCAAGCATGTTCCTTACGTTATTCCCTGTGTTCATTTGAGAGGACAGAGGAGGTAAATTTCTGCAAGGATAACTGCAGGGATTAGAGACTGGCCAAGAAGTCGGAGTCATCTCTGGCTGCAAAGATGAATTCTGAATGGGAGGTTTTAGAGCTGTTACGTGCAACTGTTGATGTCGTTTAACTGAGTACTTCGACATAAAAAAATTATTACCAGTTACAGATGCTCCTGGTGAGGTTTGATCTGAAGTTTTGAATCCTTCAGCACTTACAGCAGGGAAGGCAGCATTGATGGTTGGCACATACATGATTTGGTTGTTTTCAGTATAAGTGCATGCATTTTTAGAGGAATTGGCATTTGTCTGAGGAAAGGCATGTCCATTAGGAAGCAACTGAGTGAAACATGCTCCTTCACTTTGCAGGTTTGTATTTGCATCAGCATTCTGGACTGGTCTTAAATTCCAGTCCATCTTTTCTTGTTTTCTTCAGGCAAAACCAAAAATGCTAAAAAAAAAAAAAAAAAAAAATTACAACCTTTTGATCAAGACCTATTTCACTTACTAAGAAGTGATTTAGAATGCATCATGAACAGAACTGTTGAACCTAAATTGCTGGGTAGGAGAGCAACCCCATTAGCCCAACTCATGGACATCAATGCTGTCAATGTCAAGTTCCATAAACTGTTTTCCAGAACAGAGTTAAAGTATGAAAAGAGAACAACTAACAGTTCTATTGACTATCTAATGACTAACAAAACCTTCACATTATCCTGCTAATTCTATTATCATTCAACCTTTTAATTTAACAATAGATTTCTGTATTTACCTTCTTCATCCAAAAACAATGGAAAAAACCCCTAAGGTACGTGTAAAACACGACACAATAAACAATACTTAAGAGCTGAACATAAGAAACACCTATAGAATAAAACAGAGGCCAGGGTTTTCAGACAATAAGACTCAATTTCAATTATATTTCAAATACAACAAAATAAATGGAAAAATTAATTTGGGTTTAGTTAAAATCTCATAATAATGTGGACCACTAGTTTAATTTTGAGAAATATGACTGTGCCTTTAGTGAGCTACAAGCAAAGTGCCCGTAATTCTGTTGGCAGCATTAACTTCCTCAGCTGGGAGAAGGCATGAAGCACAGAGATGACAGCAACACTCCTGTTACTGCAGTATTTACACCTTCAGGAGGTGACAAGGCCACATATCTCTAAGTCTTCATGTGTTATATTCCAGAATGCACATGGATTGCCAACAAACCCAAATGGGTGAGTATGTTACTCTGTAAAGTTCTTAGAGACAGCGCCTTCAAAGCCAAACACTATTTCAGCCTTCAAAAATGCACAAAAAGCACAAAAACCCCCATGACAACCTACAAGAATGAATGCTTGTATGCATCTTGACAAGCTCCTCTCAGTATGATCAAACCCAGCTAGGACAGAACAAACACCTTGCTTTGCACAGGGTGTTAGTTTCTCAACAAAATGTGTTATCAGTAACTATGTAGCCATTAGCTTTCACTACTATGTATTGGCTTTTGCAAATTATTATTAATCACAACGATTTTGATATAGTACAGTTTGTAATCACTTTTAACTGTTTTAATATAGTATACTCTGTCAACTTTTGTGGCCAATGCCCTGGCCCAGCATAGCTTATATATTAGTGTGATAAACGTATATTATAGTTTAGGCTCTCACAATATATTTAAATCGAGACTATGTCATGTTAAAGTAGCAAATACCTTTATTTGTGTAACTAGTTGACAATGGTGAGAATAACTCAGAAAATTTTGTGAAATAGCTAATGATTTAATGTACCTGTGAGTACTTTATCTGTATGACAGGATAACATTGAAAAGAACCAGGAAAATAAACACCAAAAGAAAGAATGCAAAGAGGAATTTACCACTGATCCTCCAGTTACCAAGAACTGTCAAACCACAGAACAGAGGCCTCATGAAGAAATAAACTATATACATTTCATCTGCAGTATGGCACGTACTTTAAGAAGACAAGTCAAAGGTTGAACCAAGCAAAAGAATTCCCAGAACATGTAAACTCAAAGGAGTGCTTGAATATGTATAATATTCATGAACACGCATTTCACCAATGTAATGAAAAAGTATATCAGAAAATTGTTTTAAGCTAACTGACCTGCCTCTCTGGCAGTTGCCAAGCACCCAGTGCACTGTTTACTGTCCCTTTTATCCCTTACTAACTTTTAAAAATTTAAAGAGTGAGCCTTGTTTCTCACAGAATGTTTCATACCATTTCTCCGAGATCACCCAAGGCTCCTGACTTCCCTTTGAGACATTAATTTTGAAGAATTAAGGATTTTAGGAAAGTTAAGATTATAGTTAAAGTAGATGTTGCTGAGTTAGCTGAAGTAGATAGATAAGCTTTGTTCGTAATTAACAGAAGCCGGATCTTAGATAAGCTACTCCGGATCTAGTAACTCATTGCTTGTCAATTTTATGTTTGTGTTGCTGTGATTGTAATAAAAAAACAGAATGTGATAAATAGATCTCAGGAACACAAAACAATTGCAGACTTCCCCATGGTCGAAAAATAACACTGAACACAGGAAACTCTAAGTTCCACCAAGGATTTGTCTGTCATGTACGCACTGAAAAGACAGAAAGGTCAGAACGAGGAAGACTTATTTTACTTCCTCTTTTTATGTGACCCCTCCGCAGAAAGGACCACCGACTCATTTCAGGGAACAAACCATGCACGCTTAATAGCCTTTCTGCCAATTAGCATACGAAGTAGAGAAGAGGAAAGGACAGGGGTATGGATAGGCATTTGTATTTTGTGTATTCAACACCTTTGCAAATGAAAGGCTTTGTAATTACCTGCGATCTTCACAGTGTGCACTGGGGAGTTATCCCACGCGCTGCCTGGCGTCGTAATAAACATACATTTTCTAACTTTAAACTGTTATAGAGTCTTTGTCAGAGTTGGATATCGATATTAGATCGATATTCATATTTTAATAATTCACCCTCATGGGCTCTTTTAGATTTTAAGACTCTTCTGATTTCAAATTTGAGAATGAGAAGTATCACTCATATCTAGCCTATAAAAAAATAAAAGACCCAGTGTTATAGTTTTCCAGGTGTTATTTTCAAGATTCAAAGGGAGCTCTAGCTTTCTTCACTCTTTTACTTTCTTTGATCTCATAAGACACCAGTAACAAAAGAAGACAGGAAAACAAAGTGGCATATCAAATTCGTAAAAAACATCAACATCAGTGTCCAGGCAATACTTACAGTGATGCAGGAATCTTAGTGGAGAAAACAGGCTTTTGCATCCAAGATAAAGTTTTCAGGCTGCTAATGTTACACTGGGTATTTCCTGAAAAATGATTGGGGATAAAACAATCACATCCTTGAATTAGACAAATGCTGAGGAAACTTAAGACATTTACACCTTCTGGGAGCATAACTGTGGGAGAGGCAAACAAGACTAAGATGCCAACCTTGTAAAAAAAAAAGTAACTGTAAAATCCTTGCTAGAGGAGGGACTTCGACTTCATGCAACACACAACCGCACCAGGAGTAAAATCCAATTATTGTCACCGTCAAGACCAAAAAAAAATTCAGGAACCCCTTGTTGCAGCCAAGCTGGGGACAAGGGGAGGGATTCATTTCAATGTTAAACCCTATAACCTGGCCCAAAAGGACCAGGGGTGGAGATTGTAATGGATGTGCCTTGAAATTCTGTAAGCCATGATTCATGTGTTACAGGAATTACTATAAGAGGAACCACACAGGACCATCCCCAAGAATTACTTGTTGTTTTGAGATAAACTGTTAATCCCTAAAGCTGTTGGGTCTGGTGTTTGTTACTACATTCCAAATCTAACCCACCAAGCTGACGCAGTTCATCACACACACACAAACACACACTCACACTTTGATTAGAAGGCATGAACTAAAACTCTAACTTTATTTGAAACTCTGACTCCATTACATAGTATTTCTACAAAGGCCAGGGATTGGGGGAGAAGGTTGACACCTCTCCCCATCCCATTGGTCAAGACAACTGTCCATCAACTGTCCTTAACTCTAAGAATAGGAATGAAAACTTTCCTTAGATTACAGTAACATTGGCTATGTTTACAGACCAGAGCATAAGAAAGAATCCAAAACATGAAACTGTGAAACAGAAGAGAAGGCTGAAAAAATCAGGGCGACACCAAGCTGCAACAAGTCCCTCCATTCCAGTGTCAACAGAGGGATACAGCACATGGCATCACAACTGGCCCGAGCCTTGCAGCAGGTGCCTGAACTGATTGGTTTGGGGCCTTGCCCTGCCTCTAGGTGCCAGATGCTCCCACAGAGGGAACTACCTGTTCCCTTCTTTGAATCAAAGAACTCAGAAAGATAAAAGCATGAAGGGAAAGTTACCCTGCCTATCTGTGTTAGCTCATGGTCTTAGAAATGCTCAGCGCTATCTAAATGCAGCTGACGTCCATGTTATTTCCCTACTAATAAGAAGTGTCTGAAGCCCAGCAGGACACTTAGGTTGGAATAGACGTAACTCTACAACTCTTGCTACTGTGTTAGAAGCCTTGAGGTGACTATAGAGATATCAGAGGGCCACAGGGTTGCTGCAATGACACTATCTGTCCAGGAAAAGCTTTTAGGAAGCTGCTTAAAAGTGAGTTTCTGAAACAAAAATTGATCAAGATAACCAGGACAGAAATAATTGGTCCAATTCGATTTCAGATAATCCTGTGTCAAATTCCTACCTCCCTGAAACCTGACTGGGCTTACAAATCAGACCAACTATTAAACTGAGTATGGTGTCAATGAAGGCATTATAACTGTGTCTCTGAGTGCTTTTTCACAGGCAAAAATCCTAGCCAGATCGGGTGAGCACTCCCACAAATCTGTTATGGTGTGCTATTTTACCTGAATTGCACATATGTGTCATGACAGGCAGATAACCCCTGAATTTCAGAATCAGAAGCATGGGCCCTCCTGCAGGGTCTGGAATCCAACTACAAACTCCACTGGAAAACAACTATATTGCTGGTATCACTAACATATGCTCAAAGATAAAGGCCTTGAGATGACCACCCCAGACTATTTCCAGGAGTGTTGGAAACGAGATAGAAATCTCCCAGGACTCCACACACATAGGCTTAGAAGCAGAAAGGAATGCAGGAGTTGGTTTGAAACCCATGGAGAAACTGAGATGCATGAAGTCACACAGACATGAAGTGGGAATGTAAGTTTTAGTTTTAGGGAAGCAAAAATATGCCTTAAGTGCCTTAAGCAAATAAGAGACTGTATTAGTTAATAGAAAAGCTCTAAAGTCCAGTTTAAAGTTCAGTAGCCTTACATTTTACAAAGTTAACTGAGACCTAGACATAACATAGAACTGCTAACATTGCTAGACAGAATAGATAGGCTATATGTGTAGGCCTTGTGTGAGAAATGACAACCATTGTCACACAGCTGTGTTAGAGCAGGATAGGTGCAAAAAGACAGTCATAGCATCGTGTTTGTAGCTGATTGGATGATTTATGAATATAATGCATTGTATTGGGGGTGCTGCTGCTGCTTGGGACATGGGGACTCTATGCTAGAAAGCTTTTGCATGATAGCACAGACTGGAACACTCTACCTTTGTGAGACTGATCTGGCCATGTAATAAACTACTTTACACCGAGCAGCAGCCTCTCTTGTTCCTTGGTTGGCCTACTCAGACTTGACACTGGAGCAGTCCCACAAATTTGGGATTAAACAAAAGTAGGCTGGTTATCATTCATTCTTTAGATGTAGCCCCTGTGTGCCAGGTAAAGTCCTATGAGTTTATCTTCCATCTGAGGCCCAGCAGCAACCACTAGTGAAAGAGTCCTGGCTCACTCAGAGCCCATTAACATCAGCAGGCACAGTGCCCAGCACCACACAGTCCCAGCTATTTTCTGCTATGCCCGTTCTATCATCTTGCCTCCTCTGTCAGGATGCAGCCACAGTTACCACCAAAGCCCTTGTGTCAAGATAGTTAAAAACCCCTCTAGGCCTGTGCTAAAGGGTCCTGACCCAAGGAATCTTGAAAGTCTGTTTAGCCCCAGGTATTCCAACCAGGCAGCCACAGAGCCCCAACACTTGTTTAACCAGCTTTTGCCAACAAGCCTCCATGCTGCACCTTTTCCCACCACAGCTTGAGCAAGGGCCCTAGTGCCCCTCCCGTCACTTTGAAGCACAGATGGCAAGGACAAAATACCTTTCAACTGATTTAGTTAAAAGGGGATGTTCATTTCAGCACCGGCCTCACACAGGATAGCTCCCAAAGTCATGAGCACCCTTCTACAGCTTCAGCCTTCTATTTACTCACAGAAGTTACGCGTATTCCAAAAACGCCTATACATATTCATCACCTGTCTCTGCCCATTCCCCCCGCCTGGTAATACCATTAGTTGCATACTCATTGCGGCTGTTTAGTCCTCCTCCCTTTTGGGTCGGTGGTCATTCAAATGAGTCGGAGGACAATGGGAGGAAGTAAGGAATGGCTCCCTCGCATACGAAACTTGTCACCATCCCGTTGCTATGACTACTTGACCTGCTGATCCCCTCCATTCTGGTCTGTATTAGTTTTAGTATCAAAATTCATGATGTATGGGGTCCCTCTTGACCGGCTCTGAGTGTTATCCAATGTATATCTATTTCGCTTAGATGTTTCCATATGTGCATTGGCCCCGCTTTGGCTGGTTCTGAATATTATCATATGTAAACCATCCATCTTGGTCAGCTTTTAATTTTTCTACATTCCTAACTCCCAGCTTCTAAGCCCATAGTTTATTTCCTAAGTACCTATTTCTTTAAGCTTAAGAGAATACCAAGGCTCAGCTTCACCAGCTGGAAACCCCAGCCCTTGGCTACCCAGACTTATCAGACATACAGTTAGCACCCCAGACAGAACCTGATGATCCTTCTCAGGTGCCATGTGAGGGCACACCTTACAAAGACTTCCCATTTGGAGGTAGATGTCACCATCAACGGCATCATCATCTGCGTGTCCTCATGCGTAGTCAAGATTCTGCCTTCAGTTGATCACAATGGAGGGGACCACTTCTCTCACACTCTGCTGTAGTCCACAGGTTCCAGGAGCCACTTCAGCCCTTCTCAAGGTCAGTCAAGCGCAACTTCCCTAAGAGCCAGCCAGCCTGAGGATCTGTTTTTGAGAGGTTCTAACCTCTGCTGTGGAGTAAACTCCTACACAATTCTAGTCAGGTCTGCACAGCAGCAGTTTATCACTGCATGTAGCTGCAGAGCTATGCACCACAAAGAGCAGCCAAATAACAGCCTCTGCTGAGTTGAACCTTGCCCAGCTGGGGCAGTGACAAGAGTTTATATTTATATACCTCTGCATTACATGCCTTCTTTTTCACAGGACTACAGGTACATGTCAGATAAGCAAGATGCAGCAGGCTACCAGAAAGAATGGTAACACACAGATTACTTCAGATAAGCTCTGGACAGTACATCCTTTTACAAGTATTTCCCTCCAATAATTTGGCCATTCTTACTCAGTGAGGCCATTAGGCAATGCTGCAGATATTTCTAACAAGAAAGGCCTCTAAAGGCCTATGAGGCATTAGCTTTTTACTTCCACAGACAGAGCCACTCATAGACCAGACCTTCCATGATGCTTCAGGGAAGGTACAATCTCCTGGTACTTCTGAATTAAACTCCCCCTACACTGGGGGACTTTGAGAAGCACCTCCCCTACCTCCAGTGACTCATGCTGTTAACATCCTGTGATCCTGCAAGCCCTGAAATTCATCATGTCTCTTCTCAGAGAACTGAAAAAACAGTGAATATTCACTTGCATCCACTTCCCCTTTTAACAGCCCCAGCCTGTCAGCTCACAAGTCCAGTGCATCCTGGCATCTGACCATGGACACTGGAGCAGGACACTCTACCTCCTGGGGTTAAAGCAGCTTGAACAATACCCTGATTGTAAAAGTTATCAGTGATGGATGGAGAAGGGGGATCATGCTGCACTTGGTGTGGAACAATGCTGAGACTAGCCTGATTCAATAATCCTGAAGTTGAACATTCTGAGGATGTGAGGAACAGTGTTTCCTGGCAGAAACTGGCACAGGTGAGTGAACTGGCACCAAGTTCCTGATAAAGCAACCAAGAAGTGACAGTATTGATAATTTACATGACACTGCTGAGCTAAAGGCTACTGAGCTGAAACAGTTGGCCCAGAAACATCTGACTGACAGTGGATCACTATAAAAACCCAGTCCCAATTTTTAACAGCAGGGACTTCTTACAAATACATAACTAAAGGCCTGGCACAGGTGCTCCAATAGTCTCTTATCTGTAAGTCCAGTTGCATTCAAAAGAACCAGCCAGGTTCACAAATACTATGGTTCATTAAATGCAACATACATGGCTCTTTTGGAGTGCCAGCAGTATCTGCATAAACTACAGAGCAGGTAAATATAGCCCTAACAATACCATGGCAATCACAAGCTCACTTTCTCACATCAAAACACTCAGCATAGCCAAGGACACAAGTCTGACCAAAAGGTGCCCCTTCTGCAGAGGGCGAGGAAAATGAGTCCCTACAATTTTCATATCAAATTCTCATCCCCCAGCTAAACACAAAATTAGGGTCCTTTTATACCTTATTAGCCATTATTGTGCAAAGCGCTGTGGATGGTCAAATTTTCTGCTCTTAGTGGTTGTGTCATATGCAGTATTTCTTGGTAGGAGGTATACCTGGTAACAGTTGTACAAAACATTTCCTGGTATTGAGACTGCACTGCTCCTTTCCCACTTTCTATTCCTACCCGATGCCATGGCAACAAAAACTTCCATCAGGTTTTCATGTCTTCTTTGATCACTGATGCTCTGATGTGTGGGCCCCATCTCATATTGAGTTTTACTATTTTCTTCACTGTGTTATGCTTACAACACTCTTAACATACCCTCTTCTAGAAGTGTGTGTGGAGAGTCCCCTCCTTTGTGTGGGAACACCTCCAAGACTATTTCCCAAGGCTGAGTTAAAGAGATATGCCCAGAGACCTTGGTATGACTGAGCAACATCTATCTCTTGATTATTCTGCCAGCTTTAAAATTGCCACTCTAATTATAGTTAACTATCCAGACTGTGCAGTACCTAATTCTGATTAAGGTCCTTTAGTCTACCTGCTGCTATGACCAATATTATCATCAGTATTAACACTATAAAAATAAATAATTTTTTCATATTGCTTTGCCTTCCTTTATCCTGTGAGATGAAGTTGTATAAAGATTCAACTACACATGCGGAATTCTTCAGACATAAACCTTTGACTAAATCTGGAGCTAGAACTGGATCCTGCCACACCCAGACTCCTCTCTGAGGAGGAGTGTAGAAGCAATGGGATCCGCTCTGCATCCTGTGACTTAACAGGAGGGTCCACATGATACACCTTGAGAGAAGCTTCCATTCTGCCTATGACAGTGACCTAGGAATAAATTTTGTCCCCTCTCTGCCTCATACTGCAGTTGCAAAAGCTGCCAAAATAATCAATGCCATTTACCTTTCCTCTTACCTATGCATAGTCAGTTTGGACACTAAAGACGTTTCTCCAGTGTCCCAACCACTAGGTCTCCAAGCTTACTTTGCTCGTACTTGGAATGGCAGTAATTATACCTTTACTCATTTACCTCCAGGATATGGCTACAGTCCTGCCATTGATGCTAAGGTAGCTCAAGCAATATTAGCTGAAATTTCTCCCACTCCTGATGTCTCACATCTTGCTGACTTTCCTAGTACATACAGATGGGAATCTTACAAAAGATATGATTACAAATTTCTGCCCGCAAAGAGCACCAGGAACTTTTTATCTCCGTGGTAAAAACCAGGGTCTTGCCCAGAATGTAAAGTGTTGGGATTATATTTAAAGGCATCTTTTTGCATGCCAGTACCAAAGGTATTTCTGAAACTGTCTTGCAGGCTGTTTTCTTTAGCTAATCTACTCCCTCCTCCAAATGCAAATATCAAGGCTCCTAGGTTCTAAACTTTTGTCATGAAAGGCCAAGGTTTTAGTTAGCTGGGCTACTCTCTCTATTCCTTGCTCTGCACACATCACACCTAGGACTGGAATAGGAGCTACAAACACTTCCAACCCTTCTCCTCAAAGTACTCAACAATATCAGTATCCATTTGGGCAATGGTGTATAATAAACATTAATTATAACTATTAAGCTAAGCAACTCATCAAATAACTGTACCTTTACCACTTCTGTGCAATAAAACACACACTGATGGGAGAGGCAAGTGGTAACTGTACTACCACTCTTCAAGTCAATAAAGTGGATTGATTGTAGTCATTGGGATGACCTCAACTCCTTGACCAAATCATTGACAGCTTGGCTCAGGCTCACAAGGAATTAAGGCCCAGTTCCAACCTATTCTTTGAAAACCCACATAGGAACAGGGTGACACAAAGAGCTTTGATGCGTAAGAGCTGGGAACACCAATCAAGCGAATAAGACATTAATAGCAGGTGGCTCTTCCAGAACTAATTCATAAGGAACAAACAAAGTTGTGGGCGCAAGGAATTTTATGCCTACCTTTTCCGTGGCATTTAATTTGATTACAAGCCAACCACTTTATTCCACAGATATGAAAGTCCAGGTGAGCCTTTTTTTGATCTCTCCTAGCTGCACAGCTGTAACCTCTCCACGAGCTGGGTCACTTCCAAGTTTCTCCTTGAGGCTGAAAGACCCTTTACCAACTGCAGATCTTTGGTGATTGGTATCGTGTGTAACTTCGTATCACAGGGCATTAAGGTAACGTATCAATACTTTTGAATTATTACTGTTATTGTACCTGTACTGTAAGATTAAATCTTGCCAGGCAAGATTCTTAACTTTCTTTTCAGGGCACTTTCTTAAACCTCACGTTTAGATCATTTTACTTCAATGAAACCCCGTTTCCAGCTACCTGTGCCACTGGTTTCCCAAGTGGTCTACATCTCCTCTGCAACAAGTGTAACTGAGGCACTCACAATAGCTTTAAAATATTCTTATTCATTGCTAAAAGCTCTCTTTAATAGAGTCAAAACTCTATAAACATACGCATTTCAATGCCAGCCACTGTGATCACAGCAATTTCATACCTCTGCAGAACGTAGTTCAGCAAACAGAAGATTCTAAGAATTGAAAGGACAAAAGTTCAGCCGCAGGCCAGCAAAACTTTGCTCTCCTGTTTCTGCTTCTGGACTTGTTGCGGTATGTCTTATTTAACCTAAAGTATTTAAATCTAATTCAGCACATCTGACTTATGGTGTTATAGAAAAACAGCCTGAATCAACTAAAGGTACACAAAGAAAAGAGTACATAAACACCCATAATTCTCATTTTCCTCTCTTTATAACTGTATTTTAGATGTCACAACAGCACCAGCACACAGGAGTTTTCTTGCCCCAAAATTCTTAGCAGTTACATAGGAGACAATTCGTTGGAAATTACCTTTATCTCAGATTACCAATCACAGAATGTTTATAGTAAATTTAAGCATATGAAGACTAGCAGTCACTTCTCTTTGCAGATTCCCATTCCACCATTTCCAACAGTGTACTTCCCCCGGTTTACCTATTAACTTCTGACAAATCCTGATGGGATTCACTCCATAATCTTTAAAGAGCTGATGATGTCATTACAAAGTCTCTCTTGATGGTTTTTGAATGATCTTGGGAATCAGCTGACTGGAAGCTAGCAAACCTTGTCCCAGTTTTCAAGAAGGGCAAGAAGGAGGACGCTGGAAAGTAGAGGCCTGTCAGCGTCACTTCAGTGTCTGGTAAAATCATGGAAAACATTTTTTTGGAAGGTACTGAAAAACACTTGGAGCCAGCATGAGGGGAGAGCATGCTTGTCACACCTGATTCCCTTCTACAGCAGGGTAACCCACCTTACTGATCTAGGAAAGCCAGTACATGAATCTTTTTGAACTTAAGTAAAATGTTCATAGGATAGTTATGTTTTACTCCTGCAGCCTTCATGTTGCACCAGGCTCCCTCTCTCTCCCAGCATTCCTTTTTGTTATTAGCATTGTCTCCTTCAAACACCAGGACTCTTAATATAATTTTATTCAGCATTATCCAACACTGAATAAACAGTATTTATCAGTCTTTTAGGGTTTTTTTTTTGTTTGGAGATGAAGTATATTCATTCTCAAGTCTTTAAAAGATGAGGCACTCCGGCAGAGCTTTCTCTTGCCCGTGGCATGCCTTTTGGCTCTACTGACAACAGCAGCAACTCAAGAAGCTGCATTTCCCAATCAAAAACTATTTCTGAGTGAATTTTGTAACACCTGTCTGCAGCCACAGTGATGCACCCACAGAAGCAGAGCAGCCCGGCTCCGGCTCCAGCTCCGTCTGTGTGGCAGGATGTCCCTCTCTACCACAGATGGCTGGTGCAGATGGAAAAGATAACCCAGGCAAGGTCAAAGGCCTGGCAGGGGGTTATCACTGGTGCCAGAAGGGCTGAGACTCCCAACTAAGAGTCAACATCTTGGTCTGGAGAGCAGATCTGGGAAGAGATTAAAAAAAGTAAATATCATTGACCAAAAGACATTGCTCTTTACAAATAAAAAAGCCACAGAAATTATTACAGAGATAGAAGCCTCTTACACACTCCCAGGAAACACATAGAGCAGCTTCTACAAAGCTTGGACTCATCTTTGTAGATTCTTCTCCGTAAATTGAGAGGAAAGATTTGATGTATGCCCCATCAGCAATTGGATGGTAAAATACATTGAACCCTAACCTATATTATTTCTTTGCTAGCCCTAATATGGGAAACTCAATCACACTGTATCGTCTATCTACTAGTAGCGTCTCTTTGTTTATCCTATGTGGTAAGAACTCTGGTTTAAGTCTTATGTCTGCTTTCCTTAGTCTATTCAACGAATCGCTAATTTTGTAATAGACCTAATCAGCCATTATTATGAACTTGTGGAAGAAGAGTCAGTTTTAGGGTGTTGGCTACCTCAATTAAGTGACTGTTTACTGTCAAAGGTCCGGGCAGAGGCAGGGACTGGTTTAAACTCCCCTCTTTATCTGTAACAGCATGACAATCCCAGCCCACCAGCAGTGCCCCGCTGAGACAAGAAGGCACCAAGTCACACCAGCCCAGAGGCTTTGCCTTGCTGTCTTCTGCCAAGGAGAAGACAAAGTCTCTCCACGAGTTCTAGCCCTTGACCGAGTACCAGCCACAGGAGTTGCCTCCACCAGAGAGATAAAGGGAGAGGAAGGGGGCTGCTGCCATTTTCCCTTTGTCTCCCCCACGGCAGGTGCTGTCTTGGGGAAGCAATCACTCCGCCGTTTTGAGTTTCTCTTTGTTCCCCGGGAGCCTAGGAGATTTCTGCAACTTTCTAAAAAACTGGTGCTCTTACTGTTATTTTTTGCCTCTTGCTATTTCGGGGGTTTTTTTTAGTTAACTGTTGTTATTCCACTTATATCTCCTCTACTTGTTTCTCCTTACTGGTGGAAAGGGATTGGTTAAAACTAAGGGGAGTTAACTCATTTTAGAGTGCTCCCCTTAAATAGTCTTAAATCAAGATTGGTCAAGCCTTTCCTAAGCTCATGCTGGCTTGGCCTGATTCCCTGATTGTCCTATAGGTGCCGTGCGATGTCATCCAAGATGATCTGCTCCATGACCTTCCTCAGTACAAAAGGCTATAGCCACTATTATAGTGCACTATTTATTAAATTGGTATTTTCAAGATGAGCTTAATAACTGTCAAGAAGAGATTGGTTTTGGTCACCTATACTCATGACCATGGGCAAATCTCTTTCACTCAGCCCCAAGGAGTTACCACGAGAAGCATCCCCACTTAAAGGAAGAATCTCCAGGCACACTCCTAGAAGGGGGGTGCTAGAAATCCCTACCATAAAAAAGAGAGCTCGGGCTTTTATCGGATAATGTGATTGACCATCAATCCTACATTGCTAGGCTGGCTCAGCAGAACATAATTCATTTAAAACACATTTCTGTCAGGAAACATCTGTCTCCCACATCCGTGCCAGTGCCAGCTCCCATCAGGAAACATCAGTTTCTTCACATCCTTATATTATTTAATTTTGAGGTGTTTCAGTCAGGCTGATCTCAGCATTCCTCAACACCAAAACCAACATGACCACCCGCCCTCCATCACTGGTGATTTTTGCAAGTAGGATAAAGTTCAAGCTGTTTCACCTCCACTTATACAGAAAGAACATCCTGCTATGCCCACAAGTTACTAATTTTATGCCAAAAAAAATTTGAAATTCGGTTTCAATAAGGATGTTTGATGCAGGACTACAGCTGCAGATTTCTCCTTATGATACTTCATGGTGACAACAGCGAAATGTTGAAGTACTAAGGCCTGAACAACAGACCTTGGGCAAAAGCTGACCTCTAGATGAATCTTCCAACCAAATGTTGTATTTCTCTGCTCATTGACAAAACATGGTTTCAGTATTTAGAACCCAGGCAAGCCAAATCTAGCCGTGGTTGGAGTATAGAATCAAAGACAACTCCCTTGGATCCTCCTTGAGCCCTGGCCAGGCTTTAGAAGAAACCCAGCAGGGGAAAGAAACCAGATGTTCCCGCACTAAAAGTTATGGTAGCTTGTTTATTCAACAGAATAAAAACTGGACCCTCCCACAGCTAAGTCAGAAGCCTTGTTTCCTGTGGGTGGAAACACTTGCAGGGGTTCCCAGGAGTGGCTCTCCAAACCCTTGCTGTGACAGTGGCTTCCCCCAGCTGATGCTTATCCTATCTTATCCTTTTGTAATTCTTTGCAGTTTTGTATTATATTTAATTACACTTATTCATAAGCTGGTGTCTGTGTCTTTTCTGACCCTGCCCATCAGCAAAACAAATGCAGAAAAACAATGAAACAAGGGTCGGTCTCTGAATGTGCCTTAAATCTTGGTGGGAACCCAGAAATTCTGCAGTTGAGAAATTACAATGATGTAATTCCATTTTAAGATGCATTCAGGGGATAGTACAAAAATCAAGAAAAAGGCATTCCATGGCATCTGGCAATGGTCCCAATTCACTGTCCTAAAGCTAATAATTGCACTCAGCATCACTGTCACAAGTGTCATGGGAACTGTGGTCACAGTCAACAGGTCAAGAATAAAGAAGTCATTCTTCTCACCACAAATGAGCTAATGCAGATAAACGTCATTCCACATATCAACAACCAGAAGCTTGCCTGGGTTCTAAATACAGAAAAATTGGTATTTGTCATTTGTCAGCATCTAAACTGAGCTCCAAGAGGTTATTCTGAAAGGTAAACGTGATTCTTCTGCAATGAAGAATGGACACCTGGCATTTGGAGGAGCCATGCTTCACTAGAATTTAACATTCTAGTTCTCCATGGTACCAAACAACACACCAACACCAGCAAAAGGGATGTCACTGCTCAGAACAAAATGAAATCTTCAAGACTGTATTTGATGCTTGATTGTATCAACCAAGCATTTATTGCTTACACTCCTCAGAGAAAAAAAAATATGTTCACTTTTGAGTAATAGCTGTAAGCCTGAGAAAGCCATTTTCAAAAGAAAAGATTTGCAGGGAAAAGGCATTAATAACAGGAACTGGATTCATCAGAAAAATTGACATCACCAAATATTCCACTCAGCATCGTACAGGCGGAAGCTTTTCAAATGGTAGTATCAGACTCCTTCATACAGGGATATCCTTGCCTCTGCAGAAAAGTTCATGTATATAACTGAAACACATAGCTGTAAGTATTATCTATAGCTCATGCTTTTCTAGTAAGTATTACTATGATGGAAGAAGGTCAGCTAAAGATGAAGCGGAGTCCAAAGCTGCCTTTTCTTGGATGGAACAACGTTTTTTAGAAAATACCTACACCCGTACACTTCAACTGCAAATTTCTATTTACCACCACACTGTTCTGCAGTGGACATGGTTAGCACAAAAGACACAAACACCAACTTTAAGGAATAAGTGTAATTTACTTAAGCTTAAAACAGCAAAGAATTACAAAAAAGCAATGCACCTAATCACTATTACAGAAGATTGCCTATAGTAATTAAGAAAGGTACATCACCTAGTATTTTATTATCATCCAGATCTGCACTTCAGCTGGGGAGCTCCAGCCACAGCAAAGGACTGGAGAACCACTCCAGGTAACTGGGAAATTCTTCAGGTACATCCACTCACGGGTAAGGTCTCAGTCCTCCCTGTGAGAGGGTCCAGCTTTTGTTGTTGAATAAACTAGCTTCCATACCTTCTAGTGCAGGAACATCTGGTTTCATTCTTCTCTTGGTTTCCACGCAAAGCCTGGCCAGGGCTCAAGGAAGAACCAAGGGATTTGGCTTTGACCATGCACCTCCAAACAAGGCCAGGTATCTGATTTCTGGCCTCTAAACACAGGAAGAAATATATTCTTATCACACTACATGTTTCACTAATGATCATGCATCTTTCACTAATAAGCGGATACAAATATCACACATTTGGTTGGAAGGTTCATTGCAAGACTTTGGCTCAGGGCTTATTGTTCAGGCCTGAGTACCTCAGACACTTCATAGAAATAAGTGAAATGCAGAGAAACCATGAACATGCTTCAACCTCTGAGGAATTTCCCAATTCCTTTCAAGTTTCAATGTACATTTAAAGAGCTGTCTTACATCCCCAGTAGCTGCAGACATCCCCTTTTAGAAGTATTGTTCCCTAATCATCCAACACCTAATGACCACTCATTGGAGAAAAGTTTGCAATCTATGTGCAGGACACTGACTGAAGTGCAAATTAAGAAGTTAACTGAATTCCAGTCATTGAAATCTTTCGAAAGCACATACTAGAAGAGCTCTTTGGCATATCTGCATTTTATGGAGACCATTAGTATCAAGCATGAAGGCACAGTACTTTCAAAATCACCCATACCAACAATACCACCAGAGTCTCCTATGTCCTGATTGCCAGTAATATAGCAAAAGATCCCGCGGCAGATTTTGAATTCCTGTTTCCTGTGAAGCACCAGTCTCCTTTCACTTGTGCCCACTAGCAGTTTAAAAAGGCAAAGATTAGCATTACCTAATGCTAAAAACCATAATGGGTGTTTTCACCATTTTTCCTTGCTTTTCTTTTTTCTTTCAAGTCAGGCTCTAAGGTTTTTCACAAGCTCTCATAGCTATGCTTAGCAAAGCAGGAGCTCCTCTAGAAATTAAGAGAATTGAATTGCACCTTCTTGCCTTTCTGCTCCCACTTTTATTCCTTTTGCTGTCTTCATCCATGCCTTTTAAATTATGGGGTGGAGAGTACTGCTCTCCCTCTGGACAATTGTTAGTTTTCAACACAAAGAAGAAAGGCTCAACATCAAACTAACAGGTTAATTATTACAAGTAAGACCACAAATGCCATCACTGAGTCTTACATCTCTGTTATGTCTCATGTCCACTGATATGTCACTCATGGCTGCAGCAAATGAAACCGAACAAAAAAAAGGCAAATAAAACAGTTGGGAAAGGCTGAGTTGTGCAAATTTTAGAAAATATAAAAATATTCTCCTACCAAAACACCTCAGCCTGCAGAAAACAACCCAAGTCAGCAATTTGTTGGCTTCTAAAGAGCCCATGTTTGAGGGACAGTCGCCTGCAAATTAGAGCATTTTACTGATTTACAACTATTGTTTTAAAGATTAGTAGGATGGGGGAAAGCATAAAAGCATCTATGTTTTAAGCAGAAATCAGAACCATAACAACAAAAATAAAACTTCTAAAAATCTGGCAGACCAATGAACTGGAGAAAGTTTTAGCTTTTATTTATAAGGAAACCAAAACACCTCATAACAGACTTGATATAAAGCATACTGTAATGTTTTGGGGTTTTTTGATCTTCTGCCAAAATATCAGACAATATATTATTTCCTGGGGGAAAAAAAATACTCTTTAAGCATAAACTACAAAGAGGGCTGGATTCTTGAACTCACTGCAGTGAGCCACACAAATATTGAACTAATAGTTCCTGGTACACATCTTGGGAACTACCATAACTTTTCCAAGACTTTGCACCTTGAGACTCAGGGGAACTTTTACACTGGCACAGGCATCAAGAGTAAATTATTTAATTTTGCAGACAGTAATATAAAAGCAATCATTATCAGAAGTCTGTTTTCTCTGCCAGGAATATTTATCTGAATGTTTTGGGACATCAGTTGGCTAGTTCAAGGGAACAGGGTGATAAGAGCCCAGATAGGAGTTTTTGATGTTTGTAACAAGATTTACTCCCACCATTCTCAGATGAATATTTTCTCAGGAGAAAATATTTACCAGGAGTCACGATGAGCTGGGTTTGTTTTATTCTATTTTTAAGTCCTCCCAGGAGGCTAGTTAAGAGCAGAGAAATGCCCAAAGTTACCACGGAGCTCCTAGAAAGAGTTGAGTCAGCCTCCCAACAACTTCTAGGAAAACAACTGCCAGCATTCCTATGGGCTTCTGAAACCCAACCAGTGCTCCAGTGGAAAATCTACTCATGTTCTACCTGATGCCTCCGGTTTTCACTGATGCCGTGGACATACAAAGCACATTTCCCAAAGCACAGGAAGAAAGTTGCTGTGCATTTACGGGGTACTTGCACTTTTTTCTCTCATTTCCATTTGCCTCTGCAGATGGAATAAGCAACTTCATCCTATCAGCTACACTACTCAAGACAACCCAAAGCAGAAAAAGCGAGCCTATACCGCTTTAAATTTTGTTGTTGGTTTTTTTTTTTTCTTTACTAGTATAAACAGTTTCGTCAGTTCAACCACAATTCACAACTGCAGATGTCCCTCTTACACAACTGCAGGTGTCCCTCTTACACAAAGCAAAGCACCGGCTCCTTACCACACACCTTGTGATGCCCATCTGAGAGGCTGAAGCAAAAAAATCACTAACGCTGGACTTCGATCGCAGAATTTAAACACAGGACACTCAAAACACCCGGTCTTCAACCCTGACAGTGATCCCTTTCTCCTGTCAGTTTTGGTTTGGGGCGGGAGGGGGACTTCCTCGCATTTTTAAATTCGGGGTTGTTGCTGTTTGTTTTGGGTTTGTTTTTTTTTTCTATCTTTCAGCCGCATTTCCCTGCACTGTCATACCCTACAGAGAAATACAGCTAACAAACCTCTGCGTCCTTAAGGTGATCGGGGCGGGGGATGTTACCGGAGCCTGCGCATCGCACCGTCCTTGTTCAGGCACTCGCAGGACGCTTACTAATTGACGTTAATTAGTTCTGCGAGACGAGCAGCGGGCCCGCCGCCGCGTCCCGCTCTCCGCCCGGGCCCCCCGCCACACGCGGCCTNCAGCGCCGAGAGACCGAGCCTCCCCTCCCGGTCCTCGGAGCCCTCCAGGCTGAGCCCCTCCTCCTGCCCCCCTTCCTGCCTTGGCAGCTCTCCAGAGAAATCCCACAGCTCCCTGCTTCAAGCGAATCGCATTTCTTAAAGAATAATACAGTGGTCCTTTCACATTCCCCCATGAGCTGAGGACCAATTGAGACTTCAGTTAGAAGAAATGTTATCAATATTCTGATGAAATAATCGACTCAATAATATGAAAGAGGTAGTTATGATTACAAGTGGAAAATCGTGAAGTATAAGGTATTGGAATGTCAGGAGTGCTGTGTTTAAAATATGCAGCAGAAACATCGCCAAGAAGCATGTCTTACGTTTTGTTCAAGAAACTCTGGGGACCATAATGCAGACCAGTTATGCTGCTTGGAAACCCCCTACCCTTCCCACCTTGATGGGAATAGCAAGGATTCCAATCAGTGGAGCTCAGCAGAGATGCCCAATTGTCTTAGGGTAGGAATAATGATGAAGTTATTTAATTAGCAAAACCAGTTAAGGTTAAATTTAGGAGCAGACATATTATGCATAAAATGTAAAAGAAGTTATGTAATGATGACTCAGCAGAAAAGGTATATCAAATAGATGGATTTTGTTTACTAAGCAGAACATGCTTGGAGAAGTAAGTCCCTGTGTTCCTGGCACCGAAATAAAGAAGCGTCTGGTTATTCACATTGTGCAGAAAATGACACTGTGAAAAGCCAGTGTCTGTAAAGGAGACAGAGAAGTCCTGCAAATTTATTCCAGTAAAGGGAGACAGTGCCCTGGGCCACACCCCTGTGGAGTGTCTCTCAAGGTTTCGGAGGGCGCAGCCTCCTTTTACCCTAAGCTCCTGACGGCCTGTTGCTGCGTTCCTTCCCCCATTGGCTGAGGAACCAGCACAGACGTCCCGAACCTTGCCTACTACATATTCCCTCTTGAACGTGCATGGTCATTTCCCCCTAAAGTTCCGAAGTTCAGGCTGAGTTCCGCAATAGGCTTTGTGCAGATGCCTTTCTCCTGTTACTCTAAAGCTCAGAAAATCAAACTGTCTGGGTCCAGCTCTCTGGGTTCTGTAACTTGATTGGCTTGATGTTCATAGAGACATGAAGACCTATTTCCCCTAAAGGCCCCCACAGCCATTCTTCCAGAACCTAACTGGTTCTTTCAGTCATTCCTGAAGACAATAACACCTTACTTCTCCTATCATTCGTGAAGACCTCCACTCATTGAGTTGTTTGTGAACATATTAGCATATATTTTTCCTATCAACATAAAATTGATATTGGATAAGTTTCTTTCATTCCTTTTGGTCATACAACTGGAGACTAATAAAANGCAGAAACATCGCCAAGAAGCATGTCTTACGTTTTGTTCAAGAAACTCTGGGGACCATAATGCAGACCAGTTATGCTGCTTGGAAACCCCCTACCCTTCCCACCTTGATGGGAATAGCAAGGATTCCAATCAGTGGAGCTCAGCAGAGATGCCCAATTGTCTTAGGGTAGGAATAATGATGAAGTTATTTAATTAGCAAAACCAGTTAAGGTTAAATTTAGGAGCAGACATATTATGCATAAAATGTAAAAGAAGTTATGTAATGATGACTCAGCAGAAAAGGTATATCAAATAGATGGATTTTGTTTACTAAGCAGAACATGCTTGGAGAAGTAAGTCCCTGTGTTCCTGGCACCGAAATAAAGAAGCGTCTGGTTATTCACATTGTGCAGAAAATGACACTGTGAAAAGCCAGTGTCTGTAAAGGAGACAGAGAAGTCCTGCAAATTTATTCCAGTAAAGGGAGACAGTGCCCTGGGCCACACCCCTGTGGAGTGTCTCTCAAGGTTTCCGAGGGCGCAGCCTCCTTTTACCCTAAGCTCCTGACGGCCTGTTGCTGCGTTCCTTCCCCCATTGGCTGAGGAACCAGCACAGACGTCCCGAACCTTGCCTACTACATATTCCCTCTTGAACGTGCATGGTCATTTCCCCCTAAAGTTCCGAAGTTCAGGCTGAGTTCCGCAATAGGCTTTGTGCAGATGCCTTTCTCCTGTTACTCTAAAGCTCAGAAAATCAAACTGTCTGGGTCCAGCTCTCTGGGTTCTGTAACTTGATTGGCTTGATGTTCATAGAGACATGAAGACCTATTTCCCCTAAAGGCCCCCACAGCCATTCTTCCAGAACCTAACTGGTTCTTTCAGTCATTCCTGAAGACAATAACACCTTACTTCTCCTATCATTCGTGAAGACCTCCACTCATTGAGTTGTTTGTGAACATATTAGCATATATTTTTCCTATCAACATAAAATTGATATTGGATAAGTTTCTTTCATTCCTTTTGGTCATACAACTGGAGACTAATAAAAATTCACTGGAGATATCCCCGTGCATCCTGCACCATCATAAAGTAATGCCTGCTTCTTAAAACTACACTGATGTTAGGGAGTTTTATTCCTGCATTTTGGTGACAACTCAACAGTGCTGAAGTCAAACGCTCTAAGGATGTGAAGAACCATGTTTTCTGGCAGAAGCTGGCACAGGTGAGAATGCGGCAGACAAATTTCCTTATAAAGCAACCAACAAGTGATACCACAGATAAGGTATCTAAAGTTGCTGGGCTGACACAGCTGGGCTAGAAACATATGACTGGCAGTCAATAACTTTATAATATAAAAGCCTGATCCCTTTTTTTTTTTAATAAATTTTCTATCACAACTTTGAAGCATTAGAAAGCCGGCATTCTTTATTGCATTGGTGGTCACCTGGAGGATATTTCCTCTAATTGGGTGTGTCATGACACTTACAACAAAGCATTTATTCCACCATGCTCATACATATGGATTACAGTGTACTTTCTGGTTAAGACATAAACATCACTTTTCCTAGAACTAATTTCCATGCATCTGCCTCTTACTGGAAGTTCTCTTATGATCTTATGAGGGTTATCTGAAGGGGATTCTGGTGGTCCTACTCACCAAGTGCCCAGAGTGTTACAGATGACCATGTCTTGAACTTCTCTTAGGGTATGTGCTATTCTTGTTACATGGCTTTGCCCCAAAAGCCACTATATCCCTCATTATCTGTTTATCCACTGGTTCCAGCTACACTGAGCATCTTGTGTGTCTACTTTTACATTATGTTATCTGCTTCTTTGATATATGCTGTTCCTTTCTTTGGACTAGTGCGGTATCATTATGTCCCATTCCTGGCTAGGCCTGTGCAGAAGCCAGAGCCAAGGAGTTAATGTTCTGCTATGTCCTTGTGATAAATGGAAATGGTTTGTGCTAACTAAATTGTAACTTCTGAGAAAATTACTGTTATAAAGCAATAAAGGAAATTAGTGTTATAAAGCAGATGGGCCCCTTTGCAGATGTTACATGTAAAAATAGGATACAAGATGTAGTTTTGAGATAAGTAATGTCTCAAGACAGAATCGACCTTGGGATGGACAGTTGGGATGGTTTCAAGTATAAGATCTGAAGTTATGGTTTTATTTATGAAATGCAAGGCTAGTTTTTTGGAACATAATGCTTTACTTATATAACACACTGCTTAGTACTCATGCGCAACCTGTAACGTCATCCAGAGGACAATGAGGAAGACTGTGAGCCTTCATCCGAAAGACCACCAAAAGAAGACAGAAGTCCCCCTATCAACAAGTGAAGCATGTGCCATGAAGTATAGTGACGTAGATTTTTAGAATCAGAAATAGGAGGGAATTTATGAGAAACATTGATGAATATGTATTGGCTCACAGTATAAAAGTTTAGTTTGAATTGCTCTGTTTTGTACGTGAGGTAGGGTGAGAAGCCCTCCCCGTACCCCAGCTGGTTTTGCTTATGCGTCATCCAAACCTTAATCATACTTAATTAATTACTGCCAAATATATATATACTTGAATATATTTGGTAAATTGTATTCATTTATACCAAATTGTTATTCAATTAAATTTTTGCTAACTCAATAGACCTAGTTGTTTGACATCACTTATAACATCCCAAACAGCTGTAGCCACTATAGTGCAAGTGGGCAAATTAGAACAGGATGTGGCAGGAAAAGGGGTCTGTATGTAGGAAGAGCAGCACCTTTCTGAGGCCCACTTCCCTGTTCTGGTTTGTGGAGACTACACACACAAAAGACAGTGCAAGCACCATGATGATGAGGTCAAGAAGTAGGCATGAACTGTTGACCAAAGGATTGAGACCACCAAAGACCCTCAAAATCCCACAACTCACTTCTAGAGAGGTCCTACAGAGAGATCTAGATTGACTGGAGAGCTTTGGCAATCATCCAACTGTATGAATATATCAGGAGCAAATGCTGGATTCCTCACCCGGGATAGGGTAATCCTGGTTATATGTGCAAATTGGGGACTGTAAGGAGTTAAAAAGCACAATTGCCTATCTGAAACACTGTTAAGGCTAGAGAAGGACTTACAATAAGATAAACACAGAAAGAAGAAATTTGCAACAGGAAGGCTCCCATTCCAGGCCTGGTGGAGGCTATATCTGGTTAGCACATCCTGGTTAATGCATCCGGATAAAAATTTCTGCCATGGCAAGCTGTGTGAAAGGAAGCAACTGCTCATACACATATCCCTGGTAAAACAAAGATCACCCATATTATAGACAGACAGTACCTGCAACCAACAAAAGCCCCTCAAAATGTGTTGGGGGTTAGATTTGGTTTTCTTTCTTTTTTTTCCTATAGAATTTTTTCCCACAAAAGTCGCTAGGAGACTAATGGCTGGGTACTTATGGGTGCTTAACCTAAACAATAGGAACGGCTAGGAACGTGTAGCACGGGGGCTACACCCTTCTTTGGTCTCAGGGAGTTTTCTCTCTGGGGGATGGGAAAAAAGGTGATACCTGATACCACGAGGTTTTGGGAGATAAAGGGCAGGAGTGGGGACAGTTTTTTTTGCTCTTGCTCTCGGCATCGGAGAGAGAAGACACAGGCCGCTCCTGCTGCAGGAAGAGTTTCTCACTGCCATCTCCGGGCCCGGTCCTGAGGAAATCTCCCATCATCTCCTCGTGTGCCCAGGGACTCTGAGCTCTCCTCCTCCTGCCCTGCTGGGCTGAGCCGGCCCTGTTCCACTGTCGCCGCTTTCCTTCGGCACCGCTTTGGATACGCTGTGTCCCTGCACTGCCCGGCCCTGCCAGGACATCCCTGCCCTTCCAGCTACCACCGCGGAGCTTCTGGTACATCCCATCCACCAGCCCGGGATCTTCCACCGTTCCATCTTGGTGCTCTTGGAGTCCCAAGAGACCAGACTGCCCCGGGCTTTGTGAAACAAAAGCCCCTCAAGGTTCCTGGTTTTGTTTATCATTAATGCTGTAGTTGTTGTTGTTTGTTTGCCTTGTTATACATACTAGTAAAGAGCTGTTATTCCTACCCCCATATCCTTGCCTGAGAGCCGACTTAATATCAAAGTTTTAATAATTCGGCGGGAGGGGGTTCGAATTCTCCATTCCAAAGGGAGGTCTTGTCCTCCCTACCAGATACCTGTCTTTCAAACCTAGACAAAATGTTACAGGATGCATGCTGAGAAAGAGAACCTTCCCTACGCTCACTTTTGCATGCCATGAAGGCATGCCCAACCTCACTTCACATGTAAATTAGGAACACTCCTCTATCAATACTCAGAACTTGGACTGTATAAAAGAATGAGTATCACCCCACCACCAAGAAGCCCAGGGTGAGGAAGGACCAATGCTCATATTGTGGCCTTTCTCCTGCAGCCATTCCTCCACACTCATTTGCGCCTTAAGTCAGGCAGAGGCATCTCTCACTAGTAACAGAGATGTGAGGCTGAACAACAGGCCCATGAAAAGAGATCTAGGGGTTTGGATTGATGGCAAGTTGGATATGAGTCAACAATGTTCCCAGGCAGCCAAAAGGGCCAACCACATCCTGGGGTGGGTATCAAGCACCGCACTTTAGGCTGTTTGAAGGAGGTGAGTGTCCCGCTCTACTCTGTACTGGTGCCATGTCACCTCTGTAGGGAGCATTGTGCAAGTTTTAGGCAGCTCAATATAAGAATGACATCAAATTACTAGAGAGTGACCAGAAAAGAGTGACCAAGATGGTGAATGGCCTCAACTGTAACCTTTACAAAGAGTGGCAGAGGCTACTTGATTTCTTCAGCTTGGAGAAGACTGAGGGGTGTCCCCATTGCAGCCTACAACTTCCTTGAAGGGGATGTCATGAATGAGTATTTTGGCTGCTTAAAGAATCATCGAAGTTATTAGTAAAGGAGGCCTTAATATTTATTTGTGAAAGCGTGGCTTAACAGAGTTCAGTGGCAAAGTTTGCTACCACATAGAATGGTTATGAATAAGGTGTGGTGATTGGCTCATGCAAATCAGGAAGAGGTGTTGAGTATGGTGGGGAGAAGTTCTGTTGGGGTTTGCAGTTCTTTTGACATGCACTTTTGTTGTTCCAATATAGTTTTGAACCCTTTTCTGTTCTCCCTTCAATCCTCCCCTTCCCTTTTGTGGTTATTGCCTGGCAGCTCTGGCTGGCAGGGCTGTAAAACGTGTGGGGGAGTGTCACAGTAGGACACAAAATAGACTGACTACATATAGTTGTCAGAAGAGAAAGAAGGCTTTATTTACAATTCCAACAATTTCTTTTATAACATGCTGCACTAAAGAGGTATATTATTGGTCCATGGGACTGACACTTCTCTCCATTGCTTAAGTAATAGGAAACAACGCCTGGGGACAATTGTTGTGGGAAAAGGAACACTGTTTACTTAACCTATTTTGAGAAACAGAGAGAAATGTTTTGAAAAAGCAAACTGTTGACAGCTTTCCCTTGGGAAAAGAGGTAGCAATGGTTAGCAAGCTAAAATTCTCCCAGACTCAGAAATATCGAGCCCAGATCTCACCATTTTTCTGTAAAAAAAAAAAGAAAAATGAAAAAGGACAAAATGTTCAGTATCTGCTCGTGGAGGAACCACCTGAGTGATCACTCGCATCTTCTGCATCTGGGTCATCACTTGAAGGTTCGTCCACTTGATGACTTTCATTCTGATCACAGTCCAAGGTTTGCCTGTCAGCCTGGTTCTGCCTTTGCGACTGCAGGTCAGACGAACACACCTTGCAGGTACCCAGAGTAGCCCAGTATCTGTGGATACACATGCATACCCACGACCCAAAGCAATAAGCTCAAATGGGCCTTCCCACCGCTTGGTGGTTAAATTTTACACCTGAACCTTCACTCCAGGGTGATGCATCTTGCCTGCAATGAAAGGTGATGGTTCAAAATAACGGGATTATTTGAATTCTGTGGCACCATAAGGTGGTTGATCATATACAAAGCCTTTGCTAATCGACTGTGTGGAGTTTCACCCTGCAGGGGAGGGCATGCCCCTTGTCAGAGGCAGCAGGGAGTGGGGGACACTTGTTGCTGGGAGGCCTGACAGGGTAACATCACACTACCAATTAAGAGATGAGAAGGGCTCCACCAATGAAAGGTGCAGAAGGAATTGTTACGAAAATTAATCCACAAATGCCAGAGATTTACGTCCAAAAAGGAGACAGAGGAGTCCTTTTACTTTATTCTAATAAAGGGAGAGGTCATGGGGCATTTTCACTGGGGTCTCTCAAATTTTCAGAGGACACAGCCTCCTTTATATCCTAATTTCCCAACCTCATTTCCCTCTCTCTTTCCGCATTGGCTGAGGTACTTGAGAGGTACAGACTTCCTGGAATGCCTAAGACCTAAGACTCCCCTTTTAATGTATAACCCCCCTAATTTTTAATTCTTATGGGATTTATGGGCTTTCCCCATTGTTTCTTTCATCTTTCAATATCCANAATAAAGGGAGAGGTCATGGGGCATTTTCACTGGGGTCTCTCAAATTTTCAGAGGACACAGCCTCCTTTATATCCTAATTTCCCAACCTCATTTCCCTCTCTCTTTCCGCATTGGCTGAGGTACTTGAGAGGTACAGACTTCCTGGAATGCCTAAGACCTAAGACTCCCCTTTTAATGTATAACCCCCCTAATTTTTAATTCTTATGGGATTTATGGGCTTTCCCCAGTGTTTCTTTCATCTTTCAATATCCAATTTAATTTATCCCTATGGTTTGTTTGTAAAGGCAAATATCTTCTTTTCCATTCATCAATCAGTAGAATCCTTCCCATTGTTTCTCCTATCTCTCAGTGCTAGTTTTATCTACCAGGAGACCCACCACTTGTTTGTAAAGACAAATCTTGTCATTCCTCTCTGACAGATTGACAGGCCTTGGGAGGAGCCAAGTATACATATGTGAGCAAAGCCACCCACTGGGAGGTGCTGGAAGAAGAAATAAGGACTGCTTATGAATATTAATGAGGCTGAAACAATCTCAAGGTATAAAAGGCAGAGACACCATTTTGTGAGAGGAGCCTCTGGTGGGCAGAAGGAATCCCATCAAGCTCCCAGCACTGTTCCCCTTTGCTTTTTAATGGGTTCTAATTAAATTTTTTTTACTCATTCTCACCCGGGTTTTGAGTAGTTTATAACAGAATAAAGCATATAAAGAAAACTGGATCAGAACATATATAAAATAATTTTCACAGATTCTGGGTTACAAAAGGATTAGAATACTAAAGGGTAAGGGAGACACTCACAGTGGGTCACGATATTCAGAATGGATCCCCTTGCCAAAGTTAGCCTCAGGCTTGCTCAAGGGTTTTATGTCTAAAGGATTTAGAAGCACTTAATCATTATTTTAACACTTTAAAAATTATTCAGTAGGAGTTTACTATGAGCAAAGTAACTGAACTATAAATCTAAGTTGACAATAATTATACTGTACTTGCCATTTAGATGCTTATATATACAGACAGAAGCCAACATGTACAAAGGAGCCTATTAAAAATTACCCCCACACCGAGGTCAGTGAAATACTCATGTGGAATGCCTTTGCATCTCTCAGCAGGCTGAGCCTGGAAGAGTGGTGTATCAACGTAGGCTCCCTTGTTGTCTTTCGGTGATGGTCCTCCAAGTATCAGAGTGTAAGAGTTGGCAGGCTCTGAGAGGTGAACCACTCGAAGTGAGAGACTGGGACATGCAGCCTGCTGAGGTCCCAGAGAGCTCTGAGGGTCTCACTTAAGACTACTGCTTACAGGGTTGCAAAATGCTTGGCTTCAGTCACCTGTCATTCTCCAGGATGTTTCAGGCAAGTAATGTTCCAGGGTTGTCAGGGCATCCCACCTTTGTCATGCATGAGTTTCTGATAAGATTGAGGGAAGCTTCAAGCCTAAGTCATTCGTCAAGGCTTAGTCCTAAAGAGAATTCCTGAGACTGTAGAGCAGCCTGAGGAGGGGAGGAATGTACCACCAAAGGGAGCAGTGGAGGAGGAGGTGCTGATCTCCTCCCTCTGGTGACCAGTAATAGGAAACAAATGGAATGAATTTGTGTGAGGGGATGTCCAGACTGGATATTAGGAAAAGGTTCTTCAGAGAGGATGGCCAGTCAATGAGCAAGCTTCCCAAGTGATTGTTTGTGGCTGTAAGTCTGTCTGAATTCAAGGAACATCTGAACAACACTCTTTGTCACAGGGTTTGGTTTTAGAAAGTCCTATGTTGCTGTTTATACTAAAAACAACATAGACTTTTTTAGTTTAAAGGGTTACAATGTCTACTTTATTTTGGGATGATCTCTCTTTTATACTATTTTACACAGACTAATTTGATTGGTGAAACAAAGGCAAACTTTTTCAATCACATTGGTCAAATGAGTGGGAGATTAAGAAGTTCCTCCTATGAGAAAGGAATTAATAACATAGGTATGGTTAGAAAAACATTGCTCTTGTTTACAAAAAATCACCTAGGAAAAGAGTTTCTGAAAAACCAAAACGTTTTCGGTATGAATTCAAGGCTACAGTCCTGTGAGGTGCAGAGAGTTGGACTTGGTGAGCCTCATGAGTCCTTTCCAACTTGAGATATACTATGATCCTGTGATCTGAAAAGCAGTTGCTACAGAGATGAATATCCTTCTCAACATGCCAAACGGGTTTCAAGAGCCCTTGCAAATGAGGAATTAAGACTTGTTTCTGAATTAAAACAAACTCAATATCATGCTACATTTCTAATTACCCTTGCACGCATACCCACACTCTCACAGGCACTTCACAACTCCCCATCACAGCAGAGATACCAGGAGTCTGCAGCAGCAGATGCACTTGGGATGCTCATTGTGTATTGGTTTACTTGTTGCCCAAAGCTTTATGGTTTCCTTGCCAGCCAGTGCCTAATCTTTTGGGGATCTTTGACCTTTGCATTCTCCAGATTCCAAGCTGTCAGAGCACGCCTCCTGGCCTTGTGCTGTTGATGTGGCACCTCTGCCCCTTCCTCCACTGTCAGGCAAGGCCTCTCCTTGGTAAAGTATGTATATTTGCACAGTATCCTGTGCAAGCAGGAAGTGCCTACACTGAGGTGTGACCAGCACTCTGTGAGTCACGTTATCTGACCCTCAGGCTGGGTTTTCTCACCTTTTGTAAACATAACTGAGGTTGTCAGATAACTTTCACAATATCAGTTGCTTAATGAAGACCTTTGTTTTTTTTAACTGATCAGATTCACCCAAATCACTCAAGCATTGTGTGAGATCACATCCCCTAATAAATATGCATTAGGTAGGCAGAGACTATGCATTAGATGGGTTCATGTGAATTTTACTTTGTAAAAGAGATAACTTTCTGTCCGTCTGTATGCTTGATTTGTGGAAACCTACACTGCATACTTGAAACAGGGAAAATAAAGCAAGGATGCCTGGCATTTGGCCAAGAGCCCACTATATTAATAGAGAATTGTTCCTTAAAAGCACCAGTCTGTTACATATTAGTTCCAGCTGATCAATCCTCTCTCTGGCCCCAGTGGGTCTCCTAAATTCCTTCTTTGGGGCTCTAGTCAATGTTATCCTCACCTGGTACTGATTATCCACACATTCCTCGGGCCTCAAAACTGGGAAACATAATACCAAAGTTTTGAAGATGGCTAAAAGTACAGAAAGAGCATGCACAAGGAGACAAGGTGAAAAGTTCAACTCAGAGGATGACTATGTGCTTCATCCCCAAAGACCCCAGACAACCACCAGTGTGATTAATAAGGAGCAGTGCGCAGCCGCAAATAGGCGTGGAACTAATTTTAATACGAAGCGGGGACAGGCAGGGTTAGAAAATAAATATGTATTAGGCGTATCATATAACCCTAGTTTGTAGAGATAAAAAGGGAGAAACAAAGCTCCAAGGTGTGCATGTCTTTGAGGAATTATCCCCATGCACCTCAACACTGAATAAATTCATACCTACTCTCATAACTACTCTGTGAGTTACATAGTCTTCACTCCGCACATCATACTCTGCAGAAATCAGGTGTACCAAGCCCTGGTGTGTGCCATGGCTGAACTGTGGACAGGAGAGCACTCTGAAAAATGGAGGGAGTCCATGACACGTAACCACCATGAATTAATTATTGGAAGGTGGTGTCAGGATGCTGAGTTAATAATTTAAAGAGTAAAGATTTAGCTAAGGAATAGAAGCAATTTATATTGATTAGGATTGAAGTTAGAAGAGTAGAGATGAAGTAGAAGAGTTAATAATTATTAGATGCTTAAGCTAGAGCTCAGGCAATATATTATTTGCTCATTTTAGTTGTGTTTGTAGAAGGAAACAAGATAGATGAACCATTGTGATAAAGAAGAAGCCATGGCTGCACCTGGACACAGAAGCTGATTGGAACCAGGCAGGAGAGCTTGGACTATGCTCAAGAGGTCACGTAGCCTGCCAACAAGATGAAGGTAAAAAGTTCACTGCAAGGAATATGTCTCTGATTTCATCCTTCAAGACCACTGACCCATTTCAAATACCACCAACCCAATCTGAGAGGAGAATTGCACAGGCGTAAAGGACTTTGAGCTCATTTTAATATGAAGTGGAGGTAGGAGGTGCTGGGATTATGTATAAGTGTTTTTGAGTAATTGAACGAATATGTAAGACTTTTGTAGATAAATAGAGGGCTAGAGCTCTGTGATTTTTGCACAAGTCTTTGGGAGAATAGTCCCTGTGTTGCCCAGTGGTGGAATAAACATACAACTTTCTAGAGGGTCCTTTGTCTGTGATTTTATCGATTTTGTTTCAATGCTCTACTTGAAGGCTGATGCAGTCAAACAATGATATTCATTACACTGCATTGGGCCAAATTGCCAAGATAACAGTGTTAAGTAACACCAGGTTAAGAAGGAACATCAGGAGTAGCAGAACTAAGGCAAATTAGAAAGATTTACTATGGGGAGTGCTGGGGTTTTTTGTGAGGAATCTGGGCAGAGACAGGTATGTGCAGTGACAGTGAAAAGAGCAAATTTGTGAGAAACGACACTCACTTGTAAAATTTCAAAGACTTATTAAACCTTAACAAATTACAACAAGGGACTGAATAAGGAGAGAGCAGTGCTCAGAGTCTACGTGACCAGCAGCCGCATATCTGTCCACAAAATGGATGCTTTGCCTGTTATAGTCATAGCCCCTCCCAAAGTCTTGTCAGTCAACTCCTTCTTTGCCATCTATTGGTGGAGATCACTTTCTTGCAATTTGATTGGAGGTCATCTGTTGCCATAGTAACAAGATGGCCCTCCCCAAATGCCCAGGCTGCCGGGGTGTATTGGTTTGGCATGAATGGTAAAAAAAAACAATTGGTGATCTGCTTTGGAATTGACAGCCAGGTTGGCCAATCAGGTAAAGGTGTACACCCCTGGAACACATGGCTTAAATACAGGAATCCTGGGAACGTTCTTTCTCTTTCTTGCTGCGGCCGCCATGAGATAACGTCGGGGGGGAGGGAAGCAGCGCGGCCTGGCTCAGGCCCCGCTGGCCATACCAGGGCTGGGACAGGCCAGCCAGGATGGGGCTGGCCCTGGGGGAGCCGAGCTGAGCCAAGCTGGGTCCCTGAGACCAGCAGATGCCGCAGAGAAAGGGGAGCCACAGCTGCTGACACCCAACCGACCCGCGCGCACGAGCNCTGACACCCAGCCGCCCCGGCGGCCTGTCCCATGCCGCCGAGGGGCTGAAAGAGAGAGAGGCCGAGAGAGGGGGGAGGCGAGGCACGGGCCTCAGCCCTGGGCTCCACACCCGCGTGTGGGTGGCTGTCTGCGCCGTGGCGGCAAACGGGGGGGAGAGCAAGAGCCGACGTCACAAACGCCGCCAAGGGGCAGAGGGAGATGGCCCCGGCCCCCCCTCCCCAGCCTCCAGGTCCCTGGTGAGCAGCACCGAGCCCAGCCTGGGCCAAAACCCACCCCATAAGACTGAGGGGTGGAGGGGGAGAGAGGATCCAGGCTGCCGTTTCTGAGTTTTTCTACACCTCGTGGATTTAAGGCTGAGACCATGTGGCCGTCTGCCGGCCGGCAGAAGAACATTAACTCTTTCTTAACCCCGACTGAGACCTTCTTTAAACTCTACCCCTTCTTAAAGAGAAAGAAAAGGCTAAATCGGAAGTATGCAAAGGGATAATATGAAGATATCAAAGTCAGTAAAGAAAGGGTGACCTCTTAAGTAGGAAAGATGACAAGTTGCCTTAGTTTTGGGCTATAAATCTCCTTCATTTATGGTGACAGACTGTAATATTCCTTTAAATCATGGACTAAAAATGGGGAGATGATTTTCTAGATTCAAGCAAAGGAGTCTGATTTTTACTGAGTGGACATTTGAGTTTTGCTGAATGGATGTTGAATTGAAAACTGATGCAGTGATCCTATGATATGTTTTGAAGCCTTGCCTCCAGTGAAGAATGAGAAATCCTTTGTTGTGGAGCTGTGCATCTTTAAAAGGTAAAATCCCATGTTAAGTCTCCAGCCCATATGCAGTCATAGGAAAGGCTGCATTCGGGAAACTCACAAACTCACAAATGCAGGGGCTGCTTTTGTGGGAGCTGGAAGCCACAAACAGACTGTGTCTCTTGTGGAAAGTTACCAGAAGAATCAGGGGGGATTTGTCTCTCTCAAAAGACTGAATGAAAGACTATTTTATAAGTGCTACTGACTTAAGAGTTCTGATGTTCTGTCTCTTTACATTGTTTCGTAGAAAAGTAGATTGTTGCTAGGGAGGAGGGGGGTGTCTTTAAAAAGGTTTCATGGTTGTTTTGGTTTTTTTTTTGTTTACCCTTCAGTGTATGTTAATAAATCTGTTTCTATTTTTAAGTTGAGCCTGTTTTGCCTTTCTTCTAATCCTATTCCATAGTAAAAAGATAGATCCCCACGCTACATTTCACAAAACAAATTTGGCGAACGTGAAACCACCACACGAGGCCGTCTCCTTGGAACGGTACAAGGTAGGGGGGGCGGGGAACAGGACTGTGGGGGGACATACCATGATAACATAACTGTACATCTATGAAACTTCTTCTAACACAGAATATTTGTCCCTTAACTGTGAGAGCCAGCCATCTCATTATTCATCTATAAGAAATGGATACTTAGATGTAATATGAGGTAAAAACCAAAGAAGGGTGGGATTTTTTGGCAGTAGGACTGGGAGTGATTATCAGTGGTGGCATTTTAAAATGACCTAAACATGTTCTGGTTTCAATATCCTTTCTGTCTTGGGTTCATATGCAGTCCATGGCATGTATTGTTTGTGTGTTTCAGCTCATCTACCTGCTTAGATTCCATTTATAATTGCTCTATATTACGTTGATTTTTGACGAGATTCAGTCTGAATAAACTGGTCAGGTCACTATGATTTGTAGTCCACACATAGTTAATTTTATTCCAATCAAAACCCACCATCACTAATAGTATTGTTCCCTGCATCTTGAAACACAAAAAAAACATTACTGATCAGTTGCACTGACTTTCCATAATTCTCAGAATAATGAAGGCACACATGAGTTCTAAGAATAAGAAAGTTTCCAGACATACTCCCACACTTGTTATTTCTGTGATCTTCACTAATAATAGGTGGAAAGTCTGTTTTCACTGAAAGAAATAGTGTTTCGTTTGTGATGGAGATGCTGTCAATCAGGATCCATTTTTTATTACCTGGATCCACATCTTGGCCCTACTTGGGTCCATCCCCTGGCCCTTGCTGGGACACGCTGAGGCTGTGTCTGACCTAGCTGCCAGCCCTGCTGCACTGGCCATGGCAAAAGCAGACAGCTGGGCAAGGCATTCGAGGTTCAGCTCAGTGTTGTCCTCACCCCCAGTTACACACTGCTTCCTTTCTGACAGCAGATTATCACACCCACACAATGGCACGTCAAACAATTCAATGTTGCAGTAATTAGAAGCTGGGGTCACTGTGAACTGATGGTTGTCAGCAGGCGCAGGATGTTCTCATTTTTGAACTGAGACTGGATCATGCACACCAAGCCCTGTCCTTGACTCGTCACCAGTATTTCCAAGTCGTCCCCTTGCAGTGAATAACATGGCTATCAAACGGATATAAACCAGCAGAATATTTTTAGTAGTCTACCCATTTTAACTGTGGTGCAAGTACTCATTTTTCAATATGACATTGCATTGATTTTATATGACAGACAACCCATCCTATTTATAGTCACAGCAGGACCTTCACCTTTATCCTGTGTTCTGTCAAAAACATCAAACACAAAGCTGCATATACGCATATTCAAAAGGGCATTACCACTTCCATCATTTCAACACTTGCATTTTCCTATTTTATTTTGCATCTCTGACCATTCCTGATGCAACTCAGTTATCCAGGTTAAAATATCTAACTCTGAAGGAGTTTCTAGTGAAGTTGAGTGCATATTGAACAGCATCTGCATTGCAGAAAAGGGTTTCAAAGAACTAAATCCCTGATGCCAATCAACCTGAGTTTCTTAAAACTGTCAAGATCAGGGATAACTGGTAATTTCATCTCATCCCGTTCTTGTCTACTGTCTTTGTACCAACTCTGTAACAGTTTTCATGCACCACTTATGCAGTGATGATGGCTGAAGGTCAACGCTTTCAACTGTTGCTTCATCCTCAGACCCTGGAGACTGGTCATGGTCACGAAAACCCTTGAAGCAAAGGCCTGAAGCTGAGTCAGTAACTTGCAGAGTCACACATGTGGGGTGTTATTTCCAGTTTCCCATTTCCTATTTTCTTAATCTTCGTGTTTGTCTTGGGCACCAATGTTTGGTTTTACTGTCTGTATCACACGCCTCAGGCTGGCAGTCTCTCTAACAGACATATTCACCATTCTTTCATTCAGTTTCATGATCCAGTTTCTCTGATGAGCTTTCACATCTAATCCACAAATGGTTCCTAGACTGATTTATCCATTTATCAATCTCTTTACAGGGATCCTTACTGAAATAATCTTCCCATTTCCCATCTCTCCACTGCATTTTGGCTCAAGCAAATATCCAGAATCATAATCCCTGCACTCAATAATCGGCATCTCAAACCACTCATCCTTTTATCACCTCATGACCTCTAAAATCACTGTCCGGCCTACATTCTGGTATTATCTGCCCAGGAGTTCATCCCCATGGATGACACTGAACTTCCAACAGTCAGCCACATTTTGCTTGTGCTGAAATTATAAATTCATGCTCCAAAGCCTTCTACCCACATTATATTCTTTTACAGTGGTTGTGCACTCTTGTATTGGTCCTTCCTTACTAAAGGCATGGAATGATAACCTGAACAGGATCAAATTAAAATTCATACAGTCATACGCCATAATGAGACAGATACTAAGGATAAGCAGTAAAAAAAATGGTGATGTATGTATTTATTGTATTACCATTATAAATAAAGTGAATTCGGAACTGTTTTTTAAGTGTGCTAGGACTATTAGAACTCTACACCCAGATAAACCTATCAAGATACAATATATTAAAGTTCATCAAGTTACACCACAGAAAACATGTGCCATGCTGCCAGGGCATTGTATCTCAATAGATGTAAACCCCATGGAGTCAAAAAGGAAATGCTGTCAGGACACTGTATCTTGATGGTATAACCTTGAAGCCCAAGTAAATTGGTGTTGTGTTTGCTGGTACAGAGGCAGGAGGCTGCAGTTTAGTTCTGTACTGCTTCAAGGCTGAGATTTGCCAACTGTTGCTTTGTCTGAGCTTCTTTTGGCCTGCAAGGGGTTCTGCATTTGTTTGTTTAGCTGTAATAGCAGTTGCCTACCAATCAGATTAGATAAAGTATTATCTAACTGGTTTTGACATTAGTTAACTTTATGCACTTGTACACTATGGTGTTATAGAATGTTTTTATGCAACTATGGTTAGTGCAAATAGGTCATTATTCTGGGTCTGTGACCCAGAATTGCCTAGAAGTGTAGGAGTGCAGCATGATAGCAGAGGGCTTGAAAGTCCAGGTATATAATGATAGCAAGGACCCCAGGGTCTTAAGCATATTTCCAGTACTCAGTTACCAGTCCTTCAGAGCTAGATAAAATGAGCTTTAAGAGAAGAAAAATGAAGAGAGAACAAAGAGCAAATGTCTAATATAATATAAACTAAACAACAGACAGTGAATTTTGTTATAATAAGGAATTGTGAAGCAATAAAGAAAGAGGAAGATATGGTGCATGTTACATAATATATAAAAATAAATCCAAGCACAGGCCCTAGAGTGAGGAAGTTTCCACCATCAGCATCAAATTTCTCCAAAAAAAAGAACAAAGGACACCAACAAATCTCCTGTTTCACAGTTGACCTTTGGGGCCAGAGGGGTACTGGGAGCATGATTCTAACACTAGAGAACAGGGACACCTACTAGGATGTTTGCATACAGCTGTTTTAACTGCGAATCATTGTGGCTTTTTCTGTAAAAATTATATTATTTAAACTATTAATGTTGCTACCATTGTCACCAGACTGACAGCAATGCTTTGCTGTTAAGACATTAGTTATGCAAACAATAAGTTATACTAGTGGAATGTATTTCTTTAGTCCGCAAAAATGGTACATGTTGCAGCCCAATGTCAAAGAAAACCAAAACTCTGTAATTCAAACATTGCACAAGGGACCTGAAACATGACCACATGTAGGATCTGTTGAGGATATGTATGACTGGTATCAGAACAGGAACCATCTTTAGGTGTACACCTGAGACAGCAACAACAACAAAGCCCACATACCACAAGCAGAGTAACAGTTATAGCTCACATATAATAATGAATACAGATGGCACAGGCACCGCTGTCTCAGAATCAGGTGGGCAGAATCAATCACTACCATTATATAATCAGGCTGTCTATTTCAGTTTTACCTTAGTAAGGGCAAATACATCTCTGTGGTTTGTGTTGTCTCTCATTAGTTCCACTAGAAGCCTGTTGTAATATGGATACAACCATTTGGACCAAGAGATGAATTTTCAGGAGTATTTGCTTGTTCAGGCAATTCAAATCTAGGAAACTTTTTTCCTCCTAGTCAATCTGATAAGCTATGCCTTAAAGGGCATTTCAGGATCTCTGACCCTATATATCTGGAATATTTGTTTTGTCTAAACATTTCCAAACATAGACTGTATCACCTGATTTGCAGCTGATTGGTTTTCTGGGGGTTGTAGCTGGGATCAGCTTGCCTTTCTAATGACTTTTTCTGTGGCAAGACTCTTGCCTTGGCAATGCAGTTGGCATTGTGGCTAAGAAGGATGTGTTGAATCTGGCATTTTTAGTCTTTTGGCTTGAAGAGTTGCCAATTACAATTGTCTTACAGCCTCTTCCTGCCTTGAACCTTTCACAAAATGAGTGGTTTCCCTTGCTTAAAGAATCACCATCAAAGGTTTTGGTGAAAACAGATTTCAATATGAATTTGCAAAAGCACAACAAAGTTTGATGGCAGGGTTCAACCTACTACTTATTACATGCATAATACATATAAACAAAAAACCAAAATAGAACCAATTTAGAGTGATTTATATGGAGGTCAGGAATGTAAAAGGGGTAAGGCAGAAAAGGGTAAGGGTGACCCTCTCTAAACTCCTTCTCAGAGAGGAGTCTGGGTGCAGCTGAATACAAACTTAGGCTTGGACTTGGTCAATGGTTTACGTCTAAAGGATTTAGCAGCCCTTAAACATTAAATTAACCAATAATCAGTTACAATCATGACAACAAAGACAGTTATGGATTCAAGATAATGACACGTGTACGGTATTTGCTATAAAATGTTCAAGTCAATACACACACAGATATGTATATGTACAAAGGCACACCTATTAAAAATTTCCATCAAGAATGAATGAAATATCCACATCAAATACCTTTTGGTGTTTCTTAATGGCAGAGGCTGAGCCTTGAGTAGCTGGGATATTAGCTCAGGTCCCATTACCAGCCAAAGGTCCTCCACAAACTTGGGAGTTCACACACTCAGAGAGGTCCCACTCTGAGGAAGATGCTGGTGCACTGGAGTTCAGAGGAGCTCAAAGGGTTTTACTTAGGAATACTGTTTATAGGGTTGTGAGATGGTTGGCTTCAGTCACCAGTAAATTTTCTGGCTGCAATCCAGGACTGGTAATTACTGAAATTTTCAAAATTCCAGTGAGGGTGGTACTGTTCCACTGAGGCTACAATTCAGATAAGGGATGTTTCCCAGCTGTCAGGGGATGAGAGATTATTCCCATTCTCCTCTCCCACTTTGGCCAGGCAGCAGGAGTTCCTGGTGGGGTCAGTGCTGCTCCCACCTCAGCCTTGCAAGAGTTCCCAGTATGATCAAGGGGTGCTTCACTGCTCAGCTGTTACACAAAGGCCAGGGCCACAATTATTGAGAGCAGATGCGAGCAAGCCGGAGAAGAGGGGGTGAGAATGCACCCCCAGAGGACCCCATTCCCACTTCTCAAATGCAGTTGTTAAGATTGAGCAATGGTCACATGGTATTCATGAGCCTCACACGTGTAATTTAAAGATTGTGTAATTAATCAACGTGTTTAATCATGAGCACATGTGCAGTATATTTTTTCTGTCCGTGGGAAACACCATGTGTCTGTGATCACCAGTTGCATTTATTCTTCCTAGGAACTGTATGATTATTAATGTAATAAGGACATTAGGATGTATTGCCAAGGGAGTTTCCAAGGCTAAGTTTCCACATCCCAAATCTGATTGCTATTGGGACTGAAGACATTGCACTTCACTACAGAAGTGCACAGGTGACCAAAGAGCTGGCCATCCTTACCATGGGTAGGGTCTGTGGAGTGTGCCATCATCAGTCCAATGACTAGGACCCTGTTCTTCAGTTATATTCAGGTGGGTGTTCCACCACATAACTTCTATTTTCCCTTTTTTATTTCTAAACCTATTTATCATCAGCCAATACCTATAACTCATCTGCTCAGATCTTTTATTTTTCTTATTCATTAAGCCACCTCTCAGTCTGTGTTGCTGCTCATGTAGCAAAATGAGAATGAGAGGGTGCTTTTTGTTTTAAACAATACTGATTTAACTCACATTCACAGTCTTATAGCATCAAACACACAACCACTAAGAATACCTGTCATATTTCATTTGTCTTGGCCAGATCACTAAGAGAGTCTGTGGTCTGGCTGAGATGACTTGGATATGATAAGGGAATATCAGCTGAAGAGTGGTCCTCCTGTCTCTTTTGACTGGGGAAAAACAAGTGGGTTTTGAATGTGCCTTTCACGCTTCAAGCTACTTCTGGAGTTGGCAGTGACTGTAAACTTTTTTTTTTTTTTTAAACCTGTCCAACCTTCCTGAACTACCTTTGCTGATACAGCCCTCTATGTGTCTTCCTCTGGAGATTTTATGGATCAAATGCTGTTCTTTATCTTCCTGCCATTCTCCACATCTTCAGTTCCGGTCACCGGTGACGCGACTTGAACCAGACCAGCTGGGGTGGCAATTGAAATAGGGATGGGAACGATCGAGTAAGCCCCAGAAACAACTTTAATAATAGCCTGAGCCAACAAAAGAATATGAGCTGAACACAGTGTGGGGCAACCTCAAAAGACCCAACAATGGGGCAAACATAACAATATATAGTCTTTGTAACAGAACAGTGAACCAATGAACATTAACATTTCCGTTAATGTAAAATGTAAAGCACTGTTAACCAATCATAAACAAGAACTCAGAACATAACCTTATATGGCGCAACTGTATAAACATAACTATACCCACAATCCCATCCTTCTCTCCATGACCTAACAAGATATTTCCCTTCCTGTCTCCCATGGTCTCAGATTGATGCCTACTTCACAGTCGGCCAAGGCCAACTCACTGTCAGTCCCTGCCTGTCCAACTCCCACAGTTTTCATCCTTCATTTTCCCAATATGCTCGCTGATGTTCTGATGTCTTGATAACAATCTGGTCTCTATGCTGCCAACAGTCACAATTCTTTTAACCCTTCTGTTTTAACTGATTCTGCTGGTGCTTTCAGACACATTTTGTGTTTGCCCACTGTCCTAGAGTGACT